>JADLZK010003418.1:0-356331 GCA_015847255.1 Hyparrhenia diplandra
ATATGCGCCGTGAAAACATACATCAATCCTGACTATATCGGCGGCGGCGGGCGGCGGCAGAGTTCGTAATAGCAGTCACGATGGATGTGCTCGGCGCCGACGTGATCAGCGGACTCGGGGACGACGTGCTGGTGCGCATCCTCGAGCTGCTGCCGGACACCGGGGAGGCGGTGCGCACGGGCGCGCTCGCGGCGGTGGCGCGGCCTCTGGACGCGCGTCAGCTCCCTCACCTTCGACTCCAGCAGCAGGGGCCGCGTTCTCCGGACGTCGGACGCTTCGCCTCCTACATCAACAGCGCGATCGCCGTTCGCGCCGCCCAGACGGATCATCCCGTCGTCGAGCACCTGGCCATCTCGTTCGAGACGCCGGATGAGCTCCTGCCGCCGTCCGTCGTCAGCAAAAGATGCTCCGAGGTGGATCCGGGATGCCGTGCAGCACGACGTGAAGACTTTCACCCTAGAACTGCGCCACGCCAGCAGCGAACGCTTCGACAGGAAAGCCAACAATGCGACGATGATCCTCGACGATGACCTGCTTTCTAGGTCAGCGAGGATGGAGACCATGCGCTTGGCACTCGGCGGCGCAACGCTGAGGCTCCCCCGACACGGCAGTGGCGTTCGGGTCGCTCGCAAACCTGACGCTCGAGCATGGAGTTCGCCATGGACAGTGGCCACCTTCTGACCCGCCTATTCTCGTCGGCGTGCTGTCCACGGCTGCAGAAGCTGCGCCTGACAAAGGTTAGTTTTGCTACTAGTAGAATACTCGTGGCATTGGGCTGCTGATCGAGGCCGAGGAGCTCTTGGAGTTATCGTGGGAGGAAGTGGGCCCGAATATTAATCTGAAGCTGAGGACTCCTCGGCTCCGTGTTCTCCGCATGGTGGACTGCAGCTGCGAACTTAGTGAGCTCACGATCTCGGCCCCAAGCCTGGAGGAGCTCTTGTTCTATGGCGGCCAACCTTACAATAATAATATTATTCACATTGATGGAGAATTGCCGTGCGTCAGGAGACTCAGGGTTGAGCTGACCTCACATTCAAGCCACGAGATGACTACGTCTACGACGAAAACGGTGTCACCTTTAGTCTCCTTCAGTGTTGTACGGCAGCAGCATGCCTCGACCTGGATCTTTATGTCCCCGAGGTATGCCTTTAGAAAAATTTCAAGACCAAATTCAACCATCATCATGTATAATAGAAAGAAGCCAAATACAAAATAATATAGCAGTTTCTTAAAATCTTTTCATATATACATAATACAATCACACTGAATTTGATTTCCGGAATTTAATTAGTGTGGTTGCATTGTGGAACAACTAACATGCTTGTCCTATACTTGACAGCTTTTTGGAAACGTTTGAAACTATAGGGGTCCTTTTGGTTCGTAGGAATTTTGGAAACCATTTAGAAATTTTTAAAAGTAGGTACAACTTCATAGTCAAGAACTTTTTCATTTGAGATCGTTTATGTGTCAAAGATGCAATAGACGATTATGGGCACTTCAGTTAGAATCTAGAGGTCAAGGTTTGATTCCTAGAAGGATATATTTTTGCTTTGTTTATGTGAATGTTTTTTTTTTTTTCACGATCCGCTTTGGTGGCGTTTTTTTCATTAAGCATTTATGTGAATGCTGACCGCAGCGATCGATGGATTGAGTATGCATGTTGCCTCCTTCACCACGCTGGCACGTAGTATGGCTTCACATATTTAATTTGATTAGTTAATAAACCTATTCTAAACTTCAAATTGTGCTACGTGTGCCTAGTGGTTTGTACGGCTAATAAGCTGGTTTATGCTGTTTTGTTATGAAAGAGAAAAACATTGTACCATAGCGGATACAATGCATAGGGCATGGGAAAACTAACTTTTCTTATTTTGGTTTGAAGTGAACAAAAGGAAATCATTTTGTTATTATTCTATTTTCTGAAAACTATTTACGAGTTTAACATTTCAATTACAATATGATGTTTTGTTTTCCATGTGTCAATTTTTTCGTGATCGAGTCTTTTACCAGGAAAGTATTTTTTTCCCATGTGTCTAATCTTTTTTTCTTTAATTTTGACCTCGAAACTGATCAGGAAGAAGAACGGTCTCTTAACCAAATTGAAGGTCGGATACCGCAGCTTCCTCAAGTGACATCTTTGACTGTCCATGTTTCTTCATTTGATCTACACACATTTGGATTAGGCATCACAGATATCTTAACACAATGTACTAATCTCAAATACCTTCGCATATCTTGCAACTTCAGGAAGGTTAGTATACCTGCTATACCTAGCTCTGTCAAGCCGTTTTCTCTCGTTCCTTTAGCTTTCTTTTCATCGCATTGAATCAAGCTAATATAACATCCTCTGTCCTTATGCAGCACAAGCACAACGATTTCGATTCACCTTTCCTATGCAACCATCAAGACAATTGGCAATCCCCCTGTGGTCTACTGCTTACCCCACCTCGAGGAAATAGAGTTTATGGGGTTGGTAGGAACTCAATGCGAACTTTGGTTCATGGAATCAATGCTCACAAGCACCACACAACTTCATAAGAAGGTGACCATAAGTTTTGACCCGGAGTCCAGCCTACAGAATAGGGTAGATGCTTTTTGAGCATATTACACCACTACAGGAACATGGGATGTGGACCTGTTGTCAGGAACCTTATTTGTCCTTGGAGTGGAAGCCTTCTCTTTGAGTGTAGAGTGTGCACTTGCTTAATTGGCTAGTATAATCCCAAATAATGGGCCCTATAGCTGGTAGTACGTACTCTAGTTACCAGGATAGGAAAATATGTGATATCTATATATGATTGTTCAAGAACTTTATTATTTATTATACTTGATAGAACAAGTTTCATATACTGCTCTTAATTTGACCATATCGTCCTAAATGCATAGTGATCGATGCATTATATTTCAGTTCCATATATATGGACTTCCCTATGAACATGGTGTCACTACAACTTATCCATTAATGTTCAAAAGAATTGACACAATATGTTGTTACACCCTCGTGCGCAATGTAATTAAACAGAACAAACACTTTTTGATTTTTATAGTCTCACAAACTTTTCTCTCTCAAATAAAATTATTCGTGGTGGAAGAATTGAATAATAAATTAACGAACAGAATTTTTGTGACAATTGCTACTTTGCCGTCTAAAATTAGCTTTTGCATGTGTAACGACGTCGTTGCACTTGCACGTACAGTTGAAATATTATATTGTATAATATGTTTCACAAAAAAAAAAATAATATTATATATATCGTATAATACTATAAGATTTCAGATCATATTCATTTGTCCTTCGCATGCCAGAGGTTTTTCTCTCTAGTTGTAATATACACTGAAATATTTGATAGTTAGTAATTATGATTGGGAAGGGAGAGGTCTAAATTTCATTGTTGACATTTTTCTTTTTTAAAAAATAAGACTGTACGTTCAAGTGTGCTTGAATTTTCAACGAAAGATGTATACATATTATGAATACAATAATGTCATTGTTTACGCCCATCTACAGTTGCAGTGTCAACATTAAGGCCATTTCGAGTTTTTAAATATGAAAACTCGATCATTACTAAAGTTAGGCCTTGATAGAATATTGCCAATGAAAATAACATGAGTTGGGAGACCTTGTAACAGCTACAACAAGTTATGGATACAATCATACAAGGGGATTTAAATTAGATAAAGGACTTAAACAATTTTAGGCATCTGATCTATTAGTACTTAAGAGATTCAGGCTATGTGATGGACTATGAATATCTTTCACAATACAACTTTCTTTTTAGTGTTTGTGCTTTGGCACTTAAAATTTGATGCCCCTGCAGTTTCACATATATTTATAGAGATGCAGCCATGCGCCCATGCCATGAGAGGATGTTGCTTTGAAGCAGAAGAAGAGCGGATGGCCCATCCGAGAAGAATAGGAGGGAGCGACAAAGTAGGAATGCATCACACCAATCTGTAGATTCTGTAGTGCCCAAATGCGATGTAATTAGAATTCTAAGCCCGCTAAGTACTCTCCTAGGACCACTTTATGTTTGTTTACAACTTTACATCTTCCAATGTGTGGTACTATGCAGTGTTATTCAAATTTGGAACTGGATCTGTTTGATGAATATTTAGAGATAGAACCTGTCCCTATGAATGGTTTTAATATTTGTTCATTCTCAAATGGATTGTGCTAATTTGCCTTGGGTTTGGAGGCATTTTTAATAATGCCTTCATTAATATTTTAAGGCAAGTACAAAATTCCTTTAAAATGCATTATAGGCATCTAGAAAATGCCTTTAAACATTGACATTGAAATGCATTTGAAAAAAAATGCCTCAAAAAGACCTTTTGAGTCTGGCTTATAGCCGACATTTCCAATAATGCCTAAAAGGTCTATGAAGGCATTTTTACCACTTTGAAGGCATTTTAAAATGCCTTGTATAAAGGGCCATGCTGTAGTGTTTGGCGTATTACACCACTACAAGAACATGGGATGTTGACCTATTGTCATTATGGCTATTGATGGATAATCATTATTCATATCCAAATCCACACCCATGTTAAATAGGAAGGGTATAATAATTATCCATTAGAAATGGAGAGGGTAGGGTGTGGGGATTAATCTATTTATTCATTAGATAATTATCTAGTATAAAATTAATTATCCATCGGATATGGGTGAAAATGGGGAGGGCAAGGATTGGATAATATATAATTGGATTTGGATATGAACAAGAGCGGCTATGCCCATACTCTCCCCAGTGGCCTAGTTGTCATGAACCTTATTTGCCCTTGGAGTTGAAGCCAGCGAGAGTAGTTGCTACTTGCTAGGATAGGACCATAGGTTAGGTTATATATGATTGCTCAAAAAAAAAAAATTACGATTGATACACAAGTTTCATTTTGCTCTTTGACCATCGTCGACGTCCTAAATGCATAGTGAGCGAGCCATTATATTGTTCAATCGTCCAAACATATAAGTGGACTTCCTATGAACATAGCTCCACGAGTTATCCATTAATTTTCGCAAAAAAAAGGAGTTATCCATTGATTTTCACAAAAAAGGAGTTATCCATTAATGTGCATAAGAACTGACATAGCATGTTGTTACAACGTCGTGTACGCAATTGTAATTAAACAGAACAATTGAAGCAGATATTTAAGCTAAATTTATAGCTACTCCCACCCTGAGTAAATCAATCTACAAAGTTATCCGAAGTCAACCTTTCGTAAGTTTAACCAATGTTATAAAGAAAAGTACTAATTAACCTCTATGACTAAAATGTGGTGTATGAAAATATATCAATTCAATTAAACTAATTTGTGTAAAACTGTAAATAAAACCCTTAATTTTGTTTTTTTGTTTTCTTTGCAAAAAGGAGAAAACAACGACTATCCAGTCTCCAATAGCTTTGTATCTAAACTCCTTAAAGACAAAAAAAAAAAAAATACATATCCCTCAATTTACAGATATATGCATGTGTGTCGGCTTTTGCTATCTATTTGGACACCCCTATCCTCACAGTTTTCCTCCTCCCTTTCAGTTTTCCACATTGAGCCACATCAACACAATCATAATCAAAACCATCCAAGGTGAAAAACAAATGGTTTTAAGAGTATTAAAGGGTTAAAAATATATATTTTTTAGTTCAGAGAGCAAAATCGAATGACCAGAATGATTTAAAAGGAGGGTAAATTGACTTTTTGTTTCAAAAAGTTAAACGAATTTTTCCTTCCCTGAATCTAGGCCGAATAATCAATTCCTACCTAGTATTATACTTACTAGTATAATGCCCGTGCTAACGCTTACGGTAAAACATAAAACAAAATCCATTAAGATTCAGTATTGGATAATCAAATTTTTTTATCACAGTTAAATATACAAGTCTACAATTATAAAAGCGTTACAGTAAAATTTTATAGCAAAACATTGAACAAAAGATAATTTTATCGCTCCGATTTGCAGGATGGTGAACGGGCCTTATGTTTTTTCTTGTAAATTTCGTAGCATAAACCAGTGACTTATAGAAAAGGATCATGTCTTCAACCTTGATATTATATTAGAAAAAAATTGCATACGACTACTTTGTAAATAAAATAGTTCTGATTCCCTCCACTGCCGGCATGTGCTTACATGATCAGCAGAAGTATAGCACCTTAGCCAAATACAAGTTACCCTTGAGGCTTTCATATGCAATTTAGACGGTATCGAGAATATAGTATTAAAAATTTAGCGAGGTCGAAGCTGTTGTCGCTGCCTCTGCAGTTGGGCTGAGCCCTTGTCGCCCTTCCTCACACAGTGACAAAGATGTATAGCCGTTCACCTCGCCCTTTGTCACTCGCAAGCGTGTCACAAAATGTATTAGTAATAAAGCATACTATAAGTGGCAAATTTGTTCACATCCCACGAACATGATAATACCAGTCTTGCTTGTTCCCGGCAAATACTCTGAATCATGAATCGGACAATTCAATCATATACTGTATTAAGCATAAATAGATAGAATTCAGCAATTAGATAGAATCCATGCTTTAATCTGAGGGAAGCCTCTGTATATCTCATAAAAGTAATAGAATCCATCGAGAATTTCCATAAAGCATAATAGTCACCCTCCGTTAGATCGGATCAAATAGAAATAACCAATTAGCTTAAGTTGGGGTGTGTGCTCAAACAAATGCTCACATGTGATGCTTTATAATACCTACATTTAACATACTTCAAAATTACACGCTTGAATTGAAAGAGGGAAATACAATGGTCACCCTCCGTTAGGTTCCTTCCGTGCTTCCTCCGGGCATTTCAACAAACATGTTGTGTGCAAAGTGGGCCATATCACACCAAAGGGATCTTGGGGCTGTAATGCTTGAGGGATCTTTCATTTTGTACTCCTTTCCTACACGACTAACACGGACGGATGGCGGATGCAGCCATGTCAAGGCACAAAGCAGCAGTCTTCAAGCTACCCTATGAAAGAGTCGTTTGCGTCAAGAAAAGAAAAACGACGCACAATTCCATGGCAACACTTGGTGTCTCATAACTGCAGGAAGCAAAGCGAGGTTTATCGGTAAGACAACTCACATTTAAGGCCACACTCCTTGCTGAACCCAAAGTAGCAATGACATTCTCCTTGGCGACAAACTTGTAAGAACAATTTTAAGCTAAGGGGTGCCACAAAACTTATTTATTCAGCATGTCCTAAATGCACAGAATTGAGTAAAAACACGAGTTAATATAAGAATGGTGAGAAATTCATGTTAAATAATGACGAAGGATCAACCATATTGAGAGAAAGCACACACACACCATATGTACCGCACAAGGGTAAAGATTGGTGAGAAGGATTACAGATGAGACCTAATGCATAAGCAAGCACTGTATGAAATCAAGCAACCAAATGATTTTATTTGCTTATAAGTGGATTAAAAAGAAGGATGAAGCGGAGACCATGTGCATTCTTAATTTTAAAAACATTCAGTTTGTAATCGGAAATCTAATAAAGGATTAGCCTACGCCCCAATGAACAACTATGATTACGAATAGAAAAGACATTCAGTTTGTACTTGGGAATCTAATAAGGACATATTCTAAATAAAGAAGACATTCAGTTCTGCATACATGTGAATAGAAAGAACAATGTAAAAAGGAACTGCTGCTCCTTAAATAAAAGCCAAGGAACAACCAAATCATCGATGTTGAGTAGGTTCTCTTTGCCCCAAAAAACAAGGGGAAAGAAAAATACAATTACACAGGTATAGGAATTTGAAAGTGAAAAATATAATTAGGAAAAGCTGCACAATTTTTTACATGGTTAGTAATTCACATCAGGTGACACCATTCAAAACCGCATTCGAGTGTTCAGGACAGTTCCCACCATACCATTACTTTGTTGTAGAACACCAATGAAAGAATATGTTGGCACAAAAATGTGTTTCTATCACCATTGTCTTTTGAGTACATTGGAGTGTTACATTGCAGGCTGAACTGCGAGATGCCAAGAAAAGCCGACAAACATTGCTAGAAAGAACTTTTTTTAACCGTTTTGTGTTAACAAACTATAATCCTAAGAGCAGATCCATGCAATTATTAATAATTATGGAAAGCGGCACCAAATTCCATTCAAGCAAACGGACAGAGAAAAATTAAAACCTCATACCCCGTGGATAATGGCACGGGTGCACAAGCCAACCGAGAGCATCTATTTCAGTTTGAAACGCATCCGGGAACTTCATGAGCGGTTCGGCGCCAAGCCGCCAACATATTTTAGAGCACGCAAAAGTTCTTTTTCGACTCAGCCCTCGGATCCAAACATGCAGACTTCTCCAATGCATTCCACTCATCACCTGTAGCAATCTATCACACTATGCAAAAACCAAATAGCCCCAACACAAACCATATCACTATTGCTGCGAGGTTAATTGAATAGCCGACATTCCAATCGGGATAGATCTTTACCTTGATCTTGGAGTCCGGGAGCCCAACGATTCCAGCAGCAACGACACGGTCGGTGTGACTCGTACTCGTGAATGGAGCCTCGCTGGCAGCACGAATCATGGGGGGATTTGATAGGGAACTCACAGCGGTGGAGACGAGTTCGTTGGAGTAGAGCCTACGCGACGGATCACCGGGCGTCGTCCATCCATAGCGGCAGCGTCGAGGGCTTTGCCCCTAAATTCGAAGTCGAGTGCCCGAGACCGCTATCACGCCCGCCGCTCTATGATCAGCGCCGCCGTTCCGGACGCCGAGCCCAGCGCGATAACGCCCAGCGGCGCCGAGATCGCTAAAGCGCCGGGCCGCGCGATCCAGTCCGCCGCGCGATAGCCAATCGCGTGGCGCCCCGCGATCCTGTCGATCCGCCTTGGCGATCCCGGTCTCCTGCGGATGAGGGAGTTTTTTGTTTTTTTTAAATGCACGGATCGATGGATTGAGCAACGCGGTCGCGACACGCCTCGGGGGACGGTGAGGTTGTCGACCTTGCATCAAACTTTTAATCTTAGCCCTCCAATCAAATGAGCGTTGTTTTCATGAGCCGTTGATTTCGTGAGCCCTCAAGTGGGACATTATAGTAGAAGATTACTTTGCGGCGCATGTAACAATAGGTTCGGCCAGGCTGCAAGCCCGCAAGCACTCCAGATGGACCGTACTCTCGGCCAAGCCCATTTTACCTCACCTGCTCGGCCAGCCTGCAAGACCGTCGGCACTCCATCAGCGTCATCCGATCAAGAACCGGCCTAGCCGCACCCTCACAAAAACCCTAACCCCCATTTTCTCTCCTTCCCTTCTCCTGTTCACAGTAGCGGCGGCGGCGAGCCAGTACCGGCAGCGTCGCCCCCGCGCGCGTGCCTCTGCGGCCAGCCTGTCACACGTGCTTGTCCTGCACGATGAGCTCGCGAAGCAGGCCGGGACGACGAAGGGCGTCGACTAAGGCTGGTGGCGGCGTCGACTTGATCAGCCGCCTTAGCGATGACTTGCTCGTGCACATCATGGAGCTGGTACCGGACGCGAGGGACGTGGTGCGCACCGATGCGCTCTCGCGGCGGTGGCGTGGCGTCTGGAAGGGGTCGCCGCCCTCCGCTTCGACTTCCACAGCAGGCCGAAGAAGTCTGATCTCGGAACAGAAGCTGCCGCCGAACGGTACCTTTCCTTCGTCAACGATGCTCTCGCGCTTCGTGCTTCCACAAATGAGTCCTCTGTCCTAGAGGACCTGGCGATCTCGTTCGATATAGATAGGCAGGAAACCGGACAACTCGTGGCCCTAACCGTGGAAGCCGCACAGGGATGGATCCGTTACGCTGCGCAGCAGGAGGTAAAATCATTCATCTTGAGACTGGAGCTTCCATGGCGGTGGCAGCGCCAAATGGATCGGCATCGCATTGGTCATCCTCATCCTGTGATGACCCTTGATGAGACATATAACTATGAAAAGACGAAGACAATGCATTTTGAGTTTGGATCACGTAGAACTTCGGCTGCCTTCTTCTGGAGTGGTATTCGCGTCCCTTACAGAACTTTCACTCAAAAACATAAAGCTCCAAGCTGATGGTGGCTACCAGCTCCTCTCCAGTCTATTGTCGTCTGCATGCTGTCCATGCCTGCACAAGCTTCTGCTAGTGAATCTTAAGCTCTCTGTGAAGGAGAAGCTGCTTATTGAGGCAGCCGCACTTTTGGAGATGTCCCTAGAGAGAATCTTTGGAGTGCAATTCTTGGAAATCAGGACTCCTAGCCTCCGAGTTCTCCATATTGAGAAATGCTTCATACTCAGTGTGTTCACGGTCTCGGCTCCGAGGCTGGAGGATCTCATAGTCTTGGAACAACGACAAACTTTGCGTATTGATGACGTCCATGATCACTTGTCAAGCGTGGGAACCCTTAAGATTGAATTGTTCTCCCGTGGAGCGGCTTACGATAGAAATGCTGGTGCCATTCATCTACTGCAATATTGTAGGTTAACCAGATGCCTTGAAGTGTCCTTTTGGGTTATAGAGGTATGTCGTATGCATCCCAGAGGACATAACCCATGGAAATGCTCACTTATTTGTTCAATTCATCATGTGCTTTAATTTGTTCTGTGGATATGGATTTAATTTGTTTTAAATTTAGTGAAATAATAAAATGAATCATCCAGATTACAAAATTTGTTTTTATTGATAATGTTTCCTTCTTCTACTTTCTCATTTATGTGTTTGTTTTGAACCTTTCTTATTTCTACCAGATGAAGAAGCATCGAATTGACAAAATCAAAAGTCAGATTCCACCACTTCCTCACGTGACATCCTTATCAGTTCATATTAAACTATGTGAACGACATTCCTCTGGACCTGGCCTACAATGTCTCCTTGCACAATGCAGCAATATTAAATATCTCAGCCTACAGTTATGCTACTATATCTTATCAGAGGTGAGAGATGTTCTTCCATCACTCCATATACTAATTGGTTAGAGTTTGTTTCTTGAATAATAATACATACATATCCTTCCATGGTCTACTGCAGAAGAACGACTCAGAACTGGATGTCTTGTGTGATTACAATTGCCATTGGAAATCCAATGAGTTCTCCTTAGCTCATCTCCAGAAAGTAGAGTTCAAGAATTTGATAGGAACTAATTGCGAATTTCGGTTCATTCAATCCATATTGACAGGGGCAATAGGAATTCAAAAGGTATTTATTAGTTTCGATCGAAGCCATTGTCGAAGAGGCAGGGCACATCCTTTCAAAGCTATGCCACCACTAGATGGTGGGTCATGGAATACTTGCATTGACACTAGTTCATCGTACAAGTGTAGAAGTGATGAAGACCTCGTCCATGAGTGGACTAGAGAGTAGAGACTACGAATGTAGACAAATGTGTGATGAATAAGCATTTATATGTTATTTTGCTTTCCTTGTTGATTGTCCGTCGTAGTTGTATCGTGGGATTCTAGCGTGGAGATCTAAGCACAATGTTCCTAATAGTTATTTAAAATTCCTTGTATATAGAATTCAAAAAAAAATCCTTGTATATATCACCCTGTTTTTTTCTCGGTGTGTGGGTTGACAATGAGGATGTTGCACTTTTTTTTGGAAATCTTATTAGCCCTAATATTCTTCATGTGAAGATTTCAGCAACTCTTTCCTCAAATTTTAGCCAAATATCACCTGTGTATTCTTTTTTTTTTTTTTACATTTTGGCTGGCTTGGAATGTGAGTACTCGCCGTTGAGAGAAATCCATCATTCATTTATGAAACACATATAGTTCAGTTACGACATCCATGTTCTAGGTTTGGTGTTTGTGCTTCAGGTAGCAAGCGGTAGCCATATATACAAAACCATAATTGAGTGATGCCCATGGCTTTTCGATTAACGCATGCCCAGCAATGTTTTATCCTTCTGTTTTTGTATAGTATTTTTTATAAATGAATTATTGATTTCATATATCTTAATTGTGAATTTCGGAATTGATTGAGAACCTTCGATCGCACCGGCATTGCATGATGAGGGTAGTGTGTCAACGCTGATGGACTCTTTAGTGTGTGTTGCCCAAACCACTATGAGGTGAGGCAATGTCAGCGTCGGCGTCGTAGCCCCCTGGCACGATGAGGAAGAAATTTTTTAGAAAACGGATATATTAATCCGGTCTCTATATCCAAAGGTGGATATACGCAGCCAAAGGTTACGTGAGTTCTTAGACTCGAAACTCAACATCGAAGAGCAAAGCAGCCCAAAACTAAAGCTAACAAAGAAAGCTGGAAGAACTAAACTAAACTACAAACTTCTTCTAAAACCTTGCTCCCCGATCTGCTGAAACTTTTTTTTTTTTTTTTTTTGAAAGAGTGCCTTAACATTAGCACGTCTTCCTAGAAACTAGATGCTCGAAAATCCAAAAGCAGTTGTGCCAATCCTTCGCAAAAAAACGTCATCCTAGGACGAAGCCTAGCTAGTTGAAGGAGATGATGCCGATCTGCAGAGAATCAAGTTGCTGCTCGCCATCACCATCGGCGTCGACCACCACACAAAAGCGTATCCTGGGTCGCCGCTGCCCGATCCGCAACCCATCCCAACATCGTAGGTGTACTTTGTGTTGCCGTCGCGCCCACAAAACCCGTCGCCCGACCGATGACTCTACAACCGCGCCATGGCAGTAGACGAGCCGCAACCATGCCATGACCCACCGGCCATCCACTGAGGGAGGGAGAGGCGAGGGGGAGTAGTCGTCCGCGCTCCATGGGCCAACCCGATCACGACCCGAGCCACCACCACCCAATGTTCGCCGGCCATCCACTATACGAGTGGGATGGGGGGACGGGCGACAAGCCGGTCGTCGGACCCGGCCGCGGTGAGGCCAGCCAGCCGCCGATTCACCTGTACCGAGGCCGGCCTCTTAGGACATCGGCCCAAGGAGGAGAAGCCCCGTGAGGACAGAACAGGCGCCACCACAACCGGGCGTTGCCTCGAGCTACAACGAGGGACAAAGGGGAGGAGGAAGAAGGGAGAGGAAGGAAGCAAAGTGACGAGCCCGCCGCCGCCCGCCACCGGTGTCGATCCCACACCGGGGGGTTGCTAGATCTGGTCGCCAGAGGACCAAATCGGGCCACCTGGACACTAGATCCGGCCCCCCCGGTCTAGTCGCCCGGTGCTGCCGTGGCAGCAGTGGCCCTCCCCCGCCGAGCTCCACGCAACTCACGCGGAGGGAGGGGCTGCAAGCAAGCCCCGGGCGCCACCATCCCGCCCAGCCAGGGCGGCCCCCCGCCGGCGGGCAGCTCGGGCGCCGCCGAGGCAGTAAGAACAGGGGGTACGGGAGGGGCTCTAGGGCTGCGAGGAAGAAACTAAGGATTGCATGGACAACATGATATGTAGAGGATGGCTATGTAGAAGCAAATAGTCTTAAGAACGCAACCAGAAAAGCTAATTGTCGTGTTTGCGCCTTGCATTCGGTGCTCCACGCTCCGCCTCTCATCGCCGCCGTAACTTCATCCGCATGCATGGGAAGGGGTCTGAAGGACACCACGCCTCCGCCTAGATCTTGTGGAGCCTAGGGTATGTTCATTGGTGCAGAAGTGGAAATTCTGGGTACTGGTGGCGCAGACCAAAGCCTAGGTTGAGTGTCCATGCATGGTTGCAAAGTGTGGTCCAGCGCCTTGCTTAACTGAAATTGGCTCGAGAAGATGCTAGTTATTATATTTCAAGTGCCTGAATTTTAGGTAATAACAATGCTAGATAATATACTACATCCATCCCAAAATATAAGTCAATTCTAAGACATTTGGAGAGTGAAAACATTTCAAGTTTGACAGCACAGCAAGGACGGCAGCACAGCAAGGAGTTTGTTTAGCCACATCCACGTCCCTCTCGTCGGCTGCAGGAAAGGCTCTAGTTTTCCTTGAACCGATCGACAAACTTGGACGCGTCACGCGCACGTGCGTGTCCGTCTCCCTGGGCCCTGGCATTATATTACCGTGTTATGCACGTATAGGAACACACACACCCCGTCTCGATCCGGTCACGAGATCATCGATCGATTCGCATCTAGCGGACGTCACACAAACGGGAGTCCACGATGGGCGGCGACGGAGACGGCGGCGGCATTGACCTGATCAGCGGACTGAGCGATAAGCTGCTCGTGCGCATCCTAGAGCTTGTGCCGGACGCGAGGACCGTCGTGCGCACCGACGCGCTCTCGCGGCGCTGGCGTGGCCTCTGGATGGGTGTCGCCGCCCTCCACTTCGACTCCGACACTTGGCCGGTGTTTTACGGGGAAGCCGATGCTGCGGAACACTACCTTGCCTTCGTCGACGACGTTCTCAAGCTTCGTGCTAAAGAAACGACGACGAGGCGTCACGGCGACGTCAAGGACCTCGAGATCTCCTTGGACATGTCTCATTCCGACCACATAGCGAGTAAGAGCCGCTCGTGTCACCGTCCTTCAAGTCCGCCGGGGATGGTTTAAGGCTGCTCGGGGATGGATCCGTTATGCCGCGCAAAGACGAGGTGAAATCACTAGTCCTTCGACTGAACCGCTATGGTCATACGTTGCAGAGGATTTTTGTTTGCAAACCATACGTCGCAGAGGAGGATGAGAAAACGCGGATTACGATGAGGGTTATGGCGAACGTGGATTATGATGAGGATTATGACGAGAAGGTGGATTATGATGATGAGGATTACGGCGAGAACGCGGATTATGATGATGAGGATTATTATTATGGCGAGAACGCGGATTATGATGAGGAGGATTATCATATTCCTGCGATGGCCCTTGATGACCTAGCAGCTAGCCCCTCGCGGCCGGAGACCATGCATTTGACGTTGAGTGGCGCAAAACTTCGTCCGCCTTCTTCTTCCACCGTGGTTTTCTCCTCCCTCACAGATGTTTCGCTTAAAGACATCATTGTTCCAGGCCACCTCCTTCCCGACTTCGTGTCACCACCATGTTTGCCGCGCTAAAGCTTCACCTCGGCGACCTTCAATTCTCTACGATGGAGGAGCATATGGAGGAGCTATTGCTTGAGGGAGACACACTTTTGGAGCTATCGCTACGCCAGATACGGAATATGCAATCCTTAGAACTCAGGATTCCTAGCCTCCAGGTTCTCCATGTTGAGAATTGCCTCTATCTTGAGAGGTTCACGGTCTCATCATCTCCAAGGCTAGAGGATCTCATGTTCGAGGCACACTACCCTTTGTGTATTGTTGGCGCCCACGATCACTTGTTAAGCGTGGGGACCCTCAGGATTCACTTGTACTCGCATGGAACCCGTGGCGGCGAGGACAGCAACGGTACAAGCATTCGCCTCTTGCAATGTTGTAGTCTAACCAAATGTCTTGAAGTGTCTCTTGAAGTTTTAGAGGTACGTCGTATGTATTCATGCCCAATATTTTCATTATTTTCGCTCAATTCATGCGCTAGAATTTGTTCTATGGATTTAGTTTATCTCAAAGTTGTTAAAAATATAAAGATGAATCATACACAGTCTAAGATTTATATTTTCTTTGACAATGTTTTCTTTTCCACTTCCTCATTTAGTACATCTTTTCTTAATTTCAACAGACAAATTTTCGAAAAGGCGACATAATCAAAGGCCGGATTCCATCGCTTCCTCACGTCACCTCCCTAACGGTTGAAGTTACACTGCGGGAACCACATACCTTGGGATCTAGCATAGCAAGTTTCATTGCACAATGCAACAATATTAGATACCTCAGCCTAAAGTTTTGTCACATGAATATTAAGGTGACACAATTTATTCTCCGATCCATCAGTTCATATATTTCCTTGCTATATCATTTTCATATGGAATAATAATGCATATATCTTTCCATGGTCTTTACTGCAGAAAGACCGCTACTTATGTGATAACTCGTGCCAATGGGAATCCCATGAGTTCTCCTTAGCTCGTCTCCAGGAAGCAGAGTTCGAGTGGTTGATAGGAACTGATTGTGAACTCCAGTTCATTCAATCCATACTAAAAAGGAAAACAGGACTTCAAAAGGTAGCAATTAGTTTCACCCCATGGTATTGGATAAAAGACAACAAAGATGGTTTTAAACTTCTTCCCTCACTAGACGGTGGATCATGGACTACGTGCAATAATGTTGATTTATCGTACAAGTACAAGTGGAGAAGACATTGTGTATGAGCGGAGATCAGAAAGTTGAGAGATTGCACCACAGTTGTTGGAATCCGGGTTTGCATAATATAGTATTCAGAGTCGCTAATAATTATTGAAAGCTCCTTGTATCATGCTATCTTTTTTATGGTGTACACCGTGGGTTGGTTAAACTATTATGAAAGCTCCTCTACCCTCCTCCAGCCTCCGCGTGCCCCTCGCGCTAGCCCTGCTCTCTCTTTTTCCTCGATCTCCCCGCGCCCATGTCCCGTGCCTGCCCCTCTCCCATGGTGGCGGCGATGGCGGCCGTGGAACCGTCAGATCAGCGGTCACGACGGAGAATGTGGCGGGTTTTGGGTTTAGGGAGACCCCAGGCGTGGCGTCCTCTTCCGCTGGGAGCCCCTAGGTGCGGTGCGGCGTCCTTCCCATACCGCGGCGGCGTCAACCCCACTCGGCGGCGTCGACCCTCTCGGCGTGGCGTCCTCCCCCTGTAGGCAGCCCCCCGGCATGGGCAGCGCAGCGCCCTCCCTGCCCCAACATCCCCTTTGGCGACCGAGCTCCCCACCCGGCGGGCATTGCGCTCCCTACGCCATGCCTCTTTTTTTCCCCCCAATGTTTCAATTGCTTTGTTTAAGTGGTTTCAATTGTTTCAGTCCCCTCCAATGTTACAATTGTTTGTTTCAATTGGTTAGAGGCATGTTTCAACCGAATCATATGTATGTTACAAAAAGTAGATCGAGGGATGTTGCACGTGTTGCATTTGTTTTCATAGGCATGTTGCAATAGTATGTTTTTGAGTGTTTCATATGTTTATATGTTTTAAGAGTGTTTTCAGAAGGTATTTTTCAAGTGTTTCAACTAGTTTGGTCGAATGTTTGAACCGTTACATGCGGATGTTTCAAAAGTAGACCAGATGTGTTTTTCTAGAGTTTTAGAATGTTGTTTCAAGTGTTTTAACTAACTTCATGCGAATGTTTCATCTCTTGGTTTCTAGTTGTTTCAAAAGTAGATCAGGTGTTGCTTCTTCTTCTTCTCCTACCTTCTTCTACATTCACTCCGCTATGGTAGAGCCAAGCTCGAGCTCGAGCTCCCTAATGGCTGGGCCAAGGTCGCCGGACAGGCAACACATGGATGGATCCGGTACGCTGTGCAGCACAAGGTGAAATCTTTAATCCTTCGACTGGACCTGCCATGGCCCCTACGTATGCCGCCTACCTCATGACGAGAACATGGATCCGGATATAGTCCTTGATGACCTAGCTAGCTCTGCAGAGCTGGAGACTATGCATTTGGCATTGTGTGGAGCAAAACTTCGTCTGCCTTCTTCCACTGTGGCATTCTCCAACCTCACAGATATTTCACTTGAAGACATAGTGGTCAAAGGCCACCTCCTTTCCCGACTTGTGTCACCACACCATGCTGCCCACGTCTGCTCAAGCTTCAGCTCACTGATCTTCAGTTCTCTACGTTGGAGGAGTTGCTGCTTGAAGGCGACACACTTTTAGAGCTATCGATAGACAAGATAGACAATATGCAATCCTTACAACTCAAGACTCCTAGTCTTCGGGTTCTCCATGTTGAGAACTGCATAGATCTTGAGGGGTCATTCACAGTCACCTCGGCTCCAAGGCTGGAGGATCTCAGGTTCAAGGCACTAGAACCTTTTCATATTGTTGACGTCGACCGCCACTTGTCAAGCGTTGGAACCCTCAAGATTCTATTGTACTCGCATGGATACTTTGACATAAACGATAGTAGCATCCACCTCCTGCAATGCTGTAGATTAGCCAAATGTCTTGAAGTGTCTCTCGAAGTTGTAGAGGTATATATGCCGTATATGTATTCATGGTCAGATTTAATTTGCCTCAAAATCGTTGATAAAATCAAAATGCATGAATCGTGCATCCAAATTGCCCAAGATTTATTTGTTGTTGACAACGTTTTCTTTTCCACTTTCTCATTTACATTTTTGTTTTGAACCCTTTTTAATTTGATCAGGCAAAGCAGGGAATAGGTGACATAATCAAAGGCCGAATTCCGCCACTTCCTCATGTGACATCCTTAACACTTGATGTTACACTACAAGAACCACATTTCTTTGGATCCGGTATAGGAAGTATACTTGCACAATGCATCAGTATTAGGCACCTCAGCCTACACTTATGCTATTGCATTACCAAGGTGATAGAATTTATTCTTCAACCACTCTATATTGGTCATCTCCAGGAAGTAGAGTTCAAGAAGTTGATTGGAAGTAATTGTGAATTCGGGTTCATTCAATCCATATTGACAAGACAAACAACAATTCAAAAGGTAGCTATTAGTTTTGACCTACACTATCGGGTAAAAGACAACAAGCATGCTTTTAAACTTTTGCCGTCACTAGAAGGTGGGTTGTGGACTACGTGCAATGATACTAATTTATCATACAAGTGGAGAATATGAGTAGAGTGGTTGCGTTGTACTTATTGAATAAGGGTTTACATCTTATTATTGAAAGTCCCTAATATAATTGTCAGAAGTTTCTTCTATGATGCTATATTTTTTTTGATTTGGAGAGATTGAGAGTCGACGGGTTCTGAATCTTTTAAAAGGAAGCTTACCAGCGGGAGTCTTTTTCACAGGCCGCACCGCTGATTGCACTGTACTTGTTAGAAATTCTCATGTGGGAGAAATCGAGTGTGGGAGAATGGAGAAATTTGTTTCTCCCTGCACAAGACTCTTGCTTTGTTTCCATTCATATGACTTTTTGTGTGGACCTTGGTCCGCGCACGGTATAGTACATCATCCGCCCCTTTCAGCAATCAACATATTTGTAAGTTTTCTTTTCATTTGATTTACCCTGCAGGCTGCCACACACGATCCCTCCCGCTCACCCACCGCCATCCACTTTGACCGACGTCTCTGTTGGCACTATCGATCGTCGGCTAAACATTGTCTTTGCGGACGCGTTTGCATGCATAGTAGAGAGAAACAAATTAGTGACGGTTCACGAGATGACATTTAGTGACAGGAAAAAGGCGTCTTTAAATTTACGTCATGTGGACAGTAGTAGTGATGGGTGCACAACCGTCTCTGATAAGTACATAATAGAGACGGTTAACAACCAAAAACCGTCTCTGATATGTAACAAATTGCGATTGATAAGGCATCACCAGTCTCTCGTAAGAATAACATATCAGAATTTGTCAGTTATCACAATTAGTGTCGGATACCAGCACAAACCTCTTTGCATGTTCAGTCCAACGACTAGTAGTGGGTTGCATGAAGTACTATGAGGAGGTTGCAGTGCTATCTCTTGTGGCAATTGTATTAGCCTCAGTATCATGTAGTTAGAGATTGTAGCAATTTCTTTCTTAAACCTCTAGTCAATCTCCACCATCAACTCCTCTTAAAGACCATATATTTTTCTCTTTCCTAAGATTTTCTTTTTCAAATAGCATACTTTCTTATTCTTGAGACGAGTAATTTTCTCTTTCTGTGGTAAAGAAAAATGAATTCTGCCTAAATTCTCCATCCATACCTGTAGTCATTTAGGACATGATTTAGAATACCAAGGAGCAATTAATTATGAGGGTTTTTTTTCCCTATTTATACCATTATTAAATAGAGTTGCGGGTATCTCCTAGACAACAAACTTTTGGAGCTGGATTGTTCAAGTGGCTGTGTCACCAAGCATGTGGGCAGGGTTTGAATCCACCCGTCAATGCTTTTTTTGCTTGACACGATTAATGTTGGGTGGCGCGGAACCACTGATCGGTGGGGGCCTCCTCGATTGTTTTTTAAAAATATTCCTATTTGTACCACCTATTTTTAAGATTTCCTAAAAAATCATATCGTTTGGAAGAACTGAGACCGATGCCAACCCCCCATCTTGTGTCGGTTCAAAATCCATGAGGGCTTTTGACCCAACACTGATGTTGAATTCCGTACTGAGTTATATTCAACAATTATTGATTGAAAGACATTAATAATTGTTGAAATTTTCTTATAGCACTTGTTGAATAATACTATGATCCACAATGGGTCATCATAGTTATATGATCCAGTATTATGTGATCAGATCACTCTCTGGAAATTGCTCGAAGCCTCGAACCAAACAGCTTGTTGTGTAATATTATTGATACGTAACAGAATAGAGAAGAATATTTACTTATCCCTCTGCTCGAACATTACAAGCCACGCGGCACACGTCCAAACACGCCGCAATCAACTGGAGCTTGCGGGGAGAAGGTTTCGTCTTGTTTTAGGTTGTTTCATCTTATTGTTCCCTCACAGTACACTATTAAATCAGCCGGCTTTCGGATGGTTCAATTGAAGCATGGCTCGTCGGGGTTGCCACCCCCCCACGGATGACGCAGCCAAGGCTGTCCGTCGGCCCACACACGCAGTTGCACCCGGGAACTGCTGCCCTGGTAGTTGTCGCACGTCACGTACGTTCCTTCCACGCACAAGAAATCGCATTCGTCCTCGCCGATGATCACCGCCCCGGCCAGTTTCATCTTATTGTTCCCTCACAGTACACTATTAAATCAGCCGGCTTTCGGATGGTTCAATTGAAGCATGGCTCGTCGGGGTTGCCACCCCCACGGATGACGCAGCCAAGGCCGTCCGTCGGCCCACACACGCAGTTGCACCCGGGGAACTGCTGCCCTGGGTAGTTGTCGCACGTCACGTACGTTCCTTCCACGCACAAGAAATCGCATTCGTCCTCGCCGATGATCACCGCCCCGGCCAGTATCACAAATCCTAATCATTTAAATAATAAGTTTTATATTACGCAAAAAGAAGACAACCTTAGTTGATCAAATGCAAATGAAAACATTGAACGAAGCACTGCGTACCGGAGAATAGGGCAACGACGACTGTGAGGGACAAGTTGACGGAGGCCATGCTTGCGCAGTTGCAGCTACGCGTGTGTCACGAACGAAAAAATGCACTTATCTCTCGTCTCGTCTCTAAGACGTTGAGCTTTATATATAGCGCTCCGTATGTAAACCATCTGAGCGAGCTTAACCTCCTTCACGTTATGAATATATTTCCCAGCTTGCATAGTTAGCTTTGTAACTGTTGGTCCCAATGTTCACGGCGTCGACGGCTCCTAAGCTAGCTTTCGTTTGAGGTCGCTCATCGTGCCAAGGCATACGGCAAAACCGAGAGGAGAGGAGAGAAGAAGGTCTTTTGTTCGATCTGGACTAGTATATATCAATGTCACCAATGACGTACGGACTTATGTTTTAGCTTTTGTTTTTCTTCGATCTGTTCGAATTTCGAAATTAAGCCCAACTTCTCAAGGTCCTAGTTTGGAGACGTACGTTTTCCAACCAAAAGCACGTCCTCCAGAAGCTTTCTGAACAAAACTTTGTGGCGCAAAACTTCCTCTACCTTCTTCCAATGTGGAATTTCTCTTGTGGAAATTGTATTAGCCTCAATATTTCTCTTGTGTGGAAATTACATCAGTATATGTCTTTCCTCATTTCCTGAACTACTTTTTTAAAGAAACAAATTCTGTTCTTTTGGAAGGAGCAATTTTCTCTAGCTGAGGTAAAGAAAAAAAAGAAATTATAAATACATATAACACATGCTGGACAAATATTTGTGTTTTGTTTCCATATACGGTTTCGACGGCTATCCCAGAACCCCAAGGAGCGACGAACGAAATGAAGACATGGTGGTGATCGTGGGATTCCTTTTGCAACGTTTGGTGACATAGAGCGAAAGTGCGACATCCACGTGCACGCTTGGTCCGCGCACTGTACATCATCTGCCCTCGCCTCTTGGCAATTGACATATTCGAACGTTTTTTTCTTTAGATTGTATTTTGACCAACACCTCTACCGGCACTATCATCAGCTAAGCATTGTTTGTGGGCGTTTGCATGCTAGTACATAGAAACAGATTAGTGACGGCGCACGATGTCATTTAGTGATGGCGAAACAGAGCGTCTATAAATTTACATCTGTGATGTCGAAAATAACAATGGCAGGGGGTATAAGATAGAAACAGTTAATAATCAAAAACAGCCTCTGATATATATGTACTCCCTCCATCCTAATTTATAAGTCGTTTGATTTTTTTTTGTTTTTAAGTTTGACCACTCATTTTATTCAAAAATTTGTGCAATTTTTATTTCTTTTTCATGAGTTGTTTTGTTAATATAAAATTTTTAAAAATAGCTTAAATTTGATGACATTTGCATAAATGTTTTGAATAAGACAGTGGTCAAACTTAAAGTTTAAAAAGTCAAACGACTTATAATTTGAAATGGAGGGAGTAGCAAATAACAACGGCTCCTAAGGCACCACCCATCTCTTGTAAGAATAATAATAAATTAAGATAAAAACCATCTTCGATAACTGATTTTTGACACTTAGTGACGGTTAACAAATTTGACGTCTCTAGTCTGTTTAGTCTAGTGGCGGATACTAAGGAATACTCCTCTTTGATACTCTCTTATCGATCGTAGGGATTGTTTGCGGAATTGCCTGTCTCCAGGGTGTTGACGGGGTTGCTGGCTACAGGACGTGAGGGCCTCAATGTTGTTGCCATCGTTCGATCCATTATCCAGCCACCACCTCCCATTGCGCACATTTGGATCATGGCCGACCGCTCCCATGACGTTGTGACACCTAGCCTTCCCACAACCATCCACTACGCATCTCCACACAGATGCACACCATGACTTCTGTTGTTGAGTGGGTTGTGCCGTGGTGTGATTGGGAAATGCTGCCATGAAGACTTCGACCTAGAGGTGGAAGGCAAAGCAGAAGTTGGACATCCATAGATTTTAGCAAATAAAATAAGAATTCAAATTTTGGTGGGGAAAAAAATAAATTCCTTATTCATTGAACTAGAGGGTATCCATTAGATATCCATAGGCATCCAACTTCCGCCTACCCCATGCATGCATGGTGTTGCCGCTATTCAAGCTGCTAGAGAAGTGGGAGAGCGATAAGTTTCTACAACGATAAGTTTCTAGAACGATTAGGTCATAGAAGCCCATAATGCACTTGACAAAGGGTAGGATAATGATCTCTTTGTGGTCCGCGAACATAGTCACAAACGTTCTAAAACCAGATTTTTGGGCCCATTTTTTTAATTATGGTTGAAGAAGATACTCCAACCTCTCTGCCAATAAGGCGGATCATGGTTTCTTTCCGGTCCGCGAACTCTCGGCTGCTAGTGTTCTTTTCTTTATTATTTTTTGGCGGAGAAATTTGGACTCGTGTGTGTCCCTTTGCCGTGTCGTGCACGTATGGGACCCCAACAACCGGAGTATAGTAGTTTCTGAAGCGATGACAGCACAAGGTCGGGAGATTCATCTAGCTGTGGTCACAAGGGCAATTCCATTACTGGCGTGCGAAGCAGATCAACGGCGAGTCCAGTCGGCGACGACGCTGGAGACTTGATCAGCAGCCTCAACGATGACTTGCTCGTGCGCATCCTGGACCTGCTGCCCGACACGAGGGACGCCGTGCGGACCGCGCGCTGTCGCGGCGGTCGCGTGACCTCTCGACGGGTGTCGCGCTATAGATTTCCATGCGGCCCGACGGTCCGGCACGAGGCACGCTGTTTGGCCCGGCCCGAGCACGGCCGCGGCCCGATGGTTGATGGGCCCGGCACGCACGGCGCGGGCAGCGATGCGGGCTTGGGGCGACCCTCAAGCGAGTACGGGCTTGGGCGACCCTCAAGCACGGGGCACGCGACACGGCCCGGCACGTTAAGAAAGGGGAGGCCTGGTGGCAAATATACTAGCGATAATATTATACATATTTGATATATTAGTCCCGATATTTTCATACTTGGTATAATATTATACATATATTTGGTATAATATTGTACAAATATACTGAAATCTGTGTAAAAAATGATCGTATTTGAGTGTTTTTTAAAAATCGGCAGTGGGGCGGCACGGCACGGCATGACACGGCAGGCACGATTTGGCCGTGGGACGGGCCTAGGCTCGAGGTCAGACACGGAGCCCGGTGCGGCCCGGCCCCGCAGGGCACGACGTGCCTTAGCGCACGGCACGGCCCGTTGGAAACCCTATAGTCGCCGCCCTCCGCTTTGATTACCGCTACAGTGCGCCGGAGGTTTGCAGGGAAGCTGCTGCCGCCGAACAGTACCTTGCTTTCATCAACGATGCTCTCGCTCTCCGTGCTAAAGCAACAAGGAGGCATTATGCTGTCAAAGAACTGGTCATATGGTTCAACCTATTTAGACAACAAAAACAAGAGCCGTTCTACCGTCCTACAAGTCCACACAGGGATGGATCCGTTACGCTGCACAGAACGAGTTGAAAGCTTTAGTCCTTGATCTGTATCTGCCATGGCACTACACTGAGCATCTTGTGATGGCCATTGACGACCTAGCTACCTCTGCAAAGCTGGAGACATTGCACTTGAGATTGGGTTACGCACAACTTGAACTGTTTTCTTCTGCTGCTTCCACATTGGTATTCGCGTCCCTCACAGATCTTTCCCTCCAAGACATAATTGTCGCAGTCGGCCTCCTTTCCGTCCTAGTATCATCATCATGTTGCCCGCGCCTGCGCAAGCTTCATCTGTCTGGTCTTGAATTCTCCACGATGGAGGAGTTGTTGTTTGAGGCCGACACGCTTTTGGAGCTATCAATGGGGATGGGGATGATGTATGGGATACGATCCTTAGAACTCAGGGCTCCTAGCCTTCGGGTTCTCCATGTCGACGACATGGATCTTGAGAGGTTCAAGATATCGTCGGCTCCAAGGCTAGACGATCTCATGTTCTTGGTACGACGACATTTGCATATTGAAGACGTCCATGGTGACTTGTCAAGGGTGGCAACCCTCAAAATTGAATTGTCCTCACATAGAGACATTTACAACGATGTGAACAACGATGGCAGCTTTGACATCCTGAAACGTTGTAGGTTAACAAGATCTCTTGAAGTGTCTCTGTATGTTGTAAAGGTATGTCGTATGTATTCATGCCTAGCCTTTTCATCATTTTGTTCAATTCAAGCACTTCAATTTGTTCTACACATTTAATTTTGCCTTAAAACTGTAGTCTAGGATTTATTTGTACTCAAAGGGTTTTTTTTTCACCTTCTCAATTACATTTATTTTTTTTTTTCCTTTTCTTAATGCAATCAGACAAAGCATCGAACAGGTGACATGATCAAAGATCGGATTCCAGCGCTTCCTCATGTAACATCTTTAACACTTGATGTTACACTACGTGAACCACATTTCTTCGGATCCGGCATAGCAAGTTTCCTTGTCCAGTGCAGCAGTATTAGATACCTCAGACTACAGTTATGCTATCACATTAAGGTGCCACAATTTATTATTGCATCAATCCATATATTAGTCGGTTAATTTTTTTCCATGCCATGCCTTTTTCTACAATAATGCATATATCCTATCATGGTTTTTACTGCAGAAGGACCTCTTAGAATATCTCTTGTGTGAAAATTCATGTGAATGGAAATCCCATGAGTTCTCCTTAGTTCATCTCCAAGAATTTAATAGGAACTGACTGTGAACTCCAGTTCATTCAATCCATACTAAAAAGGGGAAAAGGAGTTCAAAAGGTAGCTATTAGTTTCCACCCACACTATTGGATGAAAAACAACAAAGATGCTTTTAACCTGCTGCCCTCACTAGACGGTGGGTCTTGGACTACGTGCAACAATGCTGATTTATTCTACAAGTGGAGGAGGCATTGTGTATGAGTTGAGATTAGGGAGCAAAGAGACTGCACCACACATGTTGAATCGGTGTTTGCATCTTATTAGCCAAAGTCCCTAATAGTTCTTGAAAGTTATTTGTGGTATCATGCCTTTTTTTCTTGGCATGTAGGTTGCATAAAGCACTATGAGGAGGTTTTGCAGTGGTATCTCGTGTGGCAATTGTATTAGCCTCAGTGTCATGTATATTCCGAGATTGTAGCAATTTTTTTCTTAAACCTTTAGTCAGTCTCCATCATCATTCATCAACTCCTCTTAAAGGCCACATTTTTTTCTTTCCTAAGAGTTTCTTTTTCAAATAGCACATTTTCTTCTTCTTGAGAGGAGTAATTTTCTCAAAGAAAAATGAATTCCTAAATACTCCTTCCATATATACCTATAAAGCAAATCGTTTAAGACATGATTTGTAATAACAAGGAGTGATTGATTAGGAGGTATTTTTTTCTTTGTTTACCCTTATATTAAATAGAGCTACAGGTATCTCCTAGACAGCAAAAGTTCGTAGTTGATTGGTCAAGTGGTTGTGTCGGCATCAGGTTTTGAATCCACCTACCGACACCTTTTTTTTTTTGCTTGACACAATTAATTCGGCACGGCTGATCGGTGGGGCCTCCTCTTGAACTTAAAAAAAATCTTATTTTTATTGCCATTTTTAGGATTTCCAAAAAAATCACATCATTATTGGTTTGAAATAACCGACACTGATGTCAAGCCCCATCTTGTGCCGGTTCAAAATTGAGCAGTAATTGGGGGTTTTGAACCGACACCGATGATCAGTTCTGTACTAGTGAGTTATATTCAACAATTATTGATTTAAAGACTTCAATAATCGTTGAAATTTCCTTATAGCACTTGTTGAATATATAACTATGATCCACAATGGGTCGTCGTCATAGTTATGATCTAGTATTATGTGATCAGATCATCACTCCGAAAAATGCTCGAAGCCTCGAACCAAACAACATCAAATGTAATATTATTAATACGTAACAGAATAGAGAAGATTATTTATTTATCCCTCAGCAAAAACATTGCAAGCCACGCGGCACGCGTCCAAACACGCCACACGCAATTAACTGGAGCGCGCGCGAAGAAGAAGGTTTCATGCATCGGAATTGAATCGGATGCATGGTTCAATTGTTGCACAGGGCACGTCGGGGTTGCCGTCGACCCCGTGGATGACGCAGCCATGGCCGTCCGTCGGCGCGCACGTGCAGATGCACCCAGGGAACATCTGCCCCGGATAGTTGTCGCACGTCAAGTACGTTCCGCACAAGATAGTGCAGTCGTCCCCGCCGGCCACCGCTCACACTACTCCCAGTATCACAAATCCTAATCATTTAAATAAGTTTTATATATTACACTCTTCTGAACAAGCTTCTCAATCTGCTTTTTGAACAAAGTGTAGATTTAGAGCTTTTAACTGGTTCAAGAAGCAAACCTGTTTATTAGGAGGATCTAGCTTTTCAAGCTTTGTGGAGAAGTAAAAAAACAACTTTAACAAGTAAATGTTGTATTTATATTAGGAGCCTAGAGTAGATGTGAAGGCCTTTTTGCTGCCATATGTATATGCAATACCCCTCTTATAGAGTATTACTTATATGTAGAATTATACATTTCATTCACGAAAAGAAAATCTACAAAGATATAACAAAACAACAAACAAGAAGACACTCAGTGCTACTCCACAGTTCTGAATTAATAGTTCACTTTATTCTAAGTCAAACTTTCTAATGCAAATTTTAAGAAAAAAAGAATATATCAATATATATTATATACATCGATAAGAAATGTTTCATGGATACTTTAATTAAACTACTTCGGTATTGTATATGTTGATATTTTTTTATATATATAATAAACTACTCCCTCCATTCTAAACTATAAGTCGTTTTGTCTTTTTAAGATATATTACTTTTACTATATATCTACATCTAAACACATAAAAACTATGTATCAAGAAAAGTCAAAATGTCTTATAATTTGGAATGAAGAGAGTATAATTTAGAATACGGGGATCAGTTTCCCTGGTGCAAGAATCATTTTACAATATAATTATGATCATAAAAGATAAGGCCAGCTATAACAAGACTAGAAAACATTTGCGGGTAAAATTTCCAGACAATACCAAAATTCAGGACAGCGATAGTTCAGTCAGCAATACTGAAACACAGCTTACATGGAACTCACATTTTTAGCTCGAATAATTCTGGCACAAATTTAGTTTATGAACAACGTCAATACTGATGCTACTTTCCTACTCCTGGCGGCATGGTTTCAGTGCTGCTCTTGATTTTGTGTAGCCTGCTGTGGAAAAAGGCGCCCTCTGCTGCTGTGTCAAAGGGCCTCTTTGCATTGTTTCCCTCCGCTCCACTTGGACAACCTCACGTCGTCTGTCATAGCGAGGACGAGGCTTACTCCTTACCTGCTGTCTCTCAGTGAATCGGAACTGTGGTCTGTGTATGACCTTGCCATCTACGAACAGATCACCTGCGAAGTGGTAAACGTAATCTTAGTGCAAGCGAATAACAACCCATGCAATATGGGAGAATGAGAAAAACTGACACCTCACTTGTAAGATGAGTATTGGGCAAGAGAGTAAAAGCATAGAAAAATTATCTTCCGCCTGGATCCAGACTGACCAGTGAGATTTCACTGAAGTAAGGAAAAACAGTCACCTACCTCCGTAATCCTTGTTAGGAACATCCAGATATGAATCAGGTAACACCCAAAGAACTCCCGGCAATCCTTAAGAAGTGGAGGCAGCATTATAAATAAAATTCAGTTAAAACTTCATGGTTCAAAAGAACCTTAGCTAAAATTAGAACAATGGAAATTCCACCTTTAACTTTGTATGATAACTCCTCTGAAATCAATGCACCAAACCCTGTATAAGTTGAAGTGCACACTGAGTAGATTTTCTTCTTTGCTTCCTCCTCACTGCACAACAGAACCACAATCAAAATTCCAATTTTCAGATGACAAGATTGGGGAAACATATACATCTTCTGGGTACATGTGTGTTTACAAACTTTGGTTTGTTATATCAGAGCATAGTAGTACGTTGACAAGAGTTGTACATAAACTCTGAAGAAATTATGAGTACTCTTGCAACCGTTAAATAACAGTTATCATGTATACATGATAACAGTCATAATTTATTAGAGAAGAATTCATATCAACAAGAATCCATATTCAACAGCCTATATGACATAATGTCCCCAAAGCTGGGCTCTGACAATCCAGCTGATTGCCGAGAACAACTGGATCTCCAGAACCTAGTGGGTTTTTGGCTGTGCTATGGTTGCCAGGTGGCAAACCAGCTGTAATCAGGAAGCAAAACAGGGCCAGAAGAGGAAAATAATTTACAATTGGACACTTCATTCAATTAGGATGTATATATCTACACATATAATAACAGAGATAATGGGACACAAACGGAAAAGTATGCTAAATGCATACCTATATAAAATAGTGTATGGGTAAGTGAAGATCATAAGGCACATACTAAGGATCCATTCTTGACTACTTGCAATAAAGTCATGCAAAAGACAAGAGGTAATAAAATATCAAGTATGAATTGGAAAATTCAGATATGGTTCCTGGTTAAAATGTGAGTATCAAGATTCACTGCATCTTAAATAGTTCAGATGTCAGTGTCAGATAAATCCATAATACTACAGAATCTGTACTGGATTTTCCAACAACAGAATCCAACATAGAAAATGCTCCTGGTTATACCCTTGTTGTATTCAGGGCTTGAAGAACTTTTTTTTTTTTTTTGGAGCAAGAACCGTGGGGCAAAGCCCCCCGGCAACGATATATAATTAGAAGAGATAAGAGTATTACAGAAAACTTACAGGAGTCCTAACCAGTGGTTAGACAAAGAAAAGGAGCTAACAGGCTAACTAACTAGCAAAAACTACTGAAACAGCAACACCAACCAAGGGAACAGATGGAAATTGCATTAACAATGGTCTAGTCTACTATGCTGAACAGTGGAGTCAAATGCCCATGAGCCGGCATGCATAGGGCCATCCATTTCAATCAAATGTGCATAAGCCGGCATGCCTAGGACCATCCAGTGCAGTCAAATGCACATGAACGGATGATCTGCATGACTAGTGCCCGCCATATCAGGCTGTCCATTTCAGTCCAAATACCATAAGGTCGCTTGCCTAGGGGCATCCGGTGCGGACGTGCAGTCAAATGCACATCTAGATAAAGGGCACGAAGCTACAAAACTGATGAGGCTGTGAGCTTAGGCCCAAAGGCGACTCCAATGCTTTTAACAGCAAGGTGCAAGGTGTTGTTGTAAGATTGTAGGTGGAATGCCACACATCATGAGAATATAGGAGGGAGAAATCAAAAATAAAATAACCAATAATATCTCTATATATATGCGAAAAATGGATTATGCAGCATACATGTTAGTACCTACCAATGTACACGAACTACTGACACATTCAATTTGTAGGTTTTTCTACCCGCTTATGTGTCGGCCCAGGTCATGAACAGTGAAACAAAATGCACAGTTACGGATTCGATTACTTGAATCGCGAATTCACTTCGCTTAACGTGATTGCTCCAACAAGGCAACAAATGCGCACAGACAGTTACACACGCATACCTTCCGAGGACGGCCGCTAGGGTCTTGACGTAGGCCGCGACCATCTCCTCCTCGGAGGGCTTGGGGTCGGTGGGGAACTCCATGACGATGAGCCAGTGCTCGTAGTCACAGCCGTCGAGAAGGATCGTCTCCTTGGGCGGCCGGTTGCTCCAGTTCGGGGACGGGTCGTTCAGCGGCGAGTGACCGGACCCTCCGGACGATGCGGTCCTGGCCCCGCGCGACGCGAGGAGGGACCACGGGGCGACGTGGGCAGAGGCAGCCGCGGCAGCGAGGGGGCCAGGCGGCGAAAGCGCGCGGGAGGAGGAGGAGAGGAGGAGCGCGGAGAGGCCTCGGCGGGTGGCTGATGCGGCAGCCATGGTTTTTCGGGCACTCGGTAGGGCGCTCCGATGGAGACGGCGGCGGGGCGGCGCTGGGAGGAGGCGGCGGGGGCGAGAGATGGAGCCGGAGACGGAGTGGGATGCGGAAAGAATGGGGCAATGAGATACCTGGTGGGCTGGATGTGCTGATCTGGTCTGGTCCAACAAAACAGCTTGGTGCCCAGACTGAGAAAGCGACCGCGCTGTATGCTTGGGCCGTGGCTCGTGCCTACGACCTCCCATCAGATGGGCCGTAAGATTAGGCCCGTAGTCGCTGGTTCAAAAAACATTCAAGCACAAGTCAATTTACGAAACTGTTGTACACTCCTCTCAAAAAAGAAAAAAAAAAAACCGAAACGGCTGTACACCGTGCACAGAGCAAATCCTGCGTGCGTCCAGTTTTCAAGATAAAAATAACATAGAAAGTTTCAGATTCATTCTACTCGAGGAGAGGAGCAATTCTCCACGAGTGTAGCAAAAATAGCTACTCATTCGTCACCAAACAACTCACGCGTGTGCGCGCACAGTACATTCTAACAAAACTCCTCTTCAATTATTTTTCTTCTCCAACAATTACTTTATCTTATAGCATACAGGGTGGACAACATAACATTAACATTTCCAAATTAAAAAGGAAAGAGGATAATGTAGGATATCTCTAGATATAGAATGTTGAGTAAGAGGTTGTTTAAGTGTGATTTTTATTATGTATAAACCCTGACTTTAATTGTAGGAGATGAATAGGAAACTCTTGGAGATGCTCTAAGCGATCGATCAACACTTTGCTTAGCATTTTTGTTGACAAAGTTATTAGGGCTAAGTAATTTCTAGAGTTGTCCTAAGTCAAACCATTTTAAGTTAAGTTTATACAAAAAAACACCAAATATCAAATCAGGATTATTATCTAAATCATAGGATATATTTATGCCATGTACTTTTAGTGTTATGTTATTACTCTCTCTTCTCCAGTGTTGGTCTTAAGATAATTTGATTTAGGGTGACACTAGGAATCGAATTATTTGTGTAGGTTTGTACTACATAAGATTAGTTATCACGTGGAGAATGCAAGTCACGAGTGTCCAGCGCACAACTAACTCGAGCTGGTTCATTTTCGGCGCTGCTCGTTGGGATGTGACGTTTTCGAGAATTTTTATGTGATGCCATGTTTTTCTAGTATAACTGATTCTGAGAGATTTTTATAAGTTTCTGTATTCAAGGGTCTTGTATAGTACAATGTCACATGCGGCCCATTTTATTGCCAACTGTTTTCTTACAAGCGAAACTTCACTTAGCATTAACGTTGACAGAATTAGGCGCTATGCAAAGATGATGCTCCAACAATCCGGTGAGCTAGAACAAATACGAGGAAGGTATGCTTGTTTTGTGGTTGTATAGATCTTTAAATTTTTAAAGGAGCGCTTATATATTGTTCAATTTTAATTATAATAATTGCTTTTCCAATTTTTCGTGTGTGCCCATACCCCATTTGATCCCGCAGGAAAAAAAAAAAAACTCGACCTCCCAGCTGGCAGCAAAACTGCACCTGAAGAGAAAAATACTTAACTCCCTCATTGGAGCCGTCAGAAGTTTGACCTAGAAACTTAACGAAAAGTAAAGTATGCTCAAGAAGCAAAAAAAAAAAAAAAAAGCTACAAAATGTAACCAAAATAAGGAGGGTAAAACTTGCTCGATGGATGGAGATCATTCACTCATGTCTTAATTGTGCATTTATTTATACATTGATACTCTGATAGTAACTAGTCTTCATGCAAAAGATTATCTCAACTTATAAGAAGGTTCTGCATAGTTATACACTTACACATAATCTTGAGCAACACAAGTACTCAATTCATTTATGGATCGTACCAGGATTCCACTCATAGGACAAACCAGCGTCATGACAAATCCACGTCCCACCGCCACATGGAACAAACATGGAATCAGCTATCATGTTATATAGCCTCAACCTTGGGTCGAAACTTAGAGCCACCTTCTGAAGATGTATGGCGTGTTTGAGCACTCGTTTCATGAACCAGCTTTCGCATTCAATTCTTGCTAGCCCAGTGAACTCTACTTCTTGGTTGTCGTCACCGGCCTAAGGTACGAACGAGGGATATGTGATTTTAGTACAATGTAATTAAAGGGCGATGGTATAGGAAATTAGAACCAAATAAAATGTAATTATATTAGCCAGGATCCATACTGACCTCATGAACGCAGTGTACGTGGAGGTATTTGAGATGGCTACACTGTTTTAAGATCTCTGCTAGACCAGCTCCAAATGAATGCAGCTTACGTGAATAAACATGAACAGTCAAAGATATCAGGTGCGGAAGATGAGGTATACTTCCAGTAATATTGTCAACAGACCCTTCTCCCTATAATAAAAAAATGCAAGTAAATAACATCTCGAAGAAATAATGGGTGTTTATTTTGCCCAAACAAGTTAATAGTAAAAAGAATGAAACTTACACATGCATATGCACAATATTTCATATTTATGTTTTTCATTCAATTTTCTGGAAACAAACGTACATGATCTACAGATGGATGGTTAATTTAATAATTCTAATGATTTTTTAAAAAAATGGCGCACGTATAAAAATAATGATAATAATATGAATGGATGAATTAATACAAACACAATTAGACATTTTTATGCTACACACACCCAATTCATACGAACCATCTGCAAAGGAGAATGATATACATACAGATTATATAAGTTAGTAAGAATAAAAAGATATCTATTAGTACTGGCAAGCTGTAGAAAGCATTGACGAATAATTAATTCAAATAGTCAAACACTATACAGAGAAAAGTGCAAAATTGGAAACAAATGCAGAGTAGCCATAAAACTAGTTGCCAATAGAACAATAGAAATCAGTGGTCTCATTTATTGATTTATTGTGTGTAACCTAACCTAAATAATAAATTACAATTTCATCAAAAAAAAATAATAAATTACAAGTGTATTCATTTATTATGTGTAGCACAACTTGAAAACACTTATAATTTATGCCACTAGAAACAATGCAATTCAATGGTACCTTTTTTTTTTTTTTTTTCAAAAAGGCAGTGCAATTTGCTTTTAAAAAATTCATGTGCTACAAGTTCATTTTTAAAACAGAAATTATGAAACTTTAATTAGGTTTGGTTTTCAAGGAATTGTGAGCCATATCAAGGTGTACTTTGGGTGCATACGTACCATTGTTACTTTGAGAGACACCTCAAGGCATGTGAGTGACGTACAACGACTGAGTAGGCAAACGCTAGTGTCGTTGACGTCTTGTAAATTGTTTTCATCTCTATGCGTGTACAAGTCAATGACCTTCAGGCTCTCCACGCATGGCAATTCACCATCCACTTCGATATGATCAGGTTGTCTTGGCAAGAAGACGAGCTCCTCCAGCTTAGGCGCCGAGATTTCAACACGTCTTCCGTGATGATCACAGTTCTCTAAACGGAAAATCCGAAGGCTAGGAGTTTTCAGTTTGAGAGTCGCAGGGCTTGACATTAGTGATGCGTTTGATATTGTCAGCTCCAAGAGTGCGCTGGCCTCGATAAGCAGCTCATTCTGTAAAAGGAGCTCAAGATTCCTTAGCTTCAGCTTCTGCAGGGATGGACAGCATGCCGACGACACGAGGCGGGCAAGGAGGTGGACACTGCCAACACCAAGAGGAGAAATGTTTTCAAGTGTGAGATCCACGAGCGAGGCGAATACTGCAGCGTCGGGGAGCTGGACCCATACGTTTTTCAGATCCCAGTGCATGGTCTCCAGCTTTGCTGAACTAGGGAGATCTTTGAGATTTATCGTGGATTGCTCTAGCCGGTACTTCGCCACGAGGTTTTTTGCCCCTGCCGATCTCACGGCGGGGATAGATTCCCATGTAGAAAACAGCCGTAGTTTAAGGACGAAAGATTTCACCTTTCTTTCCATCGCGTAGCAAATCCACTCATGCGCAGCGTCGGCGGACCGCAGCGCCAGCAGTTTTCTTGCCTGTGAGTCAGCACGAGACACCATGAAGGGATCGTGGGCAGGAGACTTGATGGCGAACGAGATCGCCAGGTGCTCGAGGTCCAGGGCGGCATCCGTCTTGGCGCGCTGGGCGAGGGCGTTCTGGACGAAGTCGAGGAACCTTTCATCGCTGTTGGCGCTTCTGAGTCCGCGCCCCCCTGCTGCTAGGGTCGAAGGTGAGGGAGCCGACGCGCGTCCAGAGGCCGCGCCAGCGCCGCGAGAGCGCGCCCGTGCGCACCGCGTCCCCGGCGTCCGGCAGCAGCTCGAGGATGCGCACTAGCACGTCGTCGCCGAGTCCGCTGATCAGGTCGGCGCCCCCAGCAGACGACCGTCGTCGTCGCTTTCGCTTCGACCTGCTGCGCACACCCATAGTGTCTGCTCCTCCGTCGCCGAGTCCGCTGATAAGGTCTGCGCCCTCAGCAGACGCCTGTCGTCGTCGCTTTCGCTTCGACCTGCTGCGCACACCCATCGTCGTGTCTGCTCCTCCGCCGCCGCCGCCAGATGCGATCGGATTGATGCGCACGGCGTGTGCTTCGGAACACGAGAGACCCGCGAGACGTGGAACACACGGACGTGACAAGTAAATTCGATCGAGGCGCCGTCTCTTTGCGATCGGATTTATGCGCATGGCGTGTGCTTCGGAAGGAAAGAGAGACCCGCGAGACGTGGAACGCACGCACGTCGGGCAACCAAATTCGATCGAGGCTGGGCCTGGCGTAACAAAGCTGCCGGTTGTCTGAATCGCGCGGGCCTGGTAATTCGGCTACCAACCAGACCAAGACGTCCAGAGAGCCCAGCCCGGCCCCCGCCATGTCATTATCCGTATCCGCGTATCCGACAAGTATCGGATACGGATACGTCACCCCCCTTTGTAGTATCCATGTAACATAGTCCATGACCGCTAACAAGCTCGCCGGTGGTTGTCAGTTGACTGAGAAAGCGGACGGGCTGCTTCATGCAACTGAATGGTTGGGCCGCCCTTTCCCGCAGCAGAGCGCACGCAGCCTACTTCATGAGGCCAAGCCCAACGCTCCACGCTGGTGGTAGCCCGTCGAACACGTAGGCTCGGATAGCGAAAAGTATAAAGTTGTTAATCTGGTAGGGTGTTGTTGTTCTCGTGCAGAAGTGTCGGGTGCTCTATCTGACAAAAAGCTGAAGCATCTACTCGATCTGGCGTTGTAGAGCCAGGGCTGCTATCCTACAGCCTGGCATGACGTCGTTTCATAAAGCATGTGTGGACCGTGTAAATGCGTGTATACGCCCACCATAGGAGTCCAGCAACCTCCACGCTGCTTTGCTTATGTGTAAGCTGGGGCTAACATGACATGCTGCCCTGGTTGAGCGTGTGCCCCGAGAAGGCCGGATGACAGCAGACGGATGCTCTTGCCGAATCCTTGCGCTTATATCATGAAAGAACTGAAGAGGTATATTGATTCAGTACATAGTACAATAAATGCGACAAGTCTATTATTTTCTGTTTTCGGAATGTTTATTTAATTTTTGGATATCGAACTATTGTTTGAGTTTGATTTCTATTATACCATTCCAAAACCAGATGTATATTTTACCAGAAAAACTATCAAAAACAGAAAAAAAAATCGGCAAATTGAATGGTTACAAAGGAGTTCTTTTAAAAAAAAAAGAAATGTATTTTGTTTTTAAAAATCTGCATAACTAACCTATATTTTGAATTAGAAAAATATGAATCGATATCTAAAAATCTAATCTAAATGTTGGTGTCATATTTCAAGTCACCTTTTAGACTACACATGGTAACAAATCACATGATTTTTTTCACACGACATGAGGCACTATATGAATTCAAATGAAAACGTTATAAGTTGTCAAGTTTATAAATTTTTTGAGATCTTCAGCTTCGGTTTTGGTCATTTCTCCCTTCAACACCATTTGAAAATATTGAATTCCAAAAGTGAGAAACTCAAACTTATTTTTTCATGGATAAAAGTTTTTAAATGAAAAAGTGTCAAAAAGGTTTTGTAACTTCTTGAGATCTAAAACTTTCGATTTGTGGTCGTTTCTCCATCCAAAGTCATTTGAAGCATTCAACTTTCAATTGTAAGGAAATTCGAACGTAATTTTTTCCTTAGACAAATGATTTCAAATGAAAAATTTGGCAGCTACAAAGTTGTACAACTTTTTCAAGATATATGACTTTGTTTTAATTAGTCATTTCTCCATCTGTAGTCATTTAAAAATATGAATTTCATGTGTGAGAAATTCAAACACAATTGTTGGATAGATGACTCCAAATGAAAGGTTGTAATAAACTACAAAGTGGTATAACTTTTTGGCAACTTTTTCGTTTCGGTTGCTTTTTCGATCTCGATTCTTTGGCATATGGATACCACTACACTACACACTCACTTGTGAATATATATATATAATATGAATTCATTTGGTATTAACTCTATATAAAGTCTTGTGATGCATATTAGGTTATGCAAACAATCTCAAATCAAAAAAAAGTTTGAACATTGAAGTTGCAGATCTTGTAGGGTACTGCACCTTTTGTATAAAGTGTGTCTTCATCGAACATCATATGGGACAATTATGATGTTTCTCGAAACAACCTATCGAGAAAGGTGTGGCCCGGCATGGTGCCGGCAGTTCAAAGATGTGTGACAATGAAGTTGGTGAGTTTGGTGTTTCGCCAAAAAAATGGTGAGGTTTGAGAGCTTGAAGACAAGCGAAGAATCGTGACGATATGGGCCTGCTTCAGACACGTATCGATGTTTTATGTTACTTGGGTCGGCCCATTATACTTTAAAGAAATAAGCAAGAATTTCACCCGCGATTTTGTCCCACCACAGTAGAGTGCGACTCAAAAATACCCCGGTCGTCGATCCCTAGCATTAGCAAGCGGATGAGCTGGAGTAGGTGTGGATTGGAGTTGCGAACCAGAGGGAGGCAACTGGAGAAGAAGTTAATCAAAGTTGTACAATTTCTTCTCATGACTATGTTAGTACTTATTTATGTAACTTTAGTGAAAATTGAAATTGGTTAACCTCTTGAAATGTGAAAATTGTATTCTTTTGTAGATGGAGGTAGTACTAAGAAACTATTACATCTTGTGTTTATATGGACCACTTTAATTTTGTATTGCGTGATATGGACTATTGTTGCCATGTTTTATGTAAATCGGTCTAGAAAATATAAATCTAGTTACTAAAATTGTAAATAAAGGATTATGCAACCAAGAATCGAAGAGGGGTATTACTTGACATGTCTCAATGCAATATATTTGTAGCACCAATATGATATCGGTGATGGTTATATACTTTGACGAATGCCCTCCAATTTTAGTGAGAGCAATGTCATTTATTATGCAAAGTTACATCTTTTACTTCTTATGTTGTATCCGAAAGTGATTCATCTATGTTTGAATGTAAAATCGATGTAAGCAAACCACATTTTTGACATTGTGAGGGACATAATATATTTATGTTGGTTTAGGAGACTTTGATTTGCTTAGTCCCCCTTGGTATTTTTTTTGGGATCCATCACTGCCTAACTACATTTTGTGGCAAATTAGACTGTTTGGTTCATTATATTTTTAGTATAAAACATAATTCTATTAATTATTAAAATTGTCGCTTTTAATGAGTGGTCATGACCCAATCATGTATGAATGCCAAGCTCTACAACACTTTTTGGCTGAGCGTGATTGGACTAATGTTGAGAAGGAGCTTGAGTACCTAGTTAAAGTGATAAGGAAAATCAGTATCATATGCAGCTGCAACCAAGCCTTTTCATCATTGTGTATAAAGAGTGGATAATTGACAATATCAAGAAGCAAGAGCACAGAGAAACATTCAAGATATTCACAGATAAAGTTGTTATGCTCTATGGTATTAGTGGTGAATACATTGCATCAAATCACCAAGTAAGTTAGTCATCAATAAAAAAAGTATATTTTAAACAATATTATTCAGTTAAATTTTGATGATCTCATCTTTAATTGTAGTCTTAGGGCCACAATAGAGGCTACTATAATTGAGTCGATCCAGGACAAATTGAGTGACTATATATATTTGCACTTGCTGACCTCTCTGGGTATGTTAGGCATCACACAACATTTGTTATCTATGACGGTTTGCTAAAATAGAAGGATCCCAACTTTGGATGTGTCGCTTGTGGAGCCGATACTTAAACTGGAATATAAGTATATACTCTCATGTTAGCTAACCTGGTAATAATGAGCACATCTTCTCATTAGACACCTCTTCAATCAATGGGATGTCCAGCTTCTTCGGGTTAGGGATGATATATATAGGGAGCACTAGGCCCCTCCCACCTTTAGCAAGCGATGCAATACAACTCTGCAACATAATTAATTAATATGAACATGGGCTAATTAGCCAAATTCTAGACTGGGCCCAATAACCATGATATAGATCCATCTCATCCATCCATCTGAACTGACTTCTTTTACCAACCTGAGGGAGTATGTGAACCCCCTTAACTCAATCCGATGATGGCATGCTTAGCTCACTCATTGGTGACAAGCTTGACCCATGAACGAAAAAGCTCATTGACCTGTTGTTTGACGAGATTTTGTACAAACTTTTCTCTCACATGTGCATATACATTAATATGTGCTATCAAGAAATATTTTGTACTCAACGGTGTGCCATATATGTTTGTATGAGATAAGAGAAGCAAAGCTAATAATTATATATTGGCTTTGGGTACGTATATCGTATCCTCAAGATCCGCCAGTATACGCATGGCGTCTAGCAGCTATAAGGAGAGGAGTGCATATATGTTATACTCCAAGTTACATATATATACATACACTTTAATCATGTATGTGTTTGTGACAAGCTAGTGTGCGTATGGCTGCACCTATACGTACGCATGTGCGCCAATATGAGATAAACCTTTTCAAACATGTGGAGCCATGTACTTATGTACGGTTGATAACGTGAACTAGGCAAGCAACGTACGTATCTGTGCATTTTATTGGTTTCTCCAGTATACGTATACGGCAACCAGGCGTACGTGTAGTACACAACTACATGTCGAAGCCAGGCCCACGGATCAGCGGTAGGGAAGCTAATCTCTCCCGTAAGCTTCTAGAACCGAGACATCAAAGTGATATAAGCACATGATGACCGGATATCTCTCGACTCTCCAAGCGATAAGCACTGGATAGCCGGATATCTCGGCCGGGCCTCAACCGATTCCTGGCGGCGCTGCGTGCAGCCAAGAGCCTCTCCTCAACCCTAGACGTGGCCTATAAAAAGAAGCCCCCGGACTCCATAGTGGAGGACCGGACTTTGCATCCACGCGCCGTCAGGCTGCGCAGCAGGCAGGCCTCTTCATCCATCAAGCCGGAAGCCATGGCAGCCCTATGGCTAGAGGAGCCCCGGGCTCATTGGATCTTCCGCCGCCACGGCGCCATCCACCAGGAGCACGGAAGGGACGACGGTGGAGGATGGATCAGACTTGCGTTCACACGCCGTCAGGCTGCTGCTGGCACGGCGGCATGCATCGATCCAGAGCCCGGAGGGGCAGCGCAGATCCCACGGCCAGGCCATCTCATCACGTACCTCAAGAGGATGGCATATGGGAGCAGAGCGCATCTGCCTGTGCCCCGGCCCTGCGCCAAACCATCAGGCTGCCGGCGGCCAGAGAGAAGAGAGCACTCTTTGGCATCCAGGCGCCGCGCCGTGAGGCTGCCGAACAGGAAGCTCGTGTGTACAAGGCAGCAGCCAGCATATGGCGCTGTTGGGAGGCCGGACGTGCACAAGGCTGTCGCGCCGTCACACGGCGCTCTCCTCAAGACGGTTCCACATCGTCCTGATCTACATCTCGACGCCGAGCGGCAACGAGATGCCGACAGACGCTCTACCAGTACCATCTAGCAGATGAGATCGTCACCACGCCACCGCTAGCTGAGATCCATCCATGGCCAGGCCATCCTCACGTCTAGAGGAGGAGGGCCACGGTATCCAGAGGGATAGAAGGGCAGCCACCGACACGGTGCTGGTTTCGTCCAGCCCTAATCTACATGGAGAAACACAAGCCACCACGTCGACGTCGAGGTCCTGGACGTGATGGCCGTATGCATGGATATGCATGGAGTACAAGGGCACGATTATTTCCTATGGGTGATTATATACGTATATATTATATATTCTATTTTTCCTTTCTTGGTTCCTTCCTACTTGCATGCAGGAACGGCCGCTGGCACGGCGCGATGGGGAGCATACTGCCGGACACATCATCCACGAGCAGGCCATTGAGGCCGCCGCCCGCCAGGATCATCCGGCCCATCTATGTTCTAAACCAGCCAAGATCCATCCATGAGCAGGCCGCCGGCCAAGACGTCATCAAGAGGCCAACGTAGAGGACGTACGTCTTCGCGAGTTCACAGCCAGCGATGCGACGACAGAGTGCCGACTTGGTTCAGCCTTGTACTTGATCCAAGAGAACGATGCGCCACGTACATCCACTACGCCGACTATGCACCCGGCTGCCGACCAGCAGCTTCGTCTACACCGACGACATCGCCGCACTGCAAAGGGTGAGCCCGGTCGCCATCGACAGCGGCTCCATCTACCTCGACGCGGCCGCCGTGTTGAAGAAGGGAGCCTGGATGCTGTCGACAATGGCTCCATACCTGCGAGGACGCCGCCGCCGTCGATGACGGCTCCGCATCTACACCAACGCCGTCTCGCCGCACTTGAGATGCGAGGTCGGTTGTCTCAACGCATGCGCCAAGCCACGACGGACGCGTCATCGGCGTCCACGGCGAGATGACGCGTACACGAGCAACTCCATCTACTTTGCCACCACGCGTCCCTCTCGACGCTGGCGAGGCAGACAACGAGACGCACCCACACCACGGAGGTGAGCCTGGACGCCATCATCAATGGCTCCACACCTACGTTGGCTTCTGCGCACCAACAAACATGCACACCAAGCAGTGCAGCTGTGCTAGCCGTATGGAGACGGACACACGCGACTCTGTCCACACGGAGACGGAGACAATCGAGACGTCGTCACCTTCATATGAACCAACATGTGTCAAGCACGGTGAAGGCGCTGCCACGATGAGCACGCCAGTGCCGGACTGGAGACGACGGCGACAGAGACAGGCATGTGCTGCCTACTCTATGCCGCCAACGTCGCCACACCATGGAGGCGAGCTCGAATACTGTCCAATGATGATGGTGAGGTGCTGGAGCACCATGACGATGATGCATCCATGCAAGTGCATGTACGGTGCTTGCATATGCATGCTCACAACAACCATCTCAGTCAAGCAGCATGTATACATATGCATATATACATGTATACGCATGCGCTTGAATCATTTCTAATAGGAAACGTGTGCCTTGAGCGCATCATTGGGAGCTCGACAGCTGTTTGAGCCCTGAATTAACATGTATAATTTTATCTTGTGTTTCAGGTGAAGCTGCTGAGACATTCGAGTCGTACGCTTCTACGACTCCATCTACTACCACCACTACACCCCAGCCAACGCCGACGAGGCGGACGACGTAGACGAGTTCAAGTCTTCATCAACTACTACTACTTCGACTACTCCACGCGATCAAGTTCCACGGCGTACCACGACGTTGCCGAGGAAGTCCAAATCAGTCCAAGCTACATCAACCATGCAAGTGCTCCTACCACTACAACAACATGCCGTTCGACACCGACGAGGCGAGCGACACAGGCGGCGTGGCTAATACTCTAGCCCACGTTCTACCGGCTCATGGACCGACGAGGCCATGGACACGCCCGACGCCAACCCCATCTACACCAACACACAAGCATGGAGAAGTGAAGCGAAGATCGGCGGCGGCGACCAACGCAGCTTAATCGGAGGTACTCTGTGAGCCTGACTCACGGGGGTAATTAACTAGGAGCTTTCCGAGGCCCTAGGAACCATGAAGACCACATCGCCTATGTCAGAATGCCGCCAGCAGACTATTCGTGGAGCGCATATGTATCGAGAACCTATGTTTGTATTTTCATTAAATATGAATAAATATGTGTTCTCGTCCTTTTTATTTCTTTTGTGTACTTTTAGTACACTGGCATGCCCGCACATTTATTTTCATTTCGCATAGAGAGATCCTCCCCTCTTGAGTGATTTTTCTGCGGAAACACCCGTGAAGGAAAAGCTCATTCAACAAGATATATATCTACAAAGTGCAACCAAATAAGTGAGGTAACATATAATCAGATGGGGACTCTTCGTCCCTCCCATCAATTTATCAAAAAAATGAGGGAGAACTTGCTCAATGGATTGATACAATATATTCATGCCTCGTGCATCTCTATATTAATAAGAGTCTCCATGCAAAAGATTATCCCGACTTATAACTGATTATCTCAACTTATAACAAGGCTCTGCATAGTTATAACTCACACATAATCTCTGAGTAATACAATTACTTGATTCATTGATGGATCGGGTCACTTATAGGACAAAGACGAGTCATGACAAAGCCATGTCCCACCATCGCACAGAATAAACATTTAACAATCTACCATATTATATAGCCTAAACCTTGGGTCGAAACTTAGAGCCACCTTGTGAAGTTTTTTTTTTTTTTTTTTTTTTTGGGGTATCACCTTGTGAAGTTGTGTGGCATGTGCGAGCACTCCTTCAGCACTCCTTGGATGAAGGAGCTTTCGCAGTCAGTTCCCGCAAGCCTCGTAAACCGTACTTCCTGGATATTAGCCAAGTATACATGATGGGAATTATTGTGGTCTAGGTGATCGTCGCACAGCAAGTCAATGTCCTGGAGTTCAGGCTGTAAGAGTCCTGTCTCCCAAAGCTAAACCAAACCAAACTGCTAGCCACTTTTGCCCAACCCAATCCAAACCAATTTTGCTCGACCAGTGTCGGCGTTTCGAGGAACGGTGGGTGCCTCGGGTGCCGGCAATAAAGAATTTATAAGCCGTGTGCCCCCTCCCTCAATGGCGTAGCGCAAGATGGACACGGGACGCAGCGGTTTATCCTGGTTCAGGCCAACGGGGCCCTACGTCCAGCGGGGGGTGTGTCCTGCTCGTGTTACCTCGCGCTCAAAGGTGAGCCTGCAGTAGGGGTTTACAGGCGGCCGCGGGGGAGAGACGCGGGTCTCAAGCCCCACGATCGTGGTTATGGTGGTGGTGGTGTGCGGTTTCCTCCGTGTGAACCGGAGTTGAGTCGAAAAGATCGAATCCCCCTCTAATGGGGCATTACTCCCCCCTTTTATAGGAGAAGGAGAGAGATAATGTTTATACAGGTGGACGCCTAGGTGGCTAATTCCCGAGGCTGCACCGGTTGCATGTGCGCTGCCGAGGGGTTGGCTGGCTTGGATGTTGCTTGACGAAGACACGCGTCCGGATCCGATGGTGGACGTGCCGTCCCCTGGCGCGGCCCCGAGGGTCCTGTGAGGCGTCCCTCACAATCCGCATGGCGAGGGCCGGTCCCAGAGGTTGCTGGCTATGCGTGTCAAGTGCCCGAGGGTCTGGCCCAACGTGGCGTTTTGACGGTGCTCTGGGAAATGAACAGTGTCATCCTGGTTTCCCGTGCCGGGTGGCGTAACACGTTACTGGTTCAGCTTTGCGTCCCATCAGTCGGATTGGGGAGACGATTCGGCGATTCGATTTGGATCGGGCGTGTCGATGGCACCGGGCGCCTCGCCTGCCGTGCAATCGCATTGAATGCGGCGGTTTCCCTTCCTCCGGACGGAACCTCCCACGCCCGAGGGTCGGCGACCCTAGACGGGCTAGTTGGGCTGCCTCACCCGAGGATGGAGAGCTGGTCTCCCTCGGGCGAGGCGGAGTTTTTGCGCCCGAGGGTGGTGAGCTAGGCCGCCCTCGGACGAAGCGGAGATTTCTCCCGGGGCTGGTGAGCTAGGCCAGCCTCGGGCCGAAACGGAGATGTGTGGTCGAGTCCGAGCCATGATTTAGCTCTTTGTCGGCGTGGAGCGTCATGGTTCGTTGTTTTGTAGAGGTCCTTGACCTTGTCCTTCGTGGCGTAATAAGCTCTTTTGCGTCGTGATGACTCCATTTGGGCCGCTTTGTGGGCTGTCCGTGGGCCGATTTCGTCGTCATGTGAGCGTCGTGGCCAATGGCCTGGTCCATCGTCCGTCGGGCCGTCCCTCCGTGCGGGATGATAGCAGGCTAGGTTTTTCTGGGCCTTGGCGGGCCAGCAAATTCTCATAGTTTGGAGAATGTCTCGGGGCCCAATATTTAGGTCCCCGACAAACCGGGTTTTAAATTGATCCTAAAGCGTGGTTTCGACCTAGGATTTGGCATGTTTTTTTTTTTTTTTTTTTTTGAGAAGGACACGAGTATAACGCAGACGCTCACAACACGCACGCACACTCACCCCTATGAACACACACGCGCAAACCCTACCCCTATGAGCACCTCCGAGAAGGGATCGGCACTCGGCGGATCTGGAGATTCTCGAAGTCACCATTGGCGCCTCGTCGTCGGCGGGAACGTCGCTTACCACTTAATGCATAACGCCGGAAAATCCTAGGAAAATCCTAGGAAAAGGTGCGAGCACCAGGATTTGAACCCTGGTGGGTAGCGTCCCACTGGACCGTCCTACCATTGGCATGTGTACGTTGGCATGTGGATGAGATCCTTGTACGACGGCGGTGGGATCTGGTTGTAGTCTATTGGGCCTCGAACTGTTAGTTGCCCACGGGCATCACCCAAACCGATTCAAACCATTTATCGATTGAAATCAAACCAAACTAAATTATTTGTATTCTTGGCCCTCTCACACCAAACCAAAGGCCTCCAAAGCAAAAAACCCAAACCGGTTGAACCGGTTTAAAGCAGCCCATTCCCAGGTTGATGCACCAGAAGGCTGGGTCTGATGTCATGTCGTTCGCGCGCTGATCACCTCGTCGCCCGGGCCGGTCGTCAGTTAGCACACATCAACTGGGGCTATCAGCGGAGGATAAAGAGGCTCTGAAGGACATGTTTTTTTTTTTTTTTATTTGACATGGTGTTGTGAACACGGAATAGGCTGTCTCGTACCTTGAACATTGATTCATTGGACTCTTGCATTCATCGGACCTTGTCATTCGAAGATTTTTTAGAAAGTCAAAGTTACCTCAAGTTTGATAAAAAAATTTTGAGAGAAAATATAAATATTTATGACATCAAATAGGTATAATGTATGAAAATTTATTTAACGAAGAATCGAATGATTGACAACCTAAATGTTATTATCTTATCATATAAATTTGGTCAAACTTAAGATGTTTCGACTCTCCAAAATTCTTAGAATGACTTACAAATTGGGATGAAAGAAGTAAGTACCAAGACTTCAAATGCACCGACAATGCAGGCACTTAACATGTTTGTTTCATATTTGACCCTACAAAATGAAGAAACTTTTACTGCACTTAACACGTCCAGCGGTAGCTTTAGAGCAACTCCAACAGATTACCATTTGTATTTGGCATTCTCAAATTTTGACATAAAGCTCCAAAAACTCTCTCCAACAGTTTCGCATTTAGAGTTGGCAATTTAGTGAGTGTTGGCAAATCAAGCCGTTCTACGCGTATTTATGCGCGCGCTACGACGTTTGGCATTTACGGCACATCCGTACGTATTAGAAGAGGTGGAAGGGCATAAATATAATTTTATTTGTCTCAGGGTTCCTGAGGTAAGTTTTCAAGAGGTGGAAGGATATAAACATAATTTTGTTTCTCTTCTAAGGTTCATGATAAATTAGATCTAAGTTTGGTAAATGAATTATGCCAAACTGTTGGAGATGAACTCTTTTTGGACTTGGCATTTGCATTTCACATTTGACAAATAGAGAAATTGTCAAACCAGTTTTGCCAAAGCTGTTGGAGATGCTCTTAGTTCTGTAGTGCCATCTTATCTCACGGTTTCATCAACAAAGCAAAACATGTTCAGTTTCATCTTGCCCCTGTCGTCTGTTATGTCCTGTACACAAATAAATGGACAACCGCTAAAGTTGAAGGATGCAGTGTGGAACATATTCCTATGCACTGATGTAAAGCATGTTCTCTCCGAGCAATCGCCCAAGACGATAAGCACTGGCATTTCAAGCATCAAAGAGGGAGAACTTGCTCAGTCGATCGATACAATGTAATAATGCCTTGTGCATCTCTATATTGATAAAAATCTCCATGAAAAAAGTTATCTCGACTTATAACAAGGCTATCCATTGTTATAACTCTCACACATAATCTCTGAACAATATGCATCTGATTCATTTATGGATTGGGTCACACCTCCACTCATAGGACAAAGACTGGTCATCAAAGACCCATGTCCTACTATCACACTGAATAAACGTTGAACAATTTATCATATTATATAGCCTAAACATTGGGTCGAAACTTAGAGCCACCTTCTGAAGTTGTGTGGCACGTGCGACCACTCCTTGGATGAAGGAGCTTTCGCAGTCAGTTCCTGCAAGCCCCGTAAACCGTACTTCCTCGATATTAGCCAAGTATACGTGATGGGATATATCGTGGTCCAGGTGATCGCACAAGAAGTCATCAACTTGAAGTTCATCAGGCTATAAGAGTGAGGAATATATTCGTGATTTGAGTGCAACATGAATGAATGATATAGCTAGAAAATTTTACCCAAAAACATAATGGGATACATACTCACCGTGTCAATGGAGCAATGCACACTGAGGTATTTCAGATAGCTACACTGTTTTAGGATTTCTGATAGACCAACTCCAAATGATGAATGCAGATCCGGGGAATCAACATGGACAGTCAAAGATATTAGGTGTGGAAGATGAGGTATCCTCCCACTAATTATGTCTTCAACCCAATACTTTTGTTCTTCCTAATTAAAAAGGATTAAAAAAAGGTAAAATGCAAGTAAATAAGCATCCCAAAGACATCATTGATATTTCTTTAACCAAGCAAGTAAAAAAGGAGACAGTGGGGAATACAGGCCACTACAACACACTACGGTATTCCATTTTTGTTCATTCGATATTTTGGAAAGACAAAAGATTTTACTTTCATGAGACATATTCACGTATCGGTCTAACTAATAATTCTAATGATTTGTGGCAAATGACACATGTATAAATAATAATAACAATACGATGGATGAATTCATAAAACATAATATAAGTTTGAAACAGCAGACCGGTCGATGTAAACATATATTATCACTGGCTATAGAAAGCATATATACAAATACTAATAGTTCAAACAGTCGAGAGTGCAAAATTGGAAAACGATGCCACAAAAAATAGGTTCAAGTAGAAACAATGCAAAACCAGTGGTTTCATTCGGTGGCGAAGCTAGAGCATCAATGACCCGAGTGCACACTTTATAAGCATAATGGTAATTTTGATAGCATACACATTAGAATTATATAAAAGTAATGCATTACCTCCTAGTATTTGCGATCTTTCATTTTCTTGAAGCGATCCACTACGGCAGCATTGGTAACTTTCGACATTTTCTCTTTCTCCACATAACAAATGAGACTGTTGCTTGTGTAGGCATCACCCATACTATTGCGCAAATGTGTTTTCACTTTCTTCATGTCTGAAAAGACCCTCTCAACTGTAGCCGTGGCAACGGGCAATACAAGTACTAGCTTCAATAACCGATAAACCATAGGATAGGTAAGGTGTTTCTTGTGTCCACCATTTTTTTGGAAAGCTCAGCAATGGTTTGTTTGTTAAGAAATCTGTCATCATGTCGCACATCATCAATATAAAGGAATAGTTGAGATTCTAGATCTCCCGGTTGCACGGAATCACAGTCACATGGGTATAACTTAGCTAGGCTTATCAAACTATCCACGTTGAAATCATGAAATGAATCTCTTGGATTGAATGCAGCTGAACATACTAGCAATTTAGAGGAAGTCTCATTGAAGCGACTATCAAGCTCTTGTAGCAACCATCTGGTGCTTTCCTTTTCAACCATTTGTCCATAAAAGTACCTGTAATTACACATTATTTCCAAAAGAATCTAAGTACCAAAAATATATATCTCATTTGATCAAGATTCAAAGATGCAGAAGCAGAAGCTTACTCGATGTGGCGATGAGATGAGCCGAGCGTCTTGACTGCCGGTGTTGGCGTGTTGCTGCGGGTGTCGTCGGCGTGGCAACCCGTGCAAGATCTGACCCGTGGGCGAGTCGCCGTGATTTTCTTGAGCCGTGAGGGGGTTTTTCCCCCTTCGAGACAATTTTTCCCTTCCCAAATCGCAATGGGCGGCAGGCGAAGCCAATTGCAACCGCATGCGGCGGCGCCCAGGATCTTTTTGAAAGATGCGGCGCCCGGGATCTACGATCCTAATCGCCGTGTGCTTCAAACGCTTGGTATTCCCAGGCTCCCAGCTGGGGGCTGGCTGCACATTGATGGGCTGGGCCGGCAGCACGTAAAAGAATATAAGATTTATTTCTAATTTACTATTTCGGTATAAGACTGGAGGGCATGAGCATGCGATGGGCCTAGATGGACAACAAAACGCAACACACGGTGGTGCACGCATTTGGACCAGGGTGGTGCACAGCCGGTAGAATTTGACACCTGTTAACTCGGGAGGACAAATCTCCCTGGTGCCTGTGCACTCGGGAGCCATAACGTGGCGTCGCCACTGGTTTCATTATATTTGTTATGTGTAGCCGGAATTAAATAATACACTACAATTGTATTCATGTATTATGTGTGTCGCACTTGGAAACATGTATATCTTTTTGCTAGTAGAGCAATGCAAAATTAATGGTTTTAATTCTTATTTATCTCTTTTCCCCTGAAATCTGTTTAATTTGCTTTTGAAATTACGCATGCTGCAAGCACCTTTTTCAAAAGAAAAAGAAAACATGAAATTTCAAGTTTGGTTTTCAAGGAGTAGTTGCAAGTTGCGAGCTATATCATAAGGTGCGGTAGTTGGATGCATACCGTCGTTGCTACATGAAGAGACACCTCAAGACATGTGAGTGAGGTACAACACCGGAGTATGCAAATGCTTCTCTTGTTGATGTCATCGTCTTCTTCGTATCCATGCGACTCCAACATAACCTTGAGGCTCCTCACGCATGGCAATTCACCATCAACGTCAATATGATCAGGTTGATCAGGCCAGATCAAGAGCTCCTCCAGCCTAGGGGCGGAGATCCCAAGTCTGTCGAGGCTGGCGTAGTCATCCTGCATAGGAAAATACCGGAGTCTAGGAGTTTTTAGTTTTAAAGTCCAATAGCCGTCGATTCTAGGCCCGGTTGACATTGATAGTTCTAAGAGTGTGCTGGCCTCGATAAGCAACTCTTTCAGTCCAGGGAGCCCAAACTTGGTCAGCTGCAGCTTCTGCAGGGACGGGCAGCATGCCGATGACAGGAAGCGGGAAAGGAGGTGGTCACTGCCAGCAGCGAACTCAATGTTTTCAAGTGTGAGATCAATAAGCGAGGCAAATACTGCAGCGGTGGGGAGCTGGAGCCTTGCGCCTTTCAGTTTCCATTGCATGGTCTCCAGCTTTGCAGAGCTAGCAAGTTCGCTGAGATTCACTGTGGGTTTCTGCTGCCTCTGTCCTCTGCGGACCAGCTGCAATTCAAGGACGAAAGATTTCACCGTGCTGTGCACCGCGTACCGAACCCACTCCTGCGCAGCGCCGGCGAACCGCAGCACCAGCCGTTTAGCTGCATGTTCGTCGAGAGGACGGGTGATCGCGAACGAGATCGCCAGGTGTTCGAGGCCGGCAACCGTCTTGGCGCGTTCGGCGAGGGCGTTCTGGACGAAGTCGAGGAACCTTTCGTCGCTGCTGGCGCTTTTGAGTCCGCGCCGCCTGCTGCTAGAGTCGAAGCTGAGGGAGCCGACGCGCGTCCAGAGGCCGCGCCAGCGCCGCGAGAGCGCGCCGGTGCGCACCGCGTCCCTCGCGTCCGGCAGCAGCTCGAGGATGCGCACGAGGACGTCGTCGCCGAGGCCGCTGATCAGGTCGGCGCCCTGGGCAGGCGCCCCTCGCCGTCGCTTGGACCTGCTGCGCACGCCCATGGTTTTCTGCTGCTCCGCGCGTCGCCGCCACCAGATAGGATCGGATTGATGCGGCGCACGGCGTGTGCTTCGGAACCTAAGACAACCGCGAGACGTGGAGCGTCCGTTTCCTAGGTGTAAGCGGTGCACCGGACGAGGATGGGCCTGGTGCAAGTCGTAACAGGCCACAACATGGTCCAAGCTGACTGGTGATGGTATCAGCGTGTCATAAGATCTCTGCTGCAGAGTCCAATCTAGTTCTTTTTTTTTAACTTAGTCCAATGTAGTTCTAATTAAGCAATGACCGAAGATGGAAAAGCACCGGATTTTCAGAACAGGATAACTTCATTTCCTTACATTACATTAGAAAAAGAATTAGTTGTAATGGAGGAACAAAAATTATTTTTCAAAGATTGTCAATCTCTACTACATGGGATGAAAATATCCATGATCCATACACATCTGTCCTTATCAAGATATGGTATCTTTTTTCAGGATAACAATAATATTCATCTATGATATATACAATATATAAATTGTTCAGTTAATAAATACATGATGCATTTTCTTAAAGAAACATAACTATGCTTTATGTTTTGATTAGTTTTGTTGTGTCTATGATTCATCGCTTTTTCCGCGATCGGGTCTTTTACCTATATTTCATTAAGAGGATGATTCATTCATCGCATTGTAAATATGCCGTCATACAAATAGGGTTCAATTGAACTTTTGTTCTTTGATATGCACGAGGACCTAAATTTGCCAGGTAAAGCCCTATGGGAAACAGAGTACTGAGCATTGAACTACTAATGTCTATAGTCCATACCACTGGCCTGCTGAGTGCTGACTAGCTCATCAATCTAACGGTTTGTCGAAGATTGTCAAAGAAGTAATGTACTACCGAGCTGGGTGAGCATGAATAAACAACTGTTGCGGCAATAGCTCAACTAATATATAAGCGGCACACAATGATGCCCTAATATCACCATGCCACTAGGGTGATAATCCGGTTGATGGTTTCTGTAGATGATAATCCGGCTCATGCTGATTTGTATTGAGAAAACATTATACCATGGTTATTAAGATGGAGGCATTATTATAGCCTGATTCCCGAGTACCTAATACTCGTACTAACTAGGCTCTCTTGTGTATTATGACCGATGACTATGTGATGACTAGAGAACTCATCCAACGCGGGCGCCACTAGTGCTGCGCCGCTGCCGTGGTCCTTGTCCTCTCCGCAGCCGCCAGACGCTGCTGCCTCCCCGGTTGCGCCATCGTCAACATGGGTGGACGAGCCGCTGGTCCTTGCTGGGCTGGGGCCGCCAGTCGCTTCCGCCCCTTCTCGCCGCCGCCGCCGCCGCTGGTGGGCGTCCTAGAGCCGGCGTCCCCTCCAACGACAACAGAGTTGTTGCCTCCAACGTCGGCGTACACGCTCCCACTGTCGTTGTCCCTCGTGGTCCGCCACGGGTCGAGGGATGCACGGTGCTAGTTCCCGTCGGGGATGTCGAAAGGGAGAATTTTTGGATGAAGGCATTGACGCCCCTTCCCCAGGCATGGCCTCCACTGGCAAGTGCCTCTCCGCCGACGCTCGCTTCTTCTTCCCCTCCTCCATAGGCGGGACCAAGGAGGAGCATTGGGTCGATCTCCACATCTCCGATCTGCTCGACGATGAGCTCGAGGAGCCAACCCCCACCGCTACCTCTTCGCATCCACCATCGCCGGATGACCATGGGGCACCGCCCTCCTCCGCTGGGCCATTTGCCTCCCCGTCCCGCCATCTCTGCGCTCGGGACGGGTGTCGTTCTTGCACTGGAGCTCCTCCGGGTTGGACCACCTGCACCGGTGGCGGACTGTCGAGGCCACCCGGGATGTGGCCTCCAGGTCCGAAAAGGCGCTCCCGAAGGTGCTACCGCCCCTTCACCGCTGCCCCGTGAGGAGGCTCCACAGCAGCTCGGGATGCCTACACCATCGTTGCCATCGGTTATGCTACGTTGGGCCCCAGCCGGTGGCTTCATGTGGCCTCCCACGCTCACGCTGAGCCAGGCGAGGCTACTAAGCCCCATGTTCGGGTGGAGCCGATGCTCGATGAACTTGCGGCCTCCATCGTCGAGCCTGGGCCTGAGGAGGTTCGCGATCTCGTGGCAGCTTGCTCCCCACGACCGGTTACTCCTACTATCGAGGCGCTGGAGGTTGACGACGGGGACACAGCGGCACCATGCTTGACGGCAGACGCATCACCCTCTCAGGATCCCTCCATGGAGGACACCACCCCTTCACCACCGCCTGCACTCTCCGTCACTGCTCCTACGCCGCATTTGGCAACCGATCGGTCAGGGGACAGTGGCGCGGCTGTTGGTATTTTTTAACGCACACAGATAAATCCGCAAGCGCACGGAAAGTACCGTTGTAGCTTTCACCCGGAGTATTCAGGGTATCGATTTCCACGGGGAACGAGAAGTGAACTAGGAAGAATTAAGGTCGTCCAAGACAGGGTAGGAATAATATTTTTGGTAGGAAGAAAGGGGTTCTCTAGGGTTTTCCCAAAATTACTAAATTACTAATGTTCAGGCTTACTAAATTCCACTTGCTTCGGAGCAGTGACCTTTCCGATTCTCGAAAAGACTGGGAAACGGTAATCGGGGAAGGCCACCAAAAGCTCTACGAAAACACCAACACGTACGTGGTGGACTACAAAGGCCTGGTCGGAGCTGTCACCCCCGGGGCTACCACAACTATTCCGTAGTGTTGGGCGCAATCTCAGGTAAACTCTAGCCTAGACACCACGCCTACGCTAGCGGATACGAAACTAGTCTCGCGCTAAGACTAGAACCTTCGGTCGAACGGAGATCCGGCAAGTAAAATAAAATAAATACTGAATTTAGTAAAATAATAATATTAGAATTGCCACAAGATAACCTGGACGTTACTCGAATCGAGTCGGCTCCGTAGAGGTACAAAAGTTGAGGCAGAACCGACAAACCCGGCTCTTCCTCTTCTCTTCTCCTCTCACTCTCTTCCTCTTTTCTAAATTGTACAACTAGGTGGAGAACACCTAGAGGGACACTACTACAAAATATATGTGGGGAAGATGAAGCTCAAGTGTAGAATGTGTGTTACAAGTGAGGGGGTGCCTCTCTTTATATAGTGGAGAGGAGGAGTGAATGGAGGGCTCTCCTTGCTTCGAGGTCTTCTTGGCGGGAACGAAACTTTGCACCGCATGCAACCACCGCGTGAAGACCGGTCCAAACCGCCAGAGAAAGGGCGGCAAATTTTGGCGAAAATTTGCGCCGGCCGCCCCTTGCGCCGGCCGGCCCCTGGGCTGGGCCTCCCGGCCCCGGCCTTCTCTTGTTACGCGTTTTGTCCTTCAAATGTTGGGCCTATGATGGTGCATGGGCCAAATTGTGCGCGGGGTTTGGTCCTCTTGATTGATCTACTCCTTGGCGTCTTTTATTCAATACGCTTTCTAATTTATTTGGCGACTTTGTACCTGTTTCCACTCTTATACCTGCAAAACATAATTTCTACGAATACAAGTGGAACTAGGTTAGAAGTAAAGGTATATGTAACATAAGTTTGCTCCTTTCTCGTGAATTGGATAAAGGTTGGCGGTATAATATACTCGATAATGACCGCCAACAGCGGCCGCGCGGACTCCTGCTACTCCTCCGGCGTGCGCCCAACCACCGCCTATTCTGGATGTTGTAGTTGACGACGGCGTGCCCATACCGCCGCCTGGGCTCGCTGCCATGTCGGCCCCACCTTAGCTAACCACAGAATATGTGACTGTTGTGGGGAGGACGGGGCCGCCGACCGAGGCCGACGTCTCGGCCTTCATCGAATCCCTCCGCCTACCTCTTGAGGATTCGTTGATCAAGACCCCACCGCGGCTAAGGCGCCCTCGCACCATCAGTGAGGATTGGGTACCTAGGCGCAGTGACCGGCTTGCAGCCTAGTCCGCCTTCCGCGACCCTCATCCGGTGCGGCAGGCACATCACGTCCTCCTCGACAAATGGGAGGGCTGCCAGCGGGGCGTCGTCGACCATCTCGGATCCCTCCATCGCCGTCAGGTTCAACAGCCACTTCGCGGACGTCGTGGGGCCTCCTAAGCGCGGGGTCGTCCGGGAGATCTTCCCCATGCGCGGTCGTCGCTGGGCGAGGACGGTCGAGCGCCTCTAGTGCGCTCCCTGATCGGATTCCCCTTTCTCTATCGCACAATTGTGTTTTTCCTTAGTTTACACCCATTCGCTCCACCGTTACAGTTGGTGCTTTGTGTTAGTGTTTTTTTACTTGTGCCACCTCCTCGGCAACTCGCCAAGGGACTTGGCACCAGTCTATGAACTTTCTAACTTCTCTTAGTGAAATACGAGCTAAGCTCGCTCAAAAAAAAAAAAAAAGCAAGCACAACAAGAATCAGCATGATTATTCGCAATGACAAAATCAAGCGTCGGGAGCGCCAACCTCTCTCTAATATGTGCACCCACCCCCCTCTCCAACACAAACGGAGATCTGATGGTGGAGACGCTTAGCTCACTCATTTATGCCCTCCGAACTTGACCTATAAACAAAAATTCTCATTCAACAACAATTAAGGAGGGAGAACATCCTCAATGTACCGAGATCATATATTCATGCCTTGTGCATCTCTATATTGATAGTCCCCACGTAAAAAAAGATTATACCTCAACTTAAAACAAGGCTTTGTATAGTTATAACTCACACATAAGCAATACAAGTACTTGATTCATTTATGGATTGGGTCGCAGCTCCACTCATAGGACAGAGACGAGTCATGGAAAATCCTGGTGTGTTTAGAGCCCAAAATTCCTTCCCAAATTCGACTATGCAAAAAGCAGATTCTCGATCACATCAAAATGCCGACACATGTATCGAGTATTAAATGTAGGTAAAAAAAATAAAATAATTACACATTTTAGATGTACATTGCGAGATGATTCTTTTGAGCCTAGTTACGCCATGGTAGGATAATATTTACCACTAACAAACGAAACGTGCTACAGTATATGATGTGACATGCATGTCCCATCCGTCCAAAATTTTGGCCAAAATTTTGGATGCTAAACACACCCACCACCGCATGGAATAAATGTTGAACAATCTATCACATTATATAGCCTAGACTATGGGTCGAAACTTAGAGCCACCTTTTGAAGTTGTGTGGCATGTGCAAGTACTCCTTCTGTGAAGGAGCTTTCGCAGCAAGCCAAGTATATCGACCTGCTGTGCCAGCCCATGGTGTCTGCCGCTTCCGCCGCCAGATGAGATCGGATTTGATGCGCACCGGCACCGCCGTACCGCCTAATATGTTCCTGGGAAACAAGGAAGAGATCTGCGAGACGTGGAACGCACGTCATGGTCATGCACGGTGCACCGGACAAGGCTGGGTCTGGTGTCATGCATGTCATCGATGTTCTTGTTCGTGCGCTAATCACAGCTCGCCGCCCGGGTCGGTCGTCAATTGGCTAAGGAAACGACGACACACACCAACTAGGGCCATATCAGCGGAGGACCAGAGGCTGTATAAAGGACATGGTTTTTTTTCACATGGTGTTGTGAACACGGAATAGGCTGTCTCGTACCCTGAACATTGATTCATTGGACTGCTGCGTTCATTAGACCATTATATGTCATTCGAAGATTTTTTAGAAAGTCAAAGCATATCAAGTTTGATCAAAATTGTAGAGAGAATCATAAATATTTATAACATCAAATAGGTATACTATATGAAAATTTATTTAACGAAGAATCAAATGATTGACATTCTAAATGTTATTATCTTATCATATAAATTTGGTCAAACTTCAGATGTTCCAACTCTCCTAAATTCTTAAAATGACTTACAAATTGGGACGAAAAGAAATAAGTACCAAGACTTCAAATAATACAGGCACTTAACATGTCCGTGTCACATTTGACCCTGCAGAATGAAGAAACTTTACTGCACTTAACACGTCCAGCGGTGGCCTTAATTCTGTAGCCATCTTATCTGACCGTTTGATCAACAAAGCAAAACATGTTCAGTTTCATCTTGCCCCCATCGTCTGTTCTGTCCTGTACACAAATGAACAACTGCTAAAGTTGAAGGATGCAGTGTGGAACATATTCCTATGCACTGATATAAAACATACCGACTGGTTCTCTCTGAGCAATCACCCAAGATGATAAGCACTGGCTTTTCAAGCATCAAAAGAGGGAGAACTTGCTCAATGGATCGATACAATGTATTCATGCCTTGTTCATCTCTATATTGATAAAAGCCTCCATGCAAAAGGTTATCTCAACTTATAACAAGGCTCTGCATTGTTATAACTCTCACACAATCTCCGAGCAATACGTACTTGATTCATTTATGGATTGGGTGACAACACCACTCATAGGACAAAGACTGGTCATCAAAGACCCATGTCCCACTGTCGCACTGAATAAAGGTTGAAAAATCTACCATATTATATAGCCTAAAGCTTGGGTCGAAACTTAGAGCCACCTTCTGAAGTTGTGTGGCATGTGCAACCACCCTTGGATGAAGGAGCTTTCGCAGTCAGTTCCTACAAGCCCCGTAAACTGTACTTCCTGGATATTAGCCAAGTATTCGTGATGGGATATATCGTGGTCCAGGTGATCGCACAAGAAGTCTGTATATTGAAGCACAGGCTATAAGAATGAGGAATATATTCGTTAGTGCAACATAAATGAATGATATAGGAAATTTTAACCAAAATTAATTATTGGGATATATACTCACCGGATCTATGGAGCAATGTACATTGAGGTATTTCAGATTGCTACACTGTTTTAGGATTTCTGATATACCAACTCCAAATGATGAATGCAGATCCGGGGAATCAACATGGACAGTCAAAGATATTAGGTGTGGAAGATGAGGTATCCTCCCACTAATTATGTCTTCAACCCAATACTTTTGTTCTTCCTAATTAAAAAGGATTAAAAAAGGTAAAATGCAAGTAAATAAGCATCCCAAAGACATCATTGATATTTCTTTAACCAAGCAAGTAAAAAGGAGACAGTGGGGAATACAGGCCACTACAACACACTACGGTATTCCATTTTTGTTCATTCGATATTTTGGAAAGACAAAAGATTTTACTTTCATGAGACATATTCACGTATCGGTCTAACTAATAATTCTAATGATTTGTGGCAAATGACACATGTATAAATAATAATAACAATACGATGGATGAATTCATAAAACATAATATAAGTTTGAAACAGCAGACCGGTCGATGTAAACATATATTATCACTGGCTATAGAAAGCATATACAAATACTAATAGTTCAAACAGTCGAGAGTGCAAAATTGGAAAACGATGCCACAAAAAATAGGTTCAAGTAGAAACAATGCAAAACCAGTGGTTTCATTCAGTGGCGAAGCTAGAGCATCAATGACCCGAGTGCACACTTTATAAGCATAATGGTAATTTTGATAGCATACACATTAGAATTATATAAAAGTAATGCATTACCTCCTAGTATTTGCGATCTTTCATTTTCTTGAAGCGATCCACTACGGCAGCATTGGTAACTTTCGACATTTTCTCTTTCTCCACATAACAAATGAGACTGTTGCTTGTGTAGGCATCACCCATACTATTGCGCAAATGTGTTTTCACTTTCTTCATGTCTGAAAAAGACCCTCTCAACTGTAGCCGTGGCAACGGGCAATACAAGTACTAGCTTCAATAACCGATAAACCATAGGATAGGTAAGGTGTTTCTTGTGTCCACCATTTTTTTGGAAAGCTCAGCAATGGTTTGTTTGTTAAGAAATCTGTCATCATGTCGCACATCATCAATATAAAGGAATAGTTGAGATTCTAGATCTCCCGGTTGCACGGAATCACAGTCACATGGGTATAACTTAGCTAGGCTTATCAAACTATCCACGTTGAAATCATGAAATGAATCTCTTGGATTGAATGCAGCTGAACATACTAGCAATTTAGAGGAAGTCTCATTGAAGCGACTATCAAGCTCTTGTAGCAACCATCTGGTGCTTTCCTTTTCAACCATTTGTCCATAAAAGTACCTGTAATTACACATTATTTCCAAAAGAATCTAAGTACCAAAAATATATATCTCATTTGATCAAGATTCAAAGATGCAGAAGCAGAAGCTTACTCGATGTGGCGATGAGATGAGCCGAGCGTCTTGACTGCCGGTGTTGGCGTGTTGCTGCGGTGTCGTCGGCGTGGCAACCCCGCGGCAAAGTACTGACCCCGTGGCCGAGTCGCCGTGATTTTCTTGAGCCGTGAGGGGGTTTTTTCCCTTCGAGACAATTTTTCCCTTCCCAAATCGCAATGGGCGGCAGGCGAAGCGAATTGCAACCGCATGCGGCGGCGCCCAGGATCTTTTTTGAAAGATGCGGCGCCCAGGATCTACGATCCTAATCGCCGTGTGCTTCAAACGCTTGGTATTCCCAGGCTCCCAGCTGGGCTGGCTGCACATTGATGGGCTGGGCCGGCAGCACGTAAAAGAATATAAGATTTATTTCTAATTTACTATTTCGGTATAAGACTGGAGGGCATGAGCATGCGATGGGCCTAGATGGACAGCAAAACGCAACACACGGTGGTGCACGCATTTGGACCAGGGTGGTGCACAGCCGGTAGAATTTGACACCTGTTAACTCGGGAGGACAAATCTCCCTGGTGCCTGTGCACTCGGGAGCCATAACGTGGCGTCGCCACTGGTTTCATTATATTTGTTATGTGTAGCCGGAATTAAATAATACACTACAATTGTATTCATGTATTATGTGTGTCGCACTTGGAAACATGTATATCTTTTTGCTAGTAGAGCAATGCAAAATTAATGGTTTTAATTCTTATTTATCTCTTTTCCCCCTGAAATCTGTTTAATTTGCTTTTGAAATTACGCATGCTGCAAGCACCTTTTTCAAAAGAAAAAGAAAACATGAAATTTCAAGTTTGGTTTTCAAGGAGTAGTTGCAAGTTGCGAGCTATATCATAAGGTGCGGTAGTTGGATGCATACCGTCGTTGCTACATGAAGAGACACCTCAAGACATGTGAGTGAGGTACAACACCGGAGTATGCAAATGCTTCTCTTGTTGATGTCATCGTCTTCTTCGTATCCATGCGACTCCAACATAACCTTGAGGCTCCTCACGCATGGCAATTCACCATCAACGTCAATATGATCAGGTTGATCAGGCCAGATCAAGAGCTCCTCCAGCCTAGGGGCGGAGATCCCAAGTCTGTCGAGGCTGGCGTAGTCATCCTGCATAGGAAAATACCGGAGTCTAGGAGTTTTTAGTTTTAAAGTCCAATAGCCGTCGATTCTAGGCCCGGTTGACATTGATAGTTCTAAGAGTGTGCTGGCCTCGATAAGCAACTCTTTTCAGTCCAGGGAGCCCAAACTTGGTCAGCTGCAGCTTCTGCAGGGACGGGCAGCATGCCGATGACAGGAAGCGGGAAAGGAGGTGGTCACTGCCAGCAGCGAACTCAATGTTTTCAAGTGTGAGATCAATAAGCGAGGCAAATACTGCAGCGGTGGGGAGCTGGAGCCTTGCGCCTTTCAGTTTCCATTGCATGGTCTCCAGCTTTGCAGAGCTAGCAAGTTCGCTGAGATTCACTGTGGGTTTCTGCTGCCTCTGTCCTCTGCGGACCAGCTGCAATTCAAGGACGAAAGATTTCACCGTGCTGTGCACCGCGTACCGAACCCACTCCTGCGCAGCGCCGGCGAACCGCAGCACCAGCCGTTTAGCTGCATGTTCGTCGAGAGGACGGGTGATCGCGAACGAGATCGCCAGGTGTTCGAGGCCGGCAACCGTCTTGGCGCGTTCGGCGAGGGCGTTCTGGACGAAGTCGAGGAACCTTTCGTCGCTGCTGGCGCTTTTGAGTCCGCGCCGCCTGCTGCTAGAGTCGAAGCTGAGGGAGCCGACGCGCGTCCAGAGGCCGCGCCAGCGCCGCGAGAGCGCGCCGGTGCGCACCGCGTCCCTCGCGTCCGGCAGCAGCTCGAGGATGCGCACGAGGACGTCGTCGCCGAGGCCGCTGATCAGGTCGGCGCCCTGGGCAGGCGCCCCTCGCCGTCGCTTGGACCTGCTGCGCACGCCCATGGTTTTCTGCTGCTCCGCGCGTCGCCGCCACCAGATAGGATCGGATTGATGCGGCGCACGGCGTGTGCTTCGGAACCTAAGACAACCGCGAGACGTGGAGCGTCCGTTTCCTAGGTGTAAGCGGTGCACCGGACGAGGATGGGCCTGGTGCAAGTCGTAACAGGCCACAACATGGTCCAAGCTGACTGGTGATGGTATCAGCGTGTCATAAGATCTCTGCTGCAGAGTCCAATCTAGTTCTTTTTTTAACTTAGTCCAATGTAGTTCTAATTAAGCAATGACCGAAGATGGAAAAGCACCGGATTTTCAGAACAGGATAACTTCATTTCCTTACATTACATTAGAAAAAAAAAAGAATTAGTTGTAATGGAGGAACAAAAATTATTTTTCAAAGATTGTCAATCTCTACTACATGGGATGAAAATATCCATGATCCATACACATCTGTCCTTATCAAGATATGGTATCTTTTTCAGGATAACAATAATATTCATCTATGATATATACAATATATAAATTGTTCAGTTAATAAATACATGATGCATTTTCTTAAAGAAACATAACTATGCTTTATGTTTTGATTAGTTTTGTTGTGTCTATGATTCATCGCTTTTCCGCGATCGGGTCTTTTACCTATATTTCATTAAGAGGATGATTCATTCATCGCATTGTAAATATGCCGTCATACAAATAGGGTTCAATTGAACTTTTGTTCTTTGATATGCACGAGGACCTAAATTTGCCAGGTAAAGCCCTATGGGAAACAGAGTACTGAGCATTGAACTACTAATGTCTATAGTCCATACCACTGGCCTGCTGAGTGCTGACTAGCTCATCAATCTAACGGTTTGTCGAAGATTGTCAAAGAAGTAATGTACTACCGAGCTGGGTGAGCATGAATAAACAACTGTTGCGGCAATAGCTCAACTAATATATAAGCGGCACACAATGATGCCCTAATATCACCATGCCACTAGGGTGATAATCCGGTTGATGGTTTCTGTAGATGATAATCCGGCTCATGCTGATTTGTATTGAGAAAACATTATACCATGGTTATTAAGATGGAGGCATTATTATAGCCTGATTCCCGAGTACCTAATACTCGTACTAACTAGGCTCTCTTGTGTATTATGACCGATGACTATGTGATGACTAGAGAACTCATCCAACGCGGGCGCCACTAGTGCTGCGCCGCTGCCGTGGTCCTTGTCCTCTCCGCAGCCGCCAGACGCTGCTGCCTCCCGGTTGCGCCATCGTCAACATGGGTGGGACGAGCCGCTGGTCCTTGCTGGGCTGGGGCCGCCCGTCGCTTCCGCCCCTTTCTCCGCGCCCGCCGCCGCTGGTGGGCGTCCTAGAGCCGGGCGTCCCCTCCAACGACAACAGAGTTGTTGCCTCCAACGTCGAGCGTACACGCTCCCACTGTCGTTGTCCCTCCTGTGTCTGCCACGGGTCGAGGGATGCAGACGGTGCTAGTTCCCGTCAGGGATGTCGAAAGGGAGAATTTTTGGATGAAGGCATTGACGCCCCTTCCCCAGGCATGGCCTCCACTGGCAAGTGCCTCTCCGCCGACGCTCGCTTCTTCTTCCCCTCCTCCATAGGCAGGACCAAGGAGGAGCATTGGGTCGATCTCCACATCTCTGACTGCTCCGACGATGAGCTCGAGGAGCCAACCCCCACCGCTACCTTCTGCATCCACCATCGCCAGATGACCATGGGGCACCGGCCCTCCTCCGCTGGGCCATTTGCCTCCCCCGTCCCGCCATCTCTGCGCTCTGGGACGGGTGTCGTTGCTGCCTGGAGCTCCTCCAGGTTGGACCACCCTGCACCGGTGGCCGGACCTGTCGAGGCCACCTGGGATGTGGCCTCCAGGTCCAGAAAAGGCGCTCCCGAAGGTGCTACCGCCCCTTCACCGCTGCCCCGTGAGGAGGCTCCACAGCAGCTCGGGATGCCTACACCATCGTCGCCATCAGTTATGCTACGTTGGGCCCCAGCCAGTGGCTTCATGTGGCCTCCCACGCTCACGCCTGAGCCAGGCGAGGCTACTAAGCCCCATGTTCGGGTGGAGCCGATGCTCGATGAACTAGTTTAATTTGCTTTTGAAATTACGCATGCTGCAAGCTCATTTTTAAAAGAAAAATAAAACATGAAACTTCAAGTTTGGTTTTCAAGGAGTAGTTGCAAGTTGCGAGCCATATCATAAGGTGCGGTAGATTGGATGCATACCGTCGTTGCTACATGAAGAGACACCTCAAGACATGTGAGTGACGTGCAACACCGGAGTAGGTAAATGCCACCGTCGTTAATATCGTCTTCATCTCCTCCATGCGATTCCAACTCAACGTTCTTGAGGCTTCCCACGCATGGCAATTCACCGTCAACTTCGATATGGTAAGGTGAACTAGGCGAGAAGGTGAGCTCCTCCAGCTTAGGGGCGAAGATTCCGAGATGGGTGTAATTGTCTAAATGGAGAATCCGGAGGCTAGGAGTTTTCAGTTTCAGTTTCAGAGTTGGGCTTGCCTTTGGCCAGGTTGACATTGACAGCTCCAAGAGTGCCCTAGCCTCGATAAGTAGCTCATTCAGTTCAGGGAGCCTAAGATCCCTCAGTTGTAGCTTCTGCAGTGATGGACAGCATGCCGACGACAAGAGGCGAGCAAGGAGGTGGCCACTGCCAGCAACCAGCTCAATGTTTTCAAGTGAGAGATCGACGAGCGAGGTGAAGAATGCAGTGGCGGGGAGCTGGAGCCTTACGCCTTGCAGTCTCCAATGCATGGTCTCTAGCTTTGCTGAACTAGGAAGATTGATGAGATCAATCATGGGTCGCTCCACCCAGATGTTGCATCTGGTCTCAGGGCACTTGAGATAATTCCATATAGGACATAACTGAAGTTCAAGGAGGAAAGATTTCACCGGTTTCTGTATGGCGTACGAAATCCACTCTTGCGCAGCGTCGGTGGACCGCAGCACCAGCGGTTTAGTCTCCTCATCGTCGGCAGGAAACGTGATGGCGAACGAGATCGCCAGGTGCTCGAGGTCCAAGTCGGCATCCGCCTTGGCGCGTTCGGCGAGGGCGTTGTGGACGAAGTCGAGGAACCCTTGGTCGTTGCCGGCGCTTCTGAATTCCCGGCTGCGGCTGCTGGAGTCGAAGGTGAGGGGAGTTGACGCGCGTCCAGAGGCCGCGCCAGCGCCGTGAGAGCGCGCCCGTCCGCACCGCGTCCCCGGCGTCCGGCAGCAGCTCGAGGATGCGCACCAGCACGTCGTCGCCGAGTCCGCTGATCAGGTCGGCGCCCCCGCAAACGCCCGTCGTCGTCGCTTTCGCTTCGACCTGCTGCGCACACCCATCGTGTCCGCTGCTCCACCGCCGCCGCCAGATGCGTTCGGATTGATGCGCACGGGGTGTGCTTCGGTACCTAAGACAACCGCGAGACGTACGTGGAGCGTCCGTTTCCTAGGTGTACACGGTTCACCGGACGAGACTGGGCCTGCTGCAAGTCATAACAGGCCACAGCCCGGTCCAAGCTGACATTGGTTGTCTGAGTCGGCCCTGGTACTACCAACCAGCCAGCCCAACAAGGCAAGCGCTTTGTGTACAGTGCTCTGCTAAAAAAATTGTGTGCAGTGCAGCAGTTCCTTGAAAAAAAAATTGTGCACGGTGCAAAAGAAAAATTGCTCAGCAGAGAGCCAGATTGGACTCAGCAAAAGTCGAAGAAAGCAGTGTGCTGATTCCTATAACCACAAGCACTGGATTTTCAGAACACGATAACTTCATTTCCTTACATTACATTAGAAAAAAGAATTAGTTGTAATGGAGGAACAAAATTTATTTTTCAAAGATTATCAATTTCTACTCCATGGTATAAAAATATTCATGATCCATCACATCTGTCCTTATCATGATATCAGATAAGGTATGTCATGATTCAGAATTGGGCCAGCCCGAGAGTGGCTAATTGGGCCAAACGCGACGACCGCCGGCCCGGGAGGGGGGGCGGCGGCGCGGGGGGAAGGCCGGCCCCTGCCGCCGCCGCTTTCCCTCTCCCGTACGACTCTGAGTTTGCTTCGCCTTCAAGTTAGGATTATCTTAGGTAATTTTTGGTGTGCAAGGGGCTATCTCATCTATAAGGGAGACCCTTATTAGGAAATAATAAAATAGGAATTGCTTGTAAAAGGTATTCCAGTCGTATAAGGAAACCTTATAGAGATTGCTTAGATTACAAGTCCCACTAGTCGGGCTATATAAGCAAGAGGCATGTAATCTCTAGGGGACAAGCAAGAAAATAAAACATATCTATCGTTCAGCTTTAGGCCTCCTCCTCTCCCGCACCCGCGCCCCGCCGCCCGCCCCACCAGCGCCGCCGGCCGGCGCCCGCCGAGGCGCGGCCACGCCGCCGCCGCCCGTCACCCCGCCGTCATTCCCATCTCCTTCCCCAATTCCCTCAATTCACGTGTCAATTCCGGCCCAATCTAGCCGGAATCGGCGGTGGTATCCGGAGACCAGGGCGATTCCCACCACCCAGGGCTTCCGGGATGAAGGAGTTCAACGCGGCGCTGAAGGCGCTCCTCGACGACAACTGCGCTCGCATCTCCAGGTGCTTCGACGACATCGAGACTCGCCTACGCCGGATGGAGTACGTCTATATCACGTCGAGGACCCCTGCACGTCACGGCGACTACGCGGAGGACAGCCCGGCGGCTGCCGCCGCCGCCAAGCATAGGGTCGGCCGCCTACGCCCCTGGCCGCCGCCCCCCCCCGCCGCGGATTCCGTCGGCGGCTCCGACCCCGCTATCCTCCGGCCGGAGGAGGATGATGGCGTTCTTGGTGACGCTCCGGCCGTCATCGACGTCACCCTCAATGACACCGCCAGCACCGGGCCTCCTCCTCTCCACCGACACCGCAACCGTGCGGGACGCCCGGCGAGAGAAGGTGCCAACCGCGCGCGGCGCCCTCGCACCTACCCCAGGCGCCACTCGCGGCGTCCCGATCGCGCCACCAGCGGCATCACATCCTCCTCGCTACGTCACGCGCCCGCAAGTCCGGAGTACGGCGGCACCGACAACCCCGACCTTCGGCCGCAAAGGCCGGAACTCTTCTTCCAGCTTAACTTGGAGATCGCCCCGGCCGACTACGTGAGTTACGCTGCTTTCCACCTCGTTGGTATTGCTGCTGTCTGGTTCATGGATCTGTCCAAGGCGAACTCTCCGATCAAGTGGGGACGAGTTCACTCACCGCCTACGCCATCACTTCGGACCGCCCACCTACCTCGACACTTCGGGGGCGTACGCGCCGCCTTCCCAGGGAGGCAAGTTGAACGACTACATCGACGCCTTCGAGAACTATGCACTACGCATGGAACTCGAGGGACAGCGCCACCGTGTCAGACTCTTCGTGGAAGGCCTACGGGAGACGCTTCGCAACACGCTCGACTGGTTCGAGCCTCGTTCGTTGGAGGAGGCCATCGACCTTGCCCGCCGCTACAACGACGACGAGCCGCACGACGCCAACGAGGACGCGGACACCGGCGCCCGCCGGCGGCCGACCGCCCGCGCACACCCGGGTGGCCTCGACGGCGACATAGTGGCTGCCCCTGTGTGACCGCATGCCAGGACAGCAACGTCTTGCTGTTGCCATGGATGACATCGAAGGGCTGACAACAAGCAACATGATCACTAAGCTGCAATTGGGCACAACTACCAACAAAGAGCTCGGGATCATCTCCAGAGCCATCGAGCTGGGATCAACTGCGTCAGAGTGGAGTCTCCGCTACGGCATCGTGAGGTACTTTCACCGCTACTACATCCCCGCTGCTTCAGAGCTTCTACAGGACTTCCTACTGGGGAGAACGTTCCACTGCACGGCGTAGCAGTGGGCTTCCACCTCCCCAATCGCCCTCGGGAGGATCAGGCGTTCCCGGCAAGCGTCCTTCTTCTCCAGGCACGCCCCGACGAGCGGATCGAGGGTGCCACCGTCCTCCTCTTCGACAACAACGGCGACGTCTTCTTCCGCATCGACAACATCACGGTTGGCGCCCCGTGGACAAAGGAGAGGCAGCTGGGACCCCCCGTCAGCACGCCCAGCGATCTCCTCTACGGCTGCCTCCTCGACTTCACCTCGTCGCCGCCTACGTCACTTCGACACGTCTACTGCAGGCAACTCCATGCAAAGGTGACAGTGCCGGCGACTTACACCTACACGTCTCCACCCCCGACTCGCCAGATGCTCGAGCTGTCGGGCACCCTCAGCGCCTCCGTCATGCGTCGTGCATGCGCGGAACGTTCCTTCGTGCAACCCCCGCTGAGCTTCAAGTTCGGCGTCTACTTCGGCGGTTTCCACCTCGACTTCTCCTTCTCCGACAAGGACTCCAGCATCTGCAACGACGACAACGACAAGTGCGGCCCTCTCATCCTCTACTTCGGGCCTGGAATTGTCGCCTCCCCGGACGACGTGCCTTTCGCCACCACCTGGTGGGTTGGGCGGCACGTGGACGCGCCGCCTCGTCGAACGGTGGGGAAATGTCATGATCCAGAATTGGGCCAGCCGAGTGGCTAATTGGACCAAACGCGACGACCGCCGGCCCCGGGAGGGGAGGGGGCGGGGGCGCAGCGAGGGGGAGGCCGGCCCCGCCGCCGCCGCTCTCCCTCTCCCGTACAACTCCGAGTTTGCTTCGCCTTCAAGTTAGGATTATCTTAGGTAATTTTTGGTGTGCAAGGGGCTATCTCATCTATAAGGGAGACCCTTATTAGGAAATAATAAAATAGGAATTGCTTGTAAAAGGTATTCGGTCGTATAAGGAAACCTTATAGAGATTGCTTAGATTACAAGTCCCACTAGTCGGGCTATATAAGCAAGAGGCATGTAATCTCTAGGGGACAAACAAGAAAATAAAACATATCTATCGTTTTTCAGCTTTAGGCCTCCTCCTCTCCCGCACCCGCGCGCGCCGCCGCCGCCCCACCAGCGCCGCCACGCCGCCCGCCGAGGCGTGGCCACGCCGCCGCCGCCCACCGCTGCCGTCACCCCGCCGTCATTCCCATCTCCTTCCCCAATTCCCCTCAATTCACGTGTCAATTCCGGCCCAATCTAGCCGGAATCGACATGGTATCTTTCAGGACAACAATAATATTCACGTATGATATATACAATATATGCCAAAGATGCTAGTTCAGTTGGTCTAGCGCTTCCGGCGGCACCCTCTAGGTCCTGGGTTCGACTCCCATCGGGAGCGAATTTTCAGGCCGGAGGTAAAAAAAAATCCCTCGGCTGGCCCCGTGTGCGGATAGGGATGAAAGTGGTGCGGATAATCCTCCGCACCGATCCGTTCGAATCCGAAATTTAAGGATATGGAAACTGTTTTTAATATCCGTGCGGATGCGGATAATCCGAATCCGATTATATGCGGATACGGTGTAGGATACGGTATTGGCAAAATCCGACGGATATGGATTATCCGACAATTAAGCGCAGATTATCCGGCGATTATAATAGGATATCCGAATATTCAGCCCAAATGGTAAAAAAATATTTTAAATATATTTGTGCTGTATATAAAATGATAATCCTATAATTGCCTATTTGACTAATTTGTAGGCAACCGGGATGGGTGCCTTGTGATTGCCTACTTTCCTATTTACCTAATACGTAGACACGCAGCCGTCCTGTACTCTTGAAGAAATATTTTATTGGTTAATGATTGAATGAACGAATGATCCAGCACTTCATCTGTTGATCTTTGCATGCATTTATGTGTAGATAAAAATGGCGTTTACAGATGGAGATGCAAGTACTTTGGTTAATGAATTTGTTCTCATCATAAAAAATAATAAGTAAGCATATATTATCCGACTTAAAAAGGTCTGTTTCCGCTCCGACACCGATCCGAACCCGTACCATTTCCGACATCCTAAAAATCCATAACCACTTCCGAATCCGTATAATACCCGATCCGCTCCGAATCCGTTTAGAAAAGGAGGATTAGGATATGGGAGAGTCATTATCCGCTCCGATCCGATCCGTTTTCATCCCTAGTGCCAGAGCACTGGTGGTGACAGTCCGTCCCCGGCCTGTGGCATTGTGTTCCGGGCTACGGTGTTGAATCGACCCGTTATGGTGTTTCGGCCTAGGTAACGGTCCCCACGGTGCTTGTCCATAGGGTTCGGGATTTTCTCGGTCGGGGAGTTGAAAGCTTCTTCTTAAGCACAATACCGTGGGGCGGTCCTTCCCCCCCACCGGCCGAGTTTTTTATATATACAATATTTTTTTTTCTAAAAATGTGCATTGTGCAGTACTAAATTAGGGAAATCAGAGTTTTCAGTTACATCCTCAATGCCCATTCGCGAGATGTCATTGGATACTTTGGGCACACACAGACAAAGATCGTCGGCTTAAACGGCACAACCGTAACAAGTGTATTAAGATAAATAACTAACTATGCAACTTAAGTGGACGAAACCCTCTACTAGACCGCAGAGAGAAGCGGCGCAGGCACCCAGAAACCCGCGGTGCACCACTCCTCAACATGTGCTTTGATTGTCTCTAGTAATTGCGCCGGCGAGGACGAAATATTGTCGAAAGTTCTCTGGTTCCGTTCTTTCCAAACCTCCTAAGTGACAAGCAGCACGAGCGTGTTGAATACCTTGTGGAAGGGTGCTGGGACCTGCAGGGACGATCTGAGCCACCAGTCTACAATGGTGTCATCCGGCTGCGGGCACAGGCCTTGAAGGCCGGCGAGGCACAGGAGACGGAACCACAGCTACCTGGAGAAGACGCAGGATGCGAAGAGGCGGTCGTGGGTTTCAGCGTCTTGTGAACAAAGCACGCAGTCTGCATAAGGCTACAAGTCGTGCCTCATGCGCCGCTCTGCCATCCAAAGACATCCGTGGATAGCTATCCAGAAGAACAACTTGACTTTTGGTGGCGCCGCCGTCCGCCAAAGCTCCTTGGCCCCCAACAGCTCCGACACACCAAGGAAGAACGCGCCGACGAACGGGAGTACTTGCCGCTTGTTGTCCATTACTAGACGAACCTATCCGGCGTTCCAGGCAGCAACGCGACTCCCTCCAGCTTGTCCCAAAGCTCCGCGAACTCGACAAGGACAGCCGCCGTGTAAGCCCCTATAATGTCACGTACTCACTGGTTGCCGCTCAAGGAGTCACGTACTGAGCAGCGTCGCCGGTGGCAGCCAACCGCCTTGAAGAGGCTGGGTACCGAAGTGGAGATAGACCCGTCCGGCAGCCAGGCGTCCGTCCGGAACCTCTTGCTAGCACCGCCGCCGATGATGACGGATACCGAGGCACAGAACATGACATCCATGGCTCGATCTGGTTGCGCATGGAGGAGCGCACAGACGGATCTAGTCAGGCTTGGTGCGGCATGTCCAGTAATGCCACCGTAGCCTGAGGGTGAAGCCGACGACCCTCATGTTAGGGAGGCCTAGACCACCACATTCCTTGGGCGAGCAGACGATGGGCCAAGCAAACTTGCACCCCGACTCAGCACCCACCCAGAGGAAGGCACACCGTCTCTTGTCGATCTCCTTGATCGCTCAAGGCGAGAGAGGGAGCAGCAGATGGAGACATGAACTAGGATGGCGGACAGGGTGGACCAAGTCAACGCTGCCCTTCCCGTAGTGGTGAGGAGGCCGACCTTCTAGGTAGGGAGTCTTGCTGCCGCGGAGTTGACAATTGGCTGCTCCGGAGCCCTGGTCAGCCGGGACAGGGACAAAGGGGCTCCTAGGTACCTCGCCGGGAAATCTCCCGGTCGGCAGGGGAAGGCCTCTAGCGCCGCAGCTACCTGCTCCTCCGAGCAGGGAATAGGAGTGAGAGAGCACTTGACAAGATTGGTAGCCAGCCCGGATGCTCCAGCGAAGACGTCTATATACACTATATACATTGTCCAGTCAATAACTACATTATGCATTTTCCTAAAGAAACATAACTATGCTTTATATTTTAATTAATTTTGATGAGTCTATGATTCATCGTTTTTGCTTTTTTTTTTTTTGAAAGATCCGGTTTCCCGGCTTTGGTTATAATAAGGAGAATAGAGTTTTACAACCCGCGCAAGAGCGCGTCCACTTGCAGCAGACCGCTACAAGGGTGATACTCACACCAGTACAACAGAGAGAACAACAACCCGAGAAAGATAGAGACCGGAGATTCCGAGAGATTTAGAAGGTCATCTCAACTATGGCCTCTCAATCACATCCGAGCCAAGTCGAATTCCACAGCAACGCCTTCAGCAAGGTTATGACGTTCAACACCGCCGTTGCATGTCCAAGCGAGACCAGGTCTTCACCGGTGGAATACAAGGGACGCGACGCCCCCAACAGGGAAAGGCGGCGCCCCACAGCGTCGCCGTCACCAGGCCTTCACCCCAACCCTAGCTCCGACATTGGTCCAGATTCCAGACTCATCATGCCATTACCGTCGTTGTTGCCGGTCGTTCTGCCGAAACCTCGCCGGAGAAGCGTCGATGCGCCGGCTGCGCATCGCAGCCGCGAAGCTGCGTCAACCACCCCCGCTGGCAAGATGCCATGCCGAAAAACCCAGCCTTCGCTCCGCCGCTCGCGTGTCCGTTCCGCTGCACGCCCGGCGCCAAAGCCTTCATCTTGACCACCAACGTAGCAGCCATGGCCGCTGCCGCAGCTGAGGCCCACGGGGAGGGGACGGTATAGAAGAAAACCATCCCCCAACGCCTGCATGAGCACCAACCGCCAGAGCAACGCCACCGGCCGCCACCGCACCCGTCGCCGACCGCCGACACGAAGCCCGATCGGCCATCCGGGCACTGGATCCGGCCACCTAGGCGCCGGATCAGGACATCACCATCACCATCGTCAAGAAGAGGGCTGGGGATGCACGGTGAAGAGGGGTCCCCGCCATCCACCCCGGCGCTGGACGCCCACCGCAGCCCATAGGGCTCCAGATCCGGCCGCGGGGGCAGAGGATCCAGAGCCCCGGCCAGCGTAGACGCCCCATGGAGCCCGTCATCCCGGCATTGCCCTCCGGCACAGGGGCGCCGGATCCGGCCGCCCAAGCCCCGGAGGAGCATGCCGGCGCGACGGATGGGGAAAGGGCGGCGTAGGGGGAAGAAGCCCGCCGCGGCGGCCGCCACCCAACGCCAGCGCGTGCGGGCGCCTGGCGGCGCCGGCGTGGACAAGGCCGGCGACCTCGCCGAGCTCCACGCAGCTCGGGCGAGACGACGCCGCGCATCCGCCCGATCTGCGCCACCACACCACCGGAGGTTGGAGGGGCCCCGCCGCCGCCATCCCGGCTGGCCGCGCGGCCTTTGCCGGCGGCCCGCTCGGCGGCGGCGCGGCGGTAGGAGGGAGGGGAGTGTTGGCTGCGCGGCGACGGCTAGGGTTGGAGACCTGGCCGCCCGCGTGGGGCGACGCGAGCCTCCCGAAGAGAGAGTTGGTGCCTATTTCTCAAAGAAACCAGTAGTTGGTGCTTTTCATCGCTTTTGCCGCAATCGGATCTTTTACTTATATTTCATTAAGAGCATGATTCATCGCTTCATAACGTTAAATACTTATATGTAGTTCCTAACACCGACAAAAAAAAACATGCCGTCATACAATAGGGTCCAATTGAACTTTTGTTCTTTGATATGCACGAGGGCCTAAATTTGTCATGTAAAGCCCTGTGGGAAACTGAGTACTGAGCACTGAACTACTAATGTCCATAGCCCTGTAACAAATAGCGCGCTAATAGCGGCAAATAGCGCGCTAATAGCGGCCAGAAGACACTGCCGCGACGCCGTTTAGCGCGCTATAGCGCCAAATAGCGCGCTAATAGCGCCGCTATAGCGTTTTCGACGCCCAAACGCTAAATACCCTTAGCGCGCTATTTTAAACAGGGGTCCATAGGCCATACCACTGGCCTGCTGACTAGTTGATCAATCTAATGGTTTGACAAGATTGTCAAAGAAGTAATGTACTCCCGAGCTAGTAGCATGAATAAGCAGCCGTAGCGGCAATGGCACACCATGGTGCCCTAATAGCACCATGCCACTAGGGTGATAATCCGGTTGATGGTTTTCGTGGCTGATAATCCAGCTGATGCTGATTGGTACTGAAAAAAAACATTGTACCATGATTGTTAAGTCGGAGACATTCTTATAGCCTGATTCCCGAGTACCTGATACTCCTACTAACTGCCTCTCTTGTGTATTCTAACCGTGGACTATGTGATGACCAGAGCACTCATCCTACGATGGATCAGCAAGCAGGATAAGAATCAACATGATTATTCCAAATGAAGCACTCATCCAACGACGGATCAGCAAGCACGATAAGAATCAACATGATCCATGTTTTAAATAGCGGGCTATGAAAAAAATAGCGTCAACCTTTCCTGGGACGCTATAGCGGCAGCTACACATAGTAGCGCCAGGTTGCTGCTGCCGCTATAGCGGGAATAGCGGCGCTATAGCGCGAATAGCGCCAATAGCGGCACAATAGCGCCGCAATAGCGCCAATAGCGCGAAAAAGTGCAATAAGCGTCGCGGCAGTTGTTTCTAGCCGCTAACGTGGAACATGATTATTCCAAATGACAAAATCGAGCGCCGGGAGCGCTACCTCTCTCTCTCTATAATTTGCACACACCCCACTCAACAGAGATCTGGTGGTGGCACTCTTAGCTCAGCCCCCGAACTTGACCTTTAAACAAAAAATGCTCATTCAACAAGATATCTACGAAATGCAACCAAATAGTGAGATAACATATGATCTGATGGGACTGTTTGTCCTTCCCATCAAATCATAAAAAAATTAAGTAGTGCACCGAGATCATATATTCATGCTCTGTGCATCTCTATACCGATAGCAGTCTCCATGCAAAAAAAAAAAAAAAAAAAAAGATTATCTCAACTTATTACAAGGCTCTGTATAGTTATAACTCACACATAATCTGTGAGCAATACAAGTACTTGATTCATTTATGGATTGGGTCACAGCTCCACTCATAGGACAAAGACAGGTCATGACAAATCCATGTCCCACCGGCGCATGGAATAAATGTTGAACAATCTATCACAAATGTTGAACAATCTATCACATTATATAGCCTAAACTCTGTGTCGAAACTTAGAGCCACCATCTGAAGTTGTGTGGCTTGTGCAAGTACTCCTTGTATGAAGGATCTTTCGCAGTCAGTTCCTGCAAGGCCCGTGAACCGTACTTCCTGGATATTAACCAAGTATATCAGATGGGATTTATTGTGGTCCATGTGATCGCACGTGAAGTCAATGTCATGAAGTTCAGGCTGTAAGAGTGACGGATATTTAGTGATTTTAGTGCAACATAAAGGAATGAGATAGGAAATTTTAACCAAAAAGAATTATTGGGATATATACTCACCGTATCAATGGAGCAATGCACACTGAGGTATTTCAGATTGGTACACTGTTTTGGGATTTCTGATAGACCAACTCCAAATGAATGCAGATCCGAGGAATCAACATGGACAGTCAAAGATATTAGGTGCGAAAGATGAGGTATCCTCCCACTAATTTTGTCAGCAACCCAATACTCTTCTTCTTCCTTTTAAAAGAGGATAGAAAGGTTACAACATTTTTGTTGGTTCGATTCTTTGGAAAGAAAAAAAGATTTTCCTTTTATCATGAACACAATTCACGAATCGATGACTAATTTAATAATTCTAATAATTTGTGGCAAGTGACACATGTATAAATAATAGTAATATAAAAATTCATATAATAGACTTTTTTTATGCTATACATTCGTAACCAACATAACAAGAGTATATATATGTTTCAAAGAATAGACAGTTGGAGACATCTATTATCACTCAATAGAAACAATGCAAGACTGGCGGTTTCATTTATTACGTGTAGCCAGAACTAAAAATAAATTATAATTGTATTCATTTATTATGTGTGTAGCACTTGAAAATAGCTATAATTTAATTCTGCTTGTAGATAGAAGCATTGAAAAATCAGTGGTTTCATTTATTACTTAATTAAACTTTTTCCTTGAAAACGGAATAATTTGCTTTTGAAATTTCGCATAGTTGCAAGCTAAGGTCATTTGAAAGAAAAGGAAAACATGAAACTTCAACTATGGTTTTCAAGGAGTGGTTGAAATTTGTGAGCCATATCATAATGTGTGGTGTGCATAATTTTTTGTTTCACGATCAGATCTTTTAACTGTTTTTCATTAAGAGAGAGGAAAGGACAAAAGAAAGGCTTTGGGTGCATACCATTATTACTTTTAGAGAAACCTCAAGACATGTGAGTGACGTACAACACCGGAGAAGGCAAATGCTACCGTTGTTGGGGTCATAGTCTTCATCTCCATGCGATTCCAACCCAATTTTGAGACTCCTCACGCATGGCAATTCACCATCAACGTCGATATGGTCAGGTTCGTGAGGCAAGAAGGTGAGCTCCTCCAGTCTCGGGGCGGATATACAAAGTGTCCTGCGGTCAGCGTAGTCGTCATCTATATAGAGAATCCGGAGGCTCGGAGTTTTCAATTCCAGAGTCCAAGGGCCTACATTTTGCCTGGTTGACATTGACAGCTCCAAGAGTGCCCTAGCGTCGATAAGTAGCTCATTCAGATCAGGGAGCCAAAGATTCGTCAGCTGTAGCTTCTGCAGTGATGGACAGCATGCCGACGACAAGAGGCGAGCGAGGAGGTGGCCACTGCCGGCAACCAGCTCGATGTTTTCAAGTGAGAGATCCACGAGCGAGGTGAAGACTGCAGTGGCGGGGAGCTGGAGCCTTACGCCTTGCAGTCCCCAATGCATGGTCTCTAGCTTTGCTGAACTAGGAAGATTGATGAGATCAATCACGGGTCGCTCCTCCCAGATGTTTGCATCTGGTCTCAAGGCACTTGAGATAATTCCATATAACTGGAGTTTAAGTTGGAAAGATTTCACCGGTTTTTGTATGGCGTACGAAATCCACTCTTGCGCAGCGTCGGTGGACCGCAGCACCAGCGGTTTAGTCTCCTCATCGTCGGCAGGAAACGTGATGGCGAACGAGATCACCAGGTGCTCGAGGTCGAGGTCCAAGGCGGATGCGCGTTCGGCGAGGGCGTTGTGGACGAAGTCGAGGAACCCTTGGTCGTTGCCGGCGCTTCTGAATTCCCGTCTGCGGCTGCTGGAGTCGAAGGTGAGGGAGTTGACGCGCGTCCAGAGGCCGCGCCAGCGCCGTGAGAGCGCGCCCGTGCGCACCGCGTCCCCGGCGTCCGGCAGGAGCTCGAGGATACGCACCAGCACATCGTCGCCGAGTCCGCTGATCAGGTCGGCGCCCCCAGCAGACGCACTGCGTCGTCGCTTTCGCTTCGACCTGCTGCGCACACCCATCGCTCGTATCTGCTGCTACGAACACGAACACCCGCCGGCGCCGCCCATATAGATAGGATTGATGTAGGTTTTCACGGCGCAAAATATATACGAAATTCGATCTTTCCCCGTATGTGCACCTAATGAGGTTGGGCCTGATGTAAGAAGCCACAGGCCCACAGCCCAATCCATGCTGCTACCGGTTGTCTCAGGGAAAAGTCATTTTTGGCCCACCTCAACAACAGCGGTTCCCCTTGATAATAAAAAAACAAAAGAAAACAATATCGGTCGTTCAATATTCCTGCTTTGTCAATAAACATTAAACAAGATTTTTAACTTCCCTCAAAAAAAAAAAAAAATTACTTCAATAATAAAACCATTTGCCGATTTGCGTTTTATCACCCTGGGCCGTCAAGTTAGCTGTCCAACATGGCGCCCAGTCACTCGTATGAGGTAAACCGACTTATTTTTTTAAAAAACAAAAAATCATTGTCTTACAATAACTGTTGCAATTAAAAATAAAAAAACTTGTCTAATCTTAAAAAAACTAATAGTGCTTAGAAAAATGTTAAAATCAATTTCATTTTTTCCGCAAAAAACTTGGTCGGTCTTATGGTGACTTGAAATTATTTGAATCTTAAATTGACTCCTCTTGATTTATCTATTAATAATAACTAATAGGTAAGTATACCAAGACTTCAAATGCACCCATAATTTGGTTATCAAGTGCTGCGTTGATCCTGCAGACTGAAGAAACTTTACTAAACTTAACATGTCTGTGTCCAGCGGTGGCCTTAGTCCTGTAGTGCTATCTTATCTGACGGTCTGATCAACAAAGCAAAACATGTTCAGTTTCATCTTCCCCCGTCGTCTATTCTGTTCTGTATACGAATGAACAACTGCTAAAGTGGAAGGATGCAGTGTGGAACTGATTCCTATGCACTGATATAAAGCAAACTGACTGGTTCTCTCCGAGCAATCGGCAATCGCCCAAGATGATAAGCACTGGCTTTGCAATCTTCAGAAAGGAAAGAAGGAAAAAACCGCTGAATTGCAAACTTTCTCATGACGGAAATTTGCAAAACCTGGCACCTGCCAAAACCGAACAAGTATCCATTAGCAGTGGTAACACACAACAGAAAGCTGTTGTGTTAAATTATCAAATAGCAATGGCAAGAACAAAACTAAGCCATGGTGCCCTGTTGTCAACTGCGGTCCATCGAATCAGTAGACCGACCCATCCACTTTGGATGGCTGTCCTCTCACTGAGCGATGTGTATGTAGTGTGCTCATATCCGCGATTAGATTCGACACTATGTAAGTAATGTAACGCTAAGAAACATCACATCTATCTATGATTGCCGCAGCACGAGCGATCAGTTGCCGCCGTTTGATTAGTGATCACCGGCAGGGAGGAGAGCCCAGTGTTTCTTCTAGCCTCTGATAGTCTGATAATATACTCTGATTCCATGCCACTCTCACTCTCATCACGTCCATCCACACGCCGGCTTGGCTGGCTTTACTCCGTTATTCTCTGCCCCTCGCTTTATTTGGGAATTTTGTATGTATGCACGGCACGGCCACTTGCAATCCTCTTCTCCGAATTTAGCTTGGCAAGGAGAGAATTCGAATTTTGTATGCACATCACGGCCACTTGCAATCTATCCTGTTCTCTGAATTTGGATTGGCAGGAGAGCATCGAATTCTCTCGTACCAGGACCAGGAGCCAGCAGGAGAAAAATGAAACTCTGTATGTGCTCTTTATTTCGTCCAGGGGAGTGGTTGGGCGAGCAACATGGCAGCGAGGGTGGCAAACTGAAAGCCGTAGCTCAAAATATCTTCCTCCCACCGATCAATTAAAGGAGCTCGATAACAATCCATATGTATCATCGGAAAAACGTAAACAAAATCACCCCATTTATGCTTTGGAAAGAGTGACTAGAGCCTGAACATTCAGGTCGGTCTGTCCACTTGTATGCATGGGACAAATTTGCAGCTGACGAAAGATGGACTCGCTAGTCATGTGATCTCAGGTAAGTATTGGACTGAAATCCGTAGTAGTAGCTGTCTAGCTGACACTCATCACAAGAAAAAGATCAGCTAAATACAGGATTTTTTTTTTTTTTGAGAGAGAGGGGTTCACCCGTATTTCATTAAGAGAAAAATCCGAGATTTTCAGTGGAGCAGATCGAGTGAATCACTCATCATCATCTCAGGTATCGAGTGAATCCAAGATGAAGGGAAAGGCAAAGATGTTCTAGTACGCTACAAGGACTATATAATATCGAACAATAAACGTCTCATCGATCTGAATTTACATATTTACATAAATATTATTACACAAAAAGGGGAGGAGAAAAAGCAACGAAAAAGAAGAAAAGAAACAAATGGAATCTAGATCAAGAAGCAAGCAAGAACACGCCTCTGCACAGCCACGCCACGCCACGCCTCAAGGAGGAATTGGGAACCCGCTACGCTAGCTACGGATCTCGTCGTCTCATCCATCTCAGACGACCACGGTGAAGTAAGCGAGCGTGAGCCCGCCATCGGGTGCGCCAGCGCCGGCGCCGGTCCCGGTCCCGGTCCCCGAGCGCGCGCCGAGGAGGCGGCGGAACGCGGCGACGGGGCAAGGGATGCGGAGCGGGCCCCGGCGCGCGTATCCGTACTCCTGCGCGGCGCGACGGAGGAGCTCGGCGATGGGCGGGCGACCCAGCAGCTCGGCGGGGACCACGAACCGCTGCGTCTCCCCCCCTCCCGCGCCGACCTCCACGGGAACGTGACCCGCGGGGACCTTCCCGCCTGTGGGAGAAGACGGAACCGGCTCCGTCACGGCGCCCGGCGCCACCCTGCACGCCCCCGTCGACACGCACCGGAGTAGCCCCTCATCGTCATGGGTAGGCCAGCTGGTCGCAGGTCGCCGCCGCTGCTGCTACTGCTACGGGTGGTGGTGGTGGAGATCGGCGAGGGGGCTGCAGCGCCGGAGGAGGGGAGGAGGGAGGGAGGCGGGGCCGCGGGGGCGTGTGCTCTGCAGGCGTTGCTATATAGCCGCGACCTGCACGCGGAGTACTGGCCGTAGAGGCTGACAGGTGGGACAGGAATGTCGGTGGACCCACGTGGAGGTGGGTTGGAGATGGGGTGTACGAATAGGACCACGGCGAGTACCCGAGGCGTGCGAGTGGGATCGGAGTTTGGGATCGCGTGCGCCGGGCTGCGTACCGTGCACCATGTGTGCTTGGGGTGCCGGGTGGCCGACACGTCACGCCGCCAAGAGAAGGTGGCGGCCCTCCGGCGGCGTCGCCGACGTGGACGGTGGTGGCATGTACCGTACGGATAGATCGCCGGAGACTCGGCCATGCGGCGGTGGTGGAGGAGTCGCCGGTCGAACAGACGGCGCACACCAACACGCACAGAGTGCACGAGATGTCACATGCGCGGGTTTCCTTCGTCGCAAGAGAGAGCAACAGCAGGGCCGTGGAATGGGCCGGTAGGGCGTTGCCTTCGCCAGAATGGAGACGGCACGTGAGGTGGGGCCCCCCACGCGAGGATCCGTCGCTATCGGGTGGGGCGGGACTTCCGTACGCGGACCCTGTACGGTTCCGTAACCACGGAAGGGCGGTCGTACGGCTGCTACGGCATGGGGCCCGGCCGTACGTTACCCGTCGCTTTCATTGCTAGGGAGGGCGGCGCCCACAGCCACATGCCGGGTACAGGCACATTCGTCTCGGCGTCAGTCGTGCAGCAGCAGCAGCAGCAGCAGCGTCAGTGCGGTGGAGACGTCGCGGCAAGTACAGACATGGGTGCGTGGAAAGCGGTTGCCGTGCCGACATGGGCGCGACGACGTCTCGTGTCCCGTCAAGGGCGTCCTTTGTTTAGCGCGTGGGTTTCGTTTTCGACATGGAAAAGGAAAGATTTTGATTTTGATTTAAAAGGTTCGTAAGGTTGGAATTTGATTTGCTAAGATTTATAATCGCATCAAATCTTTTGCATGTAGTAGTCTTGAATTTAGATAAATACAAACTAATTGGACAGTTTAGGCGTCTTTACGAGTACAAATTTTTAAATTTAAGTCATGATAAGACAATATTTATCACAATCCAACAAAAAATATTACTTTGCTTTTCAAGGTTCACTTTTCTAGAAAAATAAACACAGCCTTCGGGTCCTTGTTCTTTTTGAAAGAACTCGGGTCCTTGTTCTAGACCTCAGAATCTCAATTCTACATAGAAAAATTAAGATATATAGATGTAAGCTCGAGATTTATTTCTAAAACTAATCTTTATCTACATATACCAAGTATAGTGGATATTCAGTATTCTATAGACTATTACAATCTTAGATTTTAGACAGCAAGAGTATAATCTAAACACTAGGTAGAAACATTGAAGGTATTTCCATCCCTAAAAAAATAAGGTATCTCCATCTTTGGTTTATAGACAGAGATTACAAATGGTTAAAGCTATTTCATACACATATAATATATCTAATATGTACACTGAATAGCAATATTAAAGAGTAGAGTATTTCTTCCATCTATCTTTTTACTTCTCAAAATGCCTTTGTATTATTCGTGTCTCGTTTATGACTCCATCTCATCCACTACGGAGTACAAGTACTACACAAAATCTTTTTTTACGGTTAATGGAGGCCAACCAAGCCCAGTCAACCAAAAAAAACTGTCACGGTTAATTAACGAATTAACCATGATAGTTTTTCATCCAGCTTTAAAACCACCACGGTTAATAGATCATTTAATAATGACCTTTTGTTGGTGACGTTACGAAAACCAACACGGTAAATGAAAAAAAAAAAAACATCACGGTTAATAAATTTTGTAGTAGTGATCGCCGTGCTCACAACATTAGTAGAGTGACCCGCATACTTATACAACGGTAGTAGACTCGAATTCTGAATAAAACATATTTGATATACAATATAGTAACATTAAAAAGCAAACAATTATTTTCTATGTCGCTTATACTTTCCATAGTACATTAGTCTAGCATCCATCATCCATCGTCCCTCACTTTCACCCTTATCGCTTTAAGTTTGGCCCCACAAAACCTTTGTTGGCCTTACACCACTCATCTCTCTCTCTAGCTAGCCACTCAAGCCTATTTGTGTTGTGACGTGCTTGTGTGTTTTGTCTTTCACCTTTCTTAAAACTGACTCACACAACATGTACGCACAACTACATATTTAAATTAAGCAAATTTCATATATAGAATTACTCCCTTATCTCAACTAGTATTTATCATTCATGCATGGGTACGTAAAGCAATACATTCCTAGTTCACTTGACGCGGAACACCCCATCCTAAGCCAGTATAATCTGTGTCTTCTGTGTAGTATACACATCCATAATCATAAAAACGCGTGAACATTACTATTACCGAATTATGTTTCTTTAGTTTGAGTGATTGAGATGGATGGATGAATGTAGAGGAAGTAATTGAGTGGGAGTATGAGAGGGAGAGGACATAGGAGGTCTAGTTCAACGGCATTTAGATGGAGCAGTGTCCTCCATCCTCATCGATCCACCCGTGTTTCCGTGCAACGCGTAAATGTACCGGGGTCCAGCATTCATGTACTGATTGCTGCTGCCTACTGTGCATAGTCCGTACTACTGGAGTATTAGGAAAGCAGTCAGCAGGGGGGTAACAAGTCTGAGAGGTATAATTCGATGACCAATGGAACCCTGTAGCTTGCGATTATGAACGAGCACACACACGTCATAGACAAAACAGCACGCTGGTGGATAAAATTTAGAGGGTCGGACATGTGAATTCATAAGACCTTTCCGTGCCCTGTTGAAACACGGAGGATCGATCGATCGTCGTCAGAGAGTGAAGGCATCGTCGTACTTGCGGCCTGTGGAGTCCACGCCACACACCTAACCTACCCCATCTCGAAGGGCTAGCCAGCATAGGCTCTCTCTTTCTCGAACTGTTGGCTAAAAAAGAAGTTGCCACAGCTGTTTTTTTTAGAGATGAAGGCGATAGTGAATTGAACGCGCTTCAAAGATTCGCTTTACTTTTTGTAAGACCTTGTGTTATAAACAAGCGTTCGTTTTCTAGGAGAAAAAAAAAATCCCGAAAGCCTCATAGCTAGCGGGCACTCCACAACACATTTTTGTCAAAGCAACTTTGGTGCACTCACTGTGACAGTTTCGTCAATGCAACGGGCCGTCTATAACCAGTACTTCCTCCGTTCCAAAAAAATAAATGATTTTTAGAGTTGGTCAGAGTTAAATATTTTAAGCTTGAAAAAATTTAGAAAAAAAGTATTTCAAACACTAAATTAGTACTCCCTCCGAATCGGTGTTATAGGACATCCTACGCTCGTAGTTTCACGATTAGATGACGTTCGATCTCGTACGCGCGGGATAACGCTGGAGTAACTTCGACTCCTCAGTTCGTACTCACGGCGCTAGAGTAATGCCGGTACGCATTGGCCCCAGCGCACACCGGTCCGCTGCTCGCTCATTTTCTTTCTTAGATAAAACATACTTCCGATCGCATTTAATAGGGGTAGATAAGGAAAACTTACCACTAATAATCACTTCTTAGTATGCAGCGCAATCATATCGTAAATGACCTCTAATAGCGACTTAGAGGCATTCTATCTATAAGTTAATATAATCTCTCTTATACGATACCGCACCAAAGAGGGCCGACCAAGCGTGGCCACGTCGCCGGGCGCTCTCGGCCGTCCGATCGGCTGGATGGGCCGGCCCGGATCGGGCGAGTCCCGGTCATTTTATAAAAAGCCCTCGAACTTATATAAAATCAACCCGCGGTCCGGGGCTTCTCACGGGGAAATTTAATCGGGCAAGCCCTCGAAGTTTTTCAAATCGCACCACGGCCAAGGCCGACCTCCCTCCCCACTCGGGCCTGCTTGGGCCTTAATGGGCCAAAATTGGCCCAACTCTTTTTTGTCTTGTCTATTCTTTTTTTACACGAATAAATTTGGTAACACTACAAAAAAATGCATACTAAATTAATGAAAAATCATAAAACAAAAAAAAATCAAATTGTGTTGAAATCCTCATAAATAATTCTATGCAAAGTGGATCCAAAATAGAACATATTTTAATTGGAAGTTTTTTTCATACGGCTACTCCTATGTTTTTGTGGGTACATATGAAAATCAAATAAAAAACATAAAATAGAAATCCAATTATTCGTAACTCTTCATGATAAAATATCATCACATTAAACTTTCGACTACTTAATAAATACTTTTAGCCTCTTTTCCAAAAAAAAAAAATGTGATAGCTCCATTCCAATAATAAATATAAAATATAACATAGCGACAATTACACCGACGCATAACTAACCACCATACTCATCCAATCACCCTTAACTCTGAATGCAAAGTAAGACAAAAAAATAATGACACAAATATATAAAAAATATCTTATCTAACCACATTACTCAATTAATTTATACAATTAATTTAACTACATATCAAATAAAAATGACGGGTCCCTCACGGCCGTAAGCGGCGGCAAAGCCAATTTCAGTTTGGGACGTAATATTCTCGCATGAGCACAACTAAAGTCGACAAATTTCACAACAAATAATAACTTTTCAAATAAAAATCGATCGGGATTTAAATTTTGGGACCTCCTACACTTTTTGGGCCAACTACACGTACTGTGTCCCTATACATATGTACGTACGTGGATCGTCAATCTTTTCTAGCAAGCCCACAGAATGCTTTGGGTCTAGAACACAGAAGACTGGTAGATAATATTCATAGTCGCATGAGCACAACTAGCAAGTCAAACAAAGCGACAGGTGCCCACCACTATTCCGTGCTAGTGTCTCCCGTTCTCAGGGTTTAAGTTTGGCCTGGCGACAGGAAGGATTTACGAGCACTCGATGTGGTCCCTTTGTTATATAAATAATCATATTTCGTAGCAGATCGATCACCTTATATCGGGTAGGAGGAGTACACGCCAGAGATGAACCAAAACAGATGAAACTAATTATGTACGCTAATCAGAGATGGAGAGGAGGAGAGAGAGAGTATCTTTAACGAACAGCTGGAAAAGGGGGACAAGAAAACAAACGATTCCGTACGCCAGACGAGCCACGCCGTACGTACCGAACGACACCTAATCCTCTTATTTTCCGTACACGCCCGACCAGAAACAGATGAGATGGACACTCCCCTCGTCCGTACGGGAGTACTCCAACGCAGAATGAGCCTCCCCTCGTCCGCAAATTATTTGCCAAAAGCACTGGTTTGTTTAGTGGTAAACATTATCCAACGCAGAATGAGCCTCACCTCACCTAATCCTGTTTGTGATGGAGAGAGAGTCTAAAGATTTGCAAAAGTTTTTCTAAATAATCCTTTTCAATAATCCTGTTTCCGTACACCTGCCAGATGAGATGGGCGCCCCCGTCCGTACGGGAACGCAAAGGCTGTGGCCACCACGGGCCCCGGCGGCGGGGCCGAGGATGGGATGGCAAGGAAAGGCACGACCACAAGACGTGCGCGCGCGTGCGACCAACCGACCAACCGACCGCAGCGTCCGGGAGAGAGCTGAAAAGGAGGAGTGGCCACTGGCCGATGCCACTGGCTGGGTGGGCAGCCGGTTCGTTCGGTTGGCGAACGACGTCTCCTCCCCACTTGCCGGGCGATGGCAGTGGCAGTGGCACACGCAGCCGTGCGTGCCGTACTTCCGTACGCTGGGCGCGAGTACGGCAACGGTTGCGACAAGAGGGCAGCCGCTTTCGCATTCGCATGCGTCACATCACATGGCTCTCTCTGTGGCCATTGCCCACACAAACACGGCGAGCCAGGAGGCAGCTAGCGCTTCCTTTGCTTCCTGGAGTGGAGACGGTGGAGTGGTTAGATGTAGTACCCGGGAAACAAAACATTTCTACTTCCCTTTGTTCAACATTAGTAGTAGTACTAATGATTTTTTAGGAATAATATAATATAATAATAATAAATAAACGAAAAGGGAGGTGTGGTTTGGTTGGTGTGCTGGGCTAATCCCTTCCCTTGTTTTTGAAAATAAAATATAACAAACACGTGCTATGCGTTGTTTGTTTGGTGTCGTCTCTAACCTACTCCACCTGCCCCTGCCCGGCACCAACATAGGCGTTGATGACACTGAGCAGAGCTCAAAACAATAAGGATTAATTACGCCATGCATGCTCTGGACCAACCGTTGAGAGATTCTTTGAACAAATATGGCCTGGCCTGCACAGCCCAAATCAAAAGGAAGACTCGGCCCAGATCAACCCGGAGTCGTAAGCAGAGGAGAGGACTTCTGTGGGTGTATCACCCATCTATGGGCTAGATATGGCCCGTAACTAGAAGGACTACATGGCCCATATGACATCCCCCACGCCTGCCCTCATATGGGCTATGGCCGGCCCATTCCGAGACATTGGTTTCGTAAGCAGCTGAAAGCCTTCCTGATCAAACGTCGCATCAGACCATCTGCAGAGTCAGAATATAGCGTAGTGCAGTCCTATGAATAATCACAACCCACGTTCTAAATCAAATACGGGACTTTCTAATGCTTAGTAATCGTTTAGAGGCCCGGTTTTCAACGAGCGTCTCTATATGAGATGCACTGTGCACTCTCTCACATTCTATCACGCAGCATCAAGCTCTCCACTTGCACGCGTGCATTGGAACAAAACAAAACGGACGGACGGCGACCATCTATCGGTTTCAGTTGGAGCGAACCACAAACCGGGGCAGATTCGTTTTCTTCATTCACTCAAGTGCCTGAGCCCCGAGCAGACAAAAACTCTCGGATCGTTCCCAGACCCCAAGGCACGACGGCGGCGGCATCATCATCTTGTCCTGTCCCAGAGCCTCCAACCTCCATTGCCGTGCGTGCCAGCCAGCCTGCGCCTGACTGGGTGACAGCCTCCAACCTCCATTGCTGCCGATGCCGGCCGTTGTCACGGGGTCAACCCTTTCAGCTGGATGGTCCAGCACGCGCCCAAGTCAATGTCAATTATCCCGGCATGCACTTGCACTTGCCAAGGACTTGAACACGGCTGATAGGGAGATCCCCACGCGCACGCCTCCACACTCTCACAGCCACCTGGATCAGCTACTGATCGAGACTGGGTGTCCGTATCAGAGTTTTTTTTCCTTCCTTTTTCTTGTCCTCCACTTTTAATTTTTTTATAAACTCGGCTTTAAGAAAGCCAACGCGTTTACACAGTCACAAAACTGGGGATACCAGTTTACAAGTTGAACCAGAAAAAAGACAGGAATGAAAGCCACTACCATAAGCAGCTAAGCATTACAGTTCTATTACATCTGAAGAAACTAATGCGACTGGTTTGAACGACTTCATCCATTTGAACAGCAACTCCACGACTTTTGTCCTCCTTTTAATCATGAGAACCCACGCTGTCATCTGCAGGCGATTCATTCGGCCTCTCTGTTTTGTTTCGCTTTTGGAAGCAAAAGTCGACGCCGATTTCTTTCCCTGGTTTGTGGTTTTTGGTCGGTTTTCTTTCACGGTCCTTCCCATCCAGATGATACAACACGCTTCCTGAAAAAATGACGCCTGCCAAGTGGCCGCACCTCGGTGAAAACCTGTGCGGCTCTTGACAATTGAAATCAAAGAGAAGATTTTTGGTGCCGCAGGCAGGCTCTTTGTGGAAAAAGTGGAGTAAACCCCCACCTCATCGATCAAATCAAACCTGGAATCCACGGCGGCGAACATCGGGTTTTGGAATGCCTTTGGCACTGGAGATTTTCAAGGCATCGCCGTCCAAAGCCTGGATCAAGTGGAGAAAATCTGGACAGTTTCAGCGTGCAGCATGGCAGATCAATCAAGATTTGCTCTCGTCGTAGGAATTCAGAAAGCATTTTTTTTCTCGCAAGATCTGTCCAGGTGTCACTTCCTTGTACTAGTATTATATTAAATTATTATTAAGAGGAAAGCAAAGAACCAGTTTGTATTAATGACTAAGGGGTATCCATGCATGCACCAACGTGTCTATGTGTACGCAGGTAATTTGATTCCCTGTTGGTCGAATCAAGTACAAAGAAGCACATAGACATAGACAAAGGAAAGATAACCCATTGCAAATTATCCTGTCAGTGATCAAGATGCAGTTGGACGGTCATATATTATTAAAGGCCCATATCATTCTTTTGCACATAAATTTGAAATTAGGAAAGTTAGAACTATGGCTAGGAAGTTCAATCGTTTATGGTTTTATCAATATCCTTGGATAGAATATAGTGTCAAGAAGGAAGCATCATTTTGTTTTGTTTGCTACCCGTTTGGAAAGGAGAGAAGTAAGACATCTACATTTGTTCAAGATGGTTGTAATAACTAGAATAGAAATGATGCACTTGATTTACATATGGGTGGTGTAACAAGTGCTCACAACACTGCTCAAGAAAGATATAATTTATTTATGACTTCCCATGGAGCAATTGATGATAAAATTGTGAAGGTGGATAATGAGGAGCGTCGTCTGTACAAGATCAAGTTGACTTATCCATTTAGATGTTTGAGGTTTCTTTTGTAGCAAGGATTAGCATTCCATGGGCATGATGAAAGTGAAGAGTCTAGCAACAGAGGGAACTTCATTGAGCTTTTGAAGTGGCATGCAACAAGTACTAAAGAGGTGGACAAGTTAGTTTTGAAGAATGCTCCAGGTAATTGCACATTGACTAGCCCAGACATATAAAAACAGTTATTCAATGTTGTGCAATGGAGACTAGAGATCAAATCATTAAGGAAATTAGTGATGATCACTTTACAATTTTAGCTGATGAGTCTAGTATTTTTTTTTTTGAAAGATCCGGCATGCCGGCTTTGATTAATATAAGATAGGAAGCAAATCATCCGTTTACATGCGCGAGAGACGCCCCCCACATAGCCTAGGCTATATGAGGTTTAATAACCTAACTGATTACTCGCTAATGGAGCGTGCAACAATTGGCGGACTAAAAGCCACACATCCACCTGCTCCCAGCCATCCAACAACCCAACACTGATATGGCACTAGACCTAACATGATTCAAACCAAAAAGACAACAAGGAGACATACAGTAGGAGCCGCGCTCTAGGTCTCTAGTTCCACTGCATCAGCTTCCTGCACAATCGCTGCTAGGGCCTTGGTCAACTTTTTGTTCCTGATGAGTCTAGTAATGCCTCTCATAAAGAACAACTTGCCCTTTGCTTGCGTTATGTTGATAAGTCGGGAAGGCCATGTGAGCGGTACCTTAGAATTGTTCATTTTGATAACACTACTTCATCACTTAAGGAAGCAATTCAATCTTGGTTAGTAATGGTTTGGCTATCACTCAAATCGGTGGGCAAGGCTATGATGGGGCTAATAACATGAAAGGAGGGATTAAAGGGGCAAAAACCTTAATCATGAAGGAATTCACCCTCTGCTTATTATGTTCAATGTTTTGCACATAAACTTCAACTATTATGGGATACGTAATATTTTAATTATATGTTAAAGAAAGTTATACTCATCTATTTTATGAACTCTGAGCATTCTTTTTTTTTCTTAACTGTGTTTTGCAATTTGTATATTTGTGTATGGATATGTTAAATATATAGCGACAAAAAGAAAATTAGACGATGGACCACCCTAAGCACAAATTCTTGCTCCGCCGCCCCTGGGGCTGAAAGGGTATGGATTTTACCTGTGTACGTAGTTTTTCTTTATGAAATCTTCTGCACATAGACAACTTAAGGCGAGTTGCACATACGATTTGAGCTGCTCGATCGGTGCTCGCTGGCTAATGATGAGAATTCAGAAAGAGACCGGAACCTGCATGTCGTCGTGCCTTCCCACTGAAGATTTGGGCCGGCTTTCCCCATGCATGACTGGATTAAGCACGCACGCAGTCTGACTGGATTAGCGATGCGGCGACGATGGTGCACGTTCGCAGAACTGCGGTCGTCTTGTGGCAAGAAAAAAAAAAGTGGGCTTTATTTTACTTCATATATTCAATCAGGATCAATTTGATTCCTTGCCAGTTGTTACCGTACGTGTGAACATGATACAGTACAAAATTTTCCCGTACTCAGAAAATCGTACGAAGCCGTGGGTGCGGTCGCACCCATAGCTCGTAACGTAGATCCGCCCGTGCATGACTGGATTAAGCACGCACGCAGTCTGACTGGATTAGCGATGCGGCGACGATGGTGCACGTTCGCAGAACTGCGGTCGTCTTGTGGCAAGAAAAAGTGGGCTTTATTTTACTTCATTCAATCAGGATCAATTTGATCCCTTGCCAAGTGTCACCGTCTGAACAGCATCCATCAGCAAAGTGGCCGGCGTTGCCACTGACTGTATCACGCACGCACACACACATAACATGCACACTCAGCTGATTGTCCGCGACAAATCTGGACCGGGTCGCAACCAGCGTTTTGGCAAATATAAAACTAGGTGTTTGAAATTTTGAATTCGAATCACGTACACGGCAAGTAGGCAATGGCAACATCTGGGCGGCTGCCTTCCTGGCGCGGCGGGAACCACCACGTCAACCTTTTCTGCCTGGCTGACCCTATCAGACCCGGGTATTGTATTTGTATGACTTGCTTCGACCGTCTCAACGCAGCAAATAAACCCGATCGGTTGGTAGTGGTCGTACCCTCTCGTAAAGGCATCTCTTTTGATGACAATTTTAATCTTTTTTTGTTTTACTTAGTTATTTTTATGTTACAGTTGGACATACAAACAGAGTACCAATTGTATATTTATCTTTTCAACCAAAAAGCCAGCAGAAGGCTCCCAAACATGTACATTAATTATGGAGATTGGAGAAGAGCATATAAAACTACTTTTAGAAAAATGAACATACAAGTAGGAATAGACTGAGATTCAAGTCAAACAAAGAAGTTCAATTAATATACAAAAAAATAAGACACAACGTCCAAATTCGTTGTAAAATTATTAATGTCCAACTAGCTCAACTCAAAACCTGAGCGGTGCCGTCGGAAAGCTCTAACCAATTGAGCTAGAGTCTTTTGGCACAACTCAACTCAAATTTATATGAAAGCATCAAAATGTAGAGCATATACTAAATGCAATGAATTTGTCCGTTGCTCACTTTTTTTTTTTTTGAAAGTGTGCACATTGACACGTATTGCATTAAGGGAAATTAGAGTTTTACACGATGCACGCTTTAGCCAAAATAATTGGCCGCAACGCACATTAGCACACAAACAAGAGTCGCCGGCTTTAACGGTGTAGCGATACGATTGTACTTAAAAGGCAAACCATTGCGCGACTAGAGGAGAAACAAGCGACTACGGCTACGACACAAGGCGCCCCGCCAAGGGCGCATCATGGGGAAGAGCTCGGCGCAAATGCCCCGCTGCCGGAGGACCGCCGTCGCCAAAGTGTTTCGGAACTTACTCACCCCTCGGGTGAGCGCCCCGCCAAGGGCTGCATCATGGGGAAGAGCTCCGCGGATACGGAATGCGCCTTGGATACGCCATGGAGGACCCAAGCCGTCGCTAAGAAGTGGATTTCGACCGGATACTCGTATCGATACGCGTGGGCGATTTGGATACGCCCATGAAGCTAAATGGCCCAAATTCCACTCTTCCACACGACGTATTGCCTTCCCCAACGGCCGGACGTGACGCCGGCGTCGCCTCGAGCGTTCCGCCTCGAGCACTTCCTTCCATTCGACTGTGTGATTGCAACGATGGCGCGGGCGCCGCTCGCGGGTGTGGCAGATGCCGCCCTCTCCTCGCCCTCGGGTTATCTCCTCTAGCCCTAGCAAAAATCGTGCTCCAATTGAAGTTGATGACCAGCAAAAAGAAGAAGAATAGTGTCTTAAGTGTCCGTGATCATGGATGACTTTACGTGATATTTTAATTTTGAACTATGTTTTATATTAAATCATGTTATTATTATTATTATTAAAAAATCTTAGGGTATCCCCGTGTCACTATTTTTGGAGAATAGTGTATCAGCACAGATCGGATACGTATTGTATCCGATACACGACCGTATCCATGTAATGTCCGGTGTGATTCGACGCCGGTGGCGACCCTCGACGCCGAGCAATACCTCGCCCGGTGGTGTGGATCACGCGCCCCGATCGGCGCGAGTCTGCGTCTTAAGGTCCATTCTTTATCGATGATTTTGGACAATCGTAGGGGGCCGCCGCCGAGGCGCGGCTCGTCAGCGGCGGGGCGGCGACCGACATGAATGCCATCTCCGTGGTAGGGACGCCGGCCGCCTGGTGACCCACCATCCACGCCCGAGACCGGTCGGTGAGGAGCGCGGCGGCGGGCGCCTAGTGCCATTGTTGATCCACCATGCCCGCCCACCGCCGGCGTCGTCGAGCCGCTCGACTTTCCACTAGTCGCCGCCGCTCACTTGTTTGTTTTTCACCTCTCTTAACCTCAACAAATATGCCGCCTAGGGTCTCGCGCGGAAAAAGAAAGGGCGGGCGACACCGCCGCCGCCGGGTACGGCCCCCCGCTCCCCGCCTCCGGCCTCTCGCCGGTGGTGACGAGGAGCGGGGTCCGTCTCTTCAACAGCACTGTCTTCGAGGGTCTTGGTCGAGTCCTAGGTCTAGGGTTTGCTCGCCGTCGATGTTCGACGGTGGAGTTAGGTTTTTGCCGGAGGAGCCCGGCTCCTCTCGCGGTTTTTTTTCCCGGTGACGCCGGCGATGCTTAGCGACGGCGACGCAAGCCGAATAAATTCTCCCAACTTCTTTCGTTCTCCGATGGCGATCTTCTCCGACGCCAACGGAGAGGTCGGGAGACCTATCCAGAGTCGAGGGTCGGGCGCATCGTCGTCTTCTTCGTGATGATGTTGTTGACCCGTTAATCTCAAGAAAGATGTTACGTGGTGAAAATCTGAGCTTTGCTCGGGTTGCCGGGCGGTGGAATCGAAGGATGCGTCGTGGGTACGGAGTTGGCCGATGCTTTGGGAGGCAAGATACTCGGCCGATTCGCCTAGAAGTAAGCCCTCCTCTCGCGGCCTCCACCTTGTGGAGTTTGGCTCGTGTCCGACGACGATTGGAAAGCGGTTTTCGACGGCGGTGACAAACGGATCTCCGAAGGCGCGAGGAAGATGAGCAGGAGTTTTGTACTTCTCTGTAATTTTCCTTTTCTTATGGATCCTGTTTGTAAAATGGCGGTGTAATGCGTTAAGATCAATGCATTTTCCTTTAAAAAAAAAAACCTCAACAAATACACACAATAGCCATATAACCTCTCTGCTACTATAAGATTCATGATTGTCAAACTTTATTAAGTTTTTTGTGAATCAATTTATTAAATTTGTCGATTATGTTAGTAATATTTGCATTCTCGAACTAAATTTATTACAAAAATATATTCAACGGTTTATTTAAAGATACTATTTCCTTTATTTATTATAAATATTAATATTTTCTTATATATATCTTTAATCAAATTAATATTTTCTTATATATCTTTGGTCAAATGTTTCACTCCTCGTGAAGTGAAAACGGCGGAGTACGTAAAAGTTCAGGCTCCAACAAGTTTCCAATACATTATCAGAGATTGAACCGTTCCCACATGTAAACCAACCGTTGAACCATGGAAACTTGCAGCTGGCAGGTTCGGCCGGACCCGACTAGCCAGACAGGGAGCCGGTCAGAGACCTGCTTTCACTTCTGTTCTGAGTCAATGAAACGAAACGAAACGAAACAGGGGTCAAGGATTTGTTCGACACGAGCGCCATGTCCCAATCACCTGACATTCCCATCAACCGACTCACACGTTGACCACTTTAATATTCCCCACTCCTATAAATACACACACGCCCCAAGCCTCCAAGCAAATCACAGGCACAGAGAGAGTCAGAGACTGCTGCGGCGAGCTGTCGACGCCGATTGCCGGCCGTTCGTCTCTCAATCATCATCACTCTCGGCGGTGACGACCCGAGACACTCTCCCTCGCTCCCAGTCCCAGCCAAGATCGACGTCGTCTATCGGCCGGTCGGCGAGCATGAACTGGAAGCGCAAGAGCTCCACCGGCGGCGGCGGATGCAGAGGGGAAGGGACGCGTGAGCGGCTGATCCAGCAGGACCCGGACGTCGGCAAGGGCGGCGCGGGCTGCGTGCCGCGGGGCTGCGTTGCGGTGCTGGTCGGCGGTGGGGACCTCGCGGAGGCGGAGGAGCGGGTGGTGGTGGACGTGCGCGCGCTGGGGCAGCCCTGCGTGCGGGCGCTGCTGGACATGGCGGCGCGGGAGTTCGGGTACGACCAGAAGGGCGTGCTGCGGATTCCCTGCGCCGCCGACGAGTTCCGCCGCGCCGTCGCCGCCGACAGCCACCGGCCGTGCAGGCGGTAAAAGCGACGACGACGGCACTTGGTCGTGATGTGCGTACATACGTGCGTATGTACAAAGGTGATAAGGTGTGCCAATGATCGATCGACGACGCTTCTTTCATTATACACTAGAGATCTGTCGTCGTGCTCACGCATAGAGACGAACGAACGTAGACGTAGCTAGGTTCTTATGAGCTAGTTTGCTGGTGTTGCAATCTTTTTCCCTTTGGAGTTTAGTTTGCAGCAAGTGTACAAATTAGTAACTTGTTGGGACAGTTAGTTGTTTTCTTGTCATCGTCAACCAAAAGCTGATCAATTCACTACTACATCGGGTGCCCGGTGGTGTCTGATTATTCCTTCTCTCTTCAAATTTCGTGCGGGCAACGCTGTGGTCTCGTCGTTGGTTGCCCTTGCCCACACACCCTTGTTACGTTACGCCGCCGCCGCTGGCGCGCGTTCCGTGTCTGCCGGCCGGCCAAATTTCAGCGCGCGGTGGACGCATACGCATCGTCGTGGATTTGGCCGGCTCCCGTGTCCGGTGTGCCGAGACCACACGCAGGAAAACCTGCAGAGTCGTCGTCGGCGGCGGCGTCAAGCGCGCGCGTGCAAGGATGTCGGCGTCGCCAAGCTCACTCGGCGACAGTCATTCCTCGTCCATGACACGGCGTGCATGGTGGTGACACTGTATCTGTATGCTAATTCTCTTATCTTTTTACCTTACGAATTCAGCACCAAACCAGGGCTTACCATTGGGCCACGTCAGTTCCTGTTCTATCAACCGTAGGATCCAAAATCAATGGCATCTGATCGGGCAGTCCATCCATCGTGTCTGCAAGGCCCGGTTCCAAAGCCATCGCGAAGCCTCCAGTCCTCCCGCTAGCATCCGCCGCCCCTCCTCACAGCATGAGCGGGATGCACGCGTGGCGTTCCCGGCGCGAGTGAAACCCCAGCGGCTACGGCGACCCAGGCGCGGCGGCCACGGACGCTCTGGTCCCGGCCATCCTGGAGCGAGCGCGGTGCGGGCATGGCGGCTCCATCCACCACAGAGCGAACGGCGCGGACACGGTGCGGTCATGGCGGCTCCAGCCACCACGGAGCGAGCGGTGAGCGCAGCAACGGCGGCTGCGGCCACCACGGCCTGGTCGTGGGGCTGGAGCGCTGCAAGCCCTCTCGCCTCTCGGGATGCCCCTCCCCTACAGCAGCGCCGCCCCTCCTCGCAGCATGCGCCAACCAGCCGCCGCGTCCGTTCAGCCTCGTCCTCGGCGCGATCGGCGCGAGATGCCTCCGCTGCAATGGTTGCCCGCGATGACGAGCTTGCGCCAACCAGCAGCTGTTTGACGAAATGACTCTAAGGCAAGCCACTCAGCAAACCAGCACCAGGCAGAGACGTCCTTGACCCCCGAGGCCTAGAACAAGCTGCCGACTTTATCCTTGGCCATGTCTTGCTTGTGACCTTAATTTGAAATTTTTCTATCTAGAATTTAGTCCTAATCTAATTTCAACGTCGGCCTTGCAGCCAGCATGAACACAGAAGCAGCTTCTCAATCTCAACCAGATCCAAGGAGCAAAGAAGATCGCCTTGACACACTAGCAGCGTCGGCAGCAGCACAGGTTCAGACCCCAAGCAGGGTTATGAAGAGTATGATTGAGAAGGGGGTTACTGAGAACATGGACATGGCACACAAGATACTGGAAGCTCTCTTCACGAGGGGCCATGTGCAGGAGGCAATCGGCCGTGTCAATCTGATGGTGGAGAATGACTGTATGCCTGATTCTAGATAAGTTGCTGGTTGGCCTCTGTGGCAATGATAGGCCCTGTACGCTGAAGAAAAGACATTGCCTGTGTACTCCATGCTGTGCAAGATCAAGAACAAAGGAGGTGTTGTCAGCAAGAAAGGCTGTGATGATTTCATGGAGAGTTTAAAATCTGAAGGATACTCAAAGCAAGCAGATATTTTGTCTAGGATCTTGGCAGAGAATGCACAGTCAAAGCCCAAGAGGGGCAAAAGGGCTGCCATGGGTGCTTAGTAAGCTCTGCTAGCTTGTTTTGACCATCAATTTTCATTTTTACTAGAAGAAAGATGTGATTTCTTTATTCTCATTGTAGCTTCTTGAGTTATTTGTCAATTAGGGATTTTCATGCTTCTCTGTTTTAACTAAAGGAGGTGCTGGTGAAGGAGCGTAAGCTTGTTGCTAAGAACAAGGTCAGCTACATACCTGTTCTGAACTCCAAAATGTAAATCATCTTTAGTAATCCACCTATTTATGAATACTGAGTGTTCTCTCAAGTTCTATTCTATTAGAAGAAATTTATTTCGTTTTGTAGGGCTCACCTATTCCAAAAGTTATAGTATATGATAAATTTAATGTTTCTTCATTGTATCTTTACAACACTGCCATGCTCATACATCATCATGCATTCTTTGTTTCCATGCAGGCTCTTGAAATGAAACCCTGCCTGCAGATATCTAGGAGTGCAAGGATCTTACATTTCATAGTTTAATGCCATGCTTTCTGCTTAGTAGACTGGACATTTTCACTTTTTAGCACTATATAAAATACCATTCCCATGTTGGGCTATGCTGACAAATCAAGGACAAACGTAACTATTGAAGAGTTGACATACAGCCGTGGAATTGCACGATTTAGTGAGAGCGATGTTATGAATTCATACCAAGAAATCTGAATTGAATCACTAATTTGATGATTATATAGAAATTCAAGTGGGGAACGGCTTCCCCGGTGAAAATTCAAAAAAAAAAAAAAAAAAAACTAATTTGATGATAAGTTCTTCTCAGGAATGTTCTAATGCAAGATGTTGTTGCATTATTTTACAGTAACAACTTAGTTCAACTTCAAAATCATCATCTTCATATATTAGCTCAAAAAATCATAGATAATGCAATGATAGGTTATAAGAGATTACTTTTTGAGAACAAATGTTATATTCATTGGCTCTATAGAGGCATACTATATTAGTTTACCTAATGCCAAGTTGTTGTTCGATTCTGTAACTAAACCTTACCGCTAAATTAGCATATTGGTCTTGAATATTACCAATCTCCAATGATACTTGTTTGTATCGAGCAAGCAAGCATTACTAGCACCGCCAACAGCGAAAAGACTGGTCATACGCGGCAACGCCGCGAACATTTCTAGTAAAGACGATTCACGCAACAAAAAGAAGCCCAACCATTGGGCCACGTCACCTGCTTCCATATCAAACCTCCGATTAAAATCCGACGGCAACAGGCAAACTGAACGTGGCAAGACAATAGCCCGGTCCAGTGCAAACTCGAAGCCTCGGGAAGACCCGGGCAGAAGATAGATAGAGTCGTCCTTTTCACCGGTACCCTCGGTCCCTCCTCTCTTGGCTACTGTTCGTTCCCGTCGCTATCGCCGCCATCACAAGCGTCGAAGAAATCATCCGCTCTCTACCTGTTTCTTCCAAACCCGAAACCTCAGGAACCTTCTCGGGCTCGTCCATCGGACCATCGAGCGACCGGCGGCACGGCCACCAGCCAGCAAGGCAGATGACCGCGCGCGATGCGGCCACCATGCCACCGCGCCGGTGGCCGAGCGCCCGAACCACCGCCATGGACGGCGGCCAGGGCCATCACACCGCCACGCTGGGGATCAGGTCCGCCCCGCCATGGCCGGGGGCCTCCGCTGCTTCCCGCCCTCGGAGCCAGCGCGTACCGTGGCAGCATCGCGACCCTCACATGTCGGGGACGCACCGCCGGATCCGCGCACTGCCGTGGCCGGCTCAGCTACACGCCGACCATGCGTGCTCCCTTACCACCGAGCCGCGTGCTCCCAGTCCCAGGCTGATGTGGGCGTGCGCCGCCAGTACGGCGGTATGACACAGGGAGGCTCAGAAGTTGTCTGATGAAATGCCGCAGCCATTCTTCGCGTGGGACATCATATTCTCCAGCTGCATTACGGCGACATGGTAATGCAGGAACTTCAGCTTTTCAATGTGAAACTGAGGGGCTGCCAATCTGCACTATGCCAAACAAGTTTAGGTATTAAATACATATTTATCCCGTTCTGATTTCTATCTTTTTTAAATCTGTGTATACACACTTGCGTATCCGTGTGTTCTGTTACTTTGACAAGCATATGCGTTAGCTACTCAGATCTTGGACGATTTTTCTTTTCGATGTGTTTACGTCTAGCCTTTAATTAACTTCAGGCGTTTGCTAAACTGTCAAAGAAAATATGCAAGAATTAAAACAGCAAATTGGCATTTGTGCATGGGTCTATTTAGTGTCATATTAGTGACAACCAAGTATAGTCGTCTTTTGTAGAGCTGCTAAACATATGCAGGATCATGGCAAAAAAAAACTCAAAGGACTATTACACATTAATAGTGTCATGAAAAAGGCAGCAATAAACTTGAATGCCAAAAATCACAAATTTTGCAAAATTTGGACACTTGTATTCATAAATTTATTTATCTATCAATGCGTGACTCCAAGATGCTATGGTGTATTACTTTTAGACACAAATCATGAGGGGGAATGAATCCAAGCATAGGTACAAGTCACTAATAAGTCTACTGGAGACTGGACTAACTAAGTTGTTAGTTGATCCATATATTTGTACCCTATTCCAAGTTTATGGTGTTTACTTTATTCCACATATAGTTTGGATATCATGTGACATCTTGGTTTGAATGGAGCTCTATTTGTGCCAGTCCACTCGCAGCCCAGCTCAAACATTTTAATTAACTTTCATTTTTCTCATTATACCGATGCATCCTATTTGAAGTGTGCATAGTACTACAGGGATTTCTGTTACAACGAATGCAACTACCAGTTGCACATCTGTGTACGGGTATGCAGTATGCACACTATGACAATGATTGTCGTGTCATGCCTAGCACTATCTCGATACATTTAGCCAACTTGATCTATAAATACAAATTTAGCTATAGAACGTATTCAAGTTTGACCTCTACTTACATAAAGCTCTTCTTCTTATCATCCTTTGCTTTTTACAATATCTTACAGGTGGCATGATTGAGTTGAAGACAAATTTAGCTATATAAGAGATCTATCAGGAGTGACCCGTATTAAAGTTCACCAAGATTATTTCTGAAGTTTGGTTAACATATCAAAGGATGATGTTGAATGTCCATGCAAATTCAATCATTTATTACTTTTCTCAGCTCGTTGCTAATCGATCTTGCAATTGCTCAAAGTGTACCAACTAAGAAGGAACTACATATAAGTGAATATCCAGCTGCTAGCATTATTAGCTTGCATATATTTTTATATTTAGTTACTTGTTGCTCCTATATGTCGAAAACATTAGAGTTCATGTCCTCAAGTTCAGATTGATCTACCAGCCACATCGAAGCAGGAGTAAAAATATATCTGGTTGGATGCTTTATATAGGGACTGAGTTGGATTATTTATTTGTTGTTTACACACATACTGACCTTTTCTTGCTGCGCCTGCACCGAGAATTTAGAAAAGGGAAACAAACTGCATAATCAAAAAAAAAAAAGAAACAAACTGCATATATTCTTATCATTGTAGTGTCAAAGGTAATTATTTGCTATTTTTAATTTGTACCATTTTGCACCACTGTATTTTTCTCATTCAAAAATCAATAATAGTGATGGATATTCTTATACCACGCACTGGCCCAACACAGGCAGGAGCGCGGCAACGCCGCGCATGATTTCTAGTATATACTATACGTCTATACAATGGACATAAATATAATAACAGGATATATTCTCTATGTCCAAAATAATATTGTCTTTTCTTATGATTCTAAATATTTGTCTATATTTGTAAAAGTTATATTTTTTTATGATAGAGGGAGTCACACTCTTTACATTTGACTAGTTATATAAAAAAAATAGTATCAATATGTATGTTTCTAAAAGAATTTATTTTGGTAATATGTTCGTTTATTACACATCATATATTAGTAACATTGTATATATGTTTAGTGAATTAAACTAAAAATATGATTTCTTCCTAACAAGATGTATAATTAAGTGTGGACGTCGGTCGGAGAGGATTATGGCCACGACACGATGGCAACGTCCCCGGTTAAGTTTGTTGTGATGAAGCAAGCAGAGGCAGGCATGAAAATCAGACATGGCGTCAGTAATAAATCTCTATTTCTACATCTACAACATAAAAAAGAACAAAACGTGGATACTTTTTGGTGTGATTTTTAGTTTGGCTCTGCCTACCCTGCACCTTGCAATCCCGCCCGCTCTAGAAAAGGAAACCGCGATACGATCCTTTCCGTCATTCCGTGAGAGAAAATTGGAAGGTGAGATCCGACGTTGCGTTTTTAAAAGAAAGGAAATTATTTTGTCAATCAAACAAAAAAAGAAGGAAAGGATCCCTCGTGTGATTGTGACGAGGCTCCGTATCCATAGCATGGTCACCCTCACCTACGCACCCACGCCCAGCCCGCCCTGCACCTGCGCCGCCGCCGCCGCATGCACTCGCGCGGCACCCACAACCTTGCACCCCACTGCTTGCCACGGCCTCGCCACGATATGAGAGAACTTGGCACGACAACACAAGCCCTTTGTAGATTATAGTCAGAGATAGTCATACCATATCATTAGGTCTTCAATAGTTTAGTCAAATAGTCATAACGTTTACAGTGTAGTGACTAAGAGTACTTACTCTTTGCATGTTCTCTTCCTACAATTTCGTCTGAATATTTTTAGATTAGCAATAAGTGCTCTGAATCTATGACTATAGATTAAGCAAATGAGCTACTCAACTGTACAGGACTACAGGTACGGTAACTCCATGGGTATGGTAACAAATAAAGTTTAAATTTTTAGGGCGGCACAATGAAATGTAGAGCAGGTCGGTTGACTACAGCTGGATGGCTCAAATGAGCTCTGTTTGTTTGGCTGGTGCTGGTGGTGGGTGCTGATTTGTTCGAGAGAAAGACACACTTACTGACGATCTTTGTGAGAAAGAATCCGACCGGTGGCTGATAAGCGCCGGTAGCCCAAGCGAACACAACATCTAAAGAGTCAACAAACACACATTTATGGTGAAGGGCCACAACCACACAATGACGTACTACAGTGCTCACAAGCTAATACATCATCTTAGTTTTTTTTTTTTTTTTTTTGACAACAAACATCATATATCTTGGTTGAACTACTGTGCTCGGGATGGAATTAGGCATATGGAAGCATTTGCCTTTAACTTGATTGTGTTAATTTCATGAACTTTTCTTTTTAGATTAAATTTAATTTAACAATTGTTATTTTATTGTGTGATCCGTATGTTTTTGAATAAAAGTTTAAATGTCCCATAAGAACGCACGGGCACGAACCTAGTCAATATAAATCATTGGCAGCGTTCTTGGCCTTCACGAATAATTATTGGTGCGGACGTTAACGAGAAGCACGAGGTGATTCGACCTTTGACGTGCTCTGTTTCGGTCGCGCCCTGATCGAGCCTTGACAAACATTCTAGGTTTTTCTAGCTATTTTGCTAGCCCGGTTTGTTTAGTTTACACCTTGATTATTCTCTCAGATATATACAAAAGGTTTGGCTACCCAACTTCAACCCAAGATGCTTGCAAGTCACGAAGGATGAGATCACCGGAGAACAATAACTTTTCTTAATTGTTTTCATTAAACAGTACGTTCTTGACTTGACGATCGAGGGGACGCCGGCCAGCTTGATTGTTGACTGGTATGTTCTATATATCGAATCCGGAGTCCAATCTCGGGCACCCGATAGTGCCATGTCACCCGCTAACCCATCGATCGTTCGATCTGGCAGTTTGGGTCTTTGCCTGCTTCTACGCCTATCGGGCTTGTGAAATTTCTTTGGCTGGACTCCATCGTGCGGAGAGCAGGCAGCAGCAAGTGTGCGGTGACCAGCGAGGAGACGTGAACGCGGCCAGCCTAGGGTACAGGCGCCACTACCAATTCGGTTGTGAATCGGTCGAGTCCCTTTTTTCGAAGACCCCGACCATAATAGCAGTCGGCCCGTCCGCGGTAGATGGCGACAACGTGGATGATGCTGCGGTGGAGTCCACCGACGCAGGCAGGCCCCACAATAGAGCCACAATGGTCAAGTGACAAGGCGGCCTGGGAGCTCCATACCTCCCCTCCTCCCGAGCGCCACTTGTAGGAGGGGCGCCCACCAAGTGCTGCAACAACAGCGGCGACATGAACTCGCGATTTGGACATACAAACAGAATTGGAAAAAGTCTAAATCACACCCCCAACTGTACATTATTTTCTAAATGACGACCGCGTACATGTACATTATTAGGTAGAGGGTATACAAACTTTTTTAAAAAAATTGACATAAAGGTGGAAATGGTTTGAGATCCAAGTCAAATAAAGGTCAACTAAAATCCAAAAAGTAAGACCCAACGTCCAAATCCAATGTGAAATATAATATCCGGAATGCAAGTTTGTTTAATTAAAATTAAAATTAGCATGGTTAAACTAATCCAATTAGTAACACCACGTGTGCACTCCCACACATACAAACACAGACAGTACATATTTTCTAAAGGAAAGACCAACAGCAAAGGCTGCCTACATGTATATTAATAGGAAGAGGTAAAAAAATTCTTCTTCGTCCTTTTTAAAAAATGAACATACAGGTGGGGATGGATTGAGATCCAAGTCAAATAAAGATGGCCAATAAAAATCCAAAAGATAAGACCCAACGTCCAAATCCATTGTGAATAGATTATTAATATTATTGGGGTACAAATAGTTTTTTTTTTTTTGAGAATGACTCCCACACCAAACAATAGAGACACTACAACACGCACGGTACACTCACCCCTATGAACACACGTGTGTACGCAAACCCTACCCCTATGAGCACCTCCGAAGAGGGCGGCCGGCGTGCGGGAGATTCAAATAAAGTCACCATAGGCGCCCTCCCGTCGACGGAACGCCGCTTACCACTTAATGCATAACGCCGGTAAATCCTTAGGAAAATCCCGGGAAAAGGTGCGAAGGCACCTAAGGATTTGAACCCTAGCGGTGGGTAGCGTCCCCACTGAAACCAGCCCTACCATTGGACTACAAGCCGATAACACCACGTGTGTACTCCCACACCTGGACAATAGATTATTAATATTACTGGGCCGGGGTACAATATAGTTAGTAACACCACGTGTGTACTCCCACACCTAGACATACTTTTTTTTTTTTGAGAGCACAAGGCTTGGCGCGCGTTTTCATTAAGCAAATAAAGTTTTACAAACCAAGACCGATCCGGCAACACGGTTACCGCGATCGCCTCCCTAAAGCTACTGGATATTACATTGATGTTCTACATTTCGATAAATTTTGCTACAAGAAGGCAACGAAGGAAATCAAGTCCTAGCAAGCAGGCTATCAATGCTCCTGAAACCAGCCACAGACCAAGCGCGGGCCTTCGCCATGATATGATCAGCAAGGTCAGTCGGCCGGGGTGAAGCTCCAACAAAGGTCCGAGCATTCCGATCTTTCCATAGCAACCATCCGACGAGGAAGAAGAGTGAATAAAATCCCCGACGCTATGGAAAGAGCCACCAGACGAACATGGGCTCCTCCCGCACCAACACAAGGTCTTGTATCCTCAGTCTCGATAAGCATATCTGCCAAACTTCCCGGCTGTAAGAGCACTCTATGATGATGTGATCCAAAGTCTCTGGTAGCTGGTCACAAAGGATGCAAGAGTTTGATTGCTGGAGCCCATGATGAAGCACCTGTCAGCAGTCCAACATCGTCCATGCAAAGCCAACCAGAAGAAGAACCTAATGCGAGGTGGAGCCGCAGTCTTCCAGATGTTCTTGGCACCAAAGCGCCGGAGAGGAGCCAAGAAATATGGCGTCATACGCCCGAAGTAGCCAAGTAATTTCGGTCCGGGGTGAAATTCCAACATAAAGTATCCGGCTGTGCTACATGTATATTGTTAATAGGAAGAAGGCTAAAAACTTTATTTTTTAAAAAAAAACAGGCATACATGTATGCCACTACACAAGTCTACACCACTAGTGTAGTGACTTCTGTTATGAATATATTCTACAAGATGATCTCATCCTAATTAACCACCTCATGTGATTCCTTATCGGTTAAGGCATAACGGTGACTTGGCGGTGAAGTTTCCTTTCGGTCGAGGCACAACGGTGACTTGGAATAGTGAAGTTCCCTCCCATAACCCGATCGATGAAATAAAAACAGCGAGTTCATTTCTTTTACATTCTGTGTCATTCATTTTTACTCGCAATTAGACTCGCAACAAAGACGAGTACGTGCTGGATGCGGGTCTCGGAAGCTAGTATATACTTTTGAAACGCAGATTTTTTTGTTTTCTCATGGCAAAAGAAAGGAAACCATGGGGCGATTAAGGTAATCATAATTGCATGCCGGCCGTGTTTTGTTGTTTCATGCACACCACGTACACACCGTACGTGCAGTGTATATAAATAAACCCTAGACCTTAGTATTTTTTTTTTTTTGCGGCCTTCAGATCGATAGTACACGCGTGCCTCCCTTGCACGTACGTTGACACTCGTACCTCACGTACGGTCCAATATGAATAGCAGTTGTGGAGCCTTGGGTTGCATGATGATCATCTTGTTCCTCGCTGCATCGTCGACGACAGTACTGTGTAAGTTGCATCTGATCATCTCTTATTTTTACTCTTGTTAGGTTATTACGTGCTGATGTACCGATCTTGCTGATGCTGCAGCGGGTCGTCCTCACTTGCTCGATGTCGAAACTGCAAGGACAAATAGTCATAATAATGCTACTGTTAGCCTATGAAACAAGGTGAAACCCCATTGAGACGAAATATAGTTTCACCATTTAACTATGCAATTAAACCATGCAATGCTGAGAGCGAGGCTGTGGGGACCCTTGAGCCTATGAAACTGTACAATGAAATTGTGTATTGAGAGAGACGCCTATTTCATGCCAAAGTTTCACATCTTGGAAATCGGGAGGTGAAACTCTTCATTAAGACTGGCCTAACAATGCAGACCTCTGATGTTTTGAAAATAAATTGGAACACCCTAACTCCCTCAATCTACATGCGCTTGAGTGTGACTCGCATTCCACCTTAACTCCCTTGATCTAAACACGCATCGACACTCATTTAAGCAGAGTCAATCTCTACAGGCATTTTTCCATACGAGCATTTTATCATGGGTCTTCAAAATTATATGTTTCAGTTGAAATAAGGTTTTGTCAAGTCCAGTTAAATTGAATAGAGAGAACTAGCCCAATTGTTATTAGCACACGCTGATCTAGATGCTCCTATACGTGCTTGTTAGCTTAATTAAAAGAAAAATAAAGGAGAGTCTAAATTGCACGTGAATAACCCAAATCAATTGTAGCCCTCTAAACCAACCGTCAAACCGTTTAACAGCTTGCGTGTGACAACTGGCAGCAGGTTCTGCCGGACCTGACCAGGCAACTGTCTTTGTTTATGCTTGGATTAGAACAAATGACTCTAATTCGCCCGGGCACTATGCCGAAATCGCTATCTGTGACACTTGTTAACTGCTATCTGCGACACATTTTTAGCGTTCTTTTTTTTTTCAGAGATAAGGGCATATCTGTGACGCGTATTTACGCGTCAGAGATAATGAGCATTCTGTTCCTGAAGGGGTAGTTTTAATAGCTCTACAGAATGAGGGTCAGCATGAGATTAGCCTGCAGAGAAATGCATCTACGTACCTCTCACAATTGTAAGCAAGGGAAGCTTTTGCTAAACATCTCTTTTCTCTATCTGATGTCTTGATGTTTCCGGTTGTCTGTGCATCGATCCATCTGCAAGTATAAGAATTATAAACATTGAGGAAAAACCAGGAAAAAACTTAAAACAAGGGAGTTCTTGCAAGGGAAATGACAAGCATTGCCCATCGACCAAAGCTCTAGCATTCTGTACTAACCGGAAATACATAATGGTTGGCACTTTCTATTCAGAAAGTAGTACTTTGCACTTGCTATTTAGATTTGGAAAGACACTAACCTGACAGGTAGTCTTCAATACTCTCGCCATATATGCGTTCCTAGAATCCATAAGACAAATATTAAAATGAAGCAAGGCATCCACGTATACCAAGGCCAGATATGTGCTCCGAGCATACAGAAGAGACTAAGCCATTATGTATGTGACCTATGAGGCAGCAAGATGAAGTTTACTAGCCTTGTAAATTTATTTAGCAGTATAAACAATTATTGATCTGTAATGCAGATTTAGCAGCCAGCCATAAACATACAAGATGACTAGCAGATATCGATCTCTAATTTGGGTGATGCCTAGGTCGAATGAAAGGCTGGTTCGTACAAGATGACTAGCAGATATCAATCTCTAATTTGGGTGATGCCTACTGAGAGCAAAGCAATGAGTAATTTCTACAGAACCTAATCCCTGAAAGCAAAACTTATAAAGGAACTAAATGAAACTAATTTTATATGACATCCAGGAACACATGAAGCAACACTCTGTTTAATTAACATAGTGGTTTTCTATTGATGTAAATCTGACAATCTAGACAAATTAAACATAAGAAAGGATCATGTACTGATAATGTAGGACAATATTTCTTTGTAGAGAAGTGGAGACACAGAAGAGCGTAATTGAGATAAGTGCAGTGGTGAAGGTTGCTCCTATCTAGTCATATTTTTCAATCTGTAGTGGTGCAGTATTTTTATTTTATCAACACATCCAAAGATAATACGAGATAGCTCAGGTTTTGACACATGCTGCAAACTCAAGTTACATACTAACATTAAACACATAGACGACTGATAGCTGCAGCAGCTACTACAAATCAACTTATTATAACTTAGTTACTATTGTACAGCTGAGTTGCAACAAAAATCCCCAATGTAGCTGAACTGGATTCAGTAGGGGAATACATTAGTTCTACTTCCCAGGTGGGACACAATACCTGAATAATGACACCGATGAGCACTTGACTCCTAAATAGACTCTGCGTCAAGTGGAACAAGCTAAACAATTGTGGATGCAGAACAGCACCAAGATGGCAATACTTTCCCTCCCCAAATGAACTTCTAGCTTAGCTGGATCAAAATTGCCTAATAATTCAGAAGGGAGGAGTGGAAAGCCACATAGATCTAGTAGCAGTACCTGAGCAAAAAAAGCAGAAGACACTGATTTGGTTCCTCACTCATCGCCTCCATGCCATGGACCTGTACAGAGAAGAGACCATGCCATGAGAGAGGGGTAGTGGGAGGAAGGGGATAGGAGCTTGCCTTGCCGGATCCGGGAGCTGCCGCTGGATCTCGTCATGGGCGTGTGCGTGCTTGTGGTGAAGCTGGGGCTGGGGCTGAAGCTGCCGCGTAGCTCGCCGTGCTTGCCGCTGTAGGGGCAGCGCCCACACCCGTGTCCGCTCGAAGGGGAGGGGAGGGGGAGGCGGTGGCCGGGACGGCTGCAGATTCGCCCGACGCCGCCGCCATCTTGCTCAGCTGCTCGCGCCGCTGCTGCCCGCCGCGCGTGCTTTGCTCGCGCTTCCGCTAAGCCGTGGACGCTTACACGCCGCGCGCTGCTCGCCTTCGTGCCGCTAAGCCGCCGCCGCCGCCGCCGGTCTGCTGGGTTAGGGTTAGGGTGCAGAGATGGGGATTGGAGACGGGAACGGGAGGATGAGGCTGTGGATTCAGCGCGCCACCTACACGCCGCCGTCGTCGTCGCATATGTGTGGATGGGTGTGGTGGTGGGTACCGGGACGATTGAGCAGAGCGGTGGCGGTGGAGGAGGAGAGGGCTGTGGCGGCGGAGGAGGAGAGGGCTGTGGTGGTGGCGGACTGGAGGCGCCGCCCCTTTGTGGATCGAGATTCGGGAGGGACGATCGACAAGTGACAGACAAGTGACGGCTTGGGCTTGGGCTTCATCATGTGCTAAAGGGCCACTTTGCCGTTACCTTTGTGGGCTTGGGCTTCATGTGCTAAAGGGCCACTTTGTGAGCTAGTCTGTGACGCGGATCAACACAAAGAGTCACTGATATTGTCTATATATCTGCGACGCGTGTAAAAAATATGTGTCACATTTCTTATCGGTGACGCGTCTTGTCCACCCGCGTCACTAATAGGGATATATATCTGTGACGCACTTTACCAATATGCGTCACAGATAGTATCAGTGACACGTTTTGTCTACACGCGTCACAAATAAGCTACTATCAGTGACACGTATTGGGCCTAGGGCATGTGCAACAGCTTATCAGTGACGCGTCTTGTTAACCCGCGTCACTGATACTCTATTAGTGACGCGTTTTCTTTCCGTGTCACGAATCGCCGTCGCGTCGCGATAGCGTTTTTACGGCATAGTGAGGCCTGCAAATCGTCTTTTTTGTTTATGCTTGGAATTGGAACCAATGACTCTAATTCGCCCACGCCTGCCAAGGTGTTCGACACGAAGCGCCATGCATGTCCCAATCACGACACATTGACCACTTATCCCCCTCTTATATACACACGCCCCAAGCCTTGAAGCAAATCACACGAAGAGCGAGAGCCGAGGACGCGGCGGCGAGCGGTCGACGACGATTGCCATTCATCTCTCACATCATCATCGGTCCCGCCCTCAGACGACACAACATCTGCGGCGTCTGCGACGACGGTCCACGACCGAGACACTCTCCCTCCCGGCCAGATCGGCATCGACGACAGGTCGGCGAGCATGAACTCGGAAGCGCAAGTGCTCCGCCCGGCAGATGCAAGGAAGAGACGCGGGAGCGGCTGATCCAAAGACGCGGCAGCGGGCGGCGGCGGCGCGGCGGTGGACCAGGACGGCGGCGGCCGTAACGGCGCGGGATGCGCGTGCAGCGGGGCTGCGTGGCGGTGCGGGTCGTGGGCGCGGGACTCGTGAGGCGGAGGAGCGGGTGGTGGTGGACGGCGCTGGCGCTGGGGCAGCCTGCGCGTGCGGGCGCTGCTGGACATGGCGGCGCGGGAGTTCGGTATGCGACCAAAAAGGGCGTGCTGCGGATCCCCCGCGCCGCTGCCGAAGTTCCGCCGCGCCGCCGCCGCCGACAGCCACCGGCCGCAGACGGTAAACGACGGCGACGAAACATATATTTTTATAATAATCGGTGATGTATTACCTACGTAGTAGGTACACGGACGTATGGTGTCAATGATCGGTGATGTATTGAGTTTGCAAGTGTACAAATTAACTTGGGACAGTTAGCCTCGGCGCCGTTACAAATTCCACGACATCGTCGCCGTTCGTTGCCCAGGTATGCTCCCGTGATACGCCGTGGTCTGTGTCTGCCTGCTGATGCCTCGCTCGCTCTGTGCCGGCAAAATTAAGACTGCCCATTCCATTCTCCACACTGGCCTGCGTACGTAACAGCAGGAAGCTTAGCTGGACGTGCCGCGCCGCCTAGTAGCAACGGCGCCACACTCGCCAAATGAATTTCAGCGCGCGGTGGACGACGCATCGTCGTTGATTTGGCTCCCCGCTCCCGTGTCCTCCGTCCGGTGTGCCGAGACCGCACGCAGGAAACCTGCACGGTGTGTGCCGAGACAGACCATTCGGCATTTGCGGATGGGGACTGATCGATCGACATCCACCTCACGTACGCACGAATGAGCTAAGCTTATGCGTACCCCTGCTGGTAGCGGTGCTAGTGCTACGCATTTGGGCAATAATGGTATCGCAATCATCCATCCATGCGCATTCTTCAACCAACAGTCTAGCGAGCCGTGTCAATGGACTGCGCATATCTAATTGTTTTAAGATATGATAATAGTTGTGTCATCGAATCATCAACAGGAATGAGTATGGCGACCGACGACCGATGCATTAGGCATTATACGTGTACACGTTTTTCTCGATCTTCTTGTTCTAAAAATTATGTTTCACCACACGTGAATGGCTCCAGCTAACTAATTGGAGGGAGACAATGGAAGCATACTAACTAACCATGTGTGTGTGTGTTTCTCGTTTTTGTACGTACTCCTATATACAAGAATTTTTGTAGGTCAAATAGTCCCTATCAATAAGGGGGGCCAGTTTTATTGCGAGCTAGGCCAACGGTCCTACTACTTCCCCAGTTGCCGTGACGAAGCAGGTGCATGAAAATTCAGACGTGGCGTCAGTAATAATAAATCAATAATAATCATTTTTCGATGGAAAATCAGTAATAATCATTGGCACCATTCCTGGCCTGATGAGTAATTATTGGCGCGGGCGTTTACGAGAAGCAAGAGATGAATGGGACGTCCTGCTCCGTCTGCGTCGCGCCCCGAGCCTTGACAAACTTCTAGGCTTTTCTATCTGCTAGCGCGGCCGGGGTTTTGATAGCAGTTCACACCCTGATTATCACCCTGATTATCCTTCACGTAGATATACAAAGGGTTTGGCTACCCAATTGTCAACCCATGATGCTTGCAAGTCATGGAGGATGAGATCACCGGAAAACAATAACGTTTTTTAATTGTTTTTTTTTAAAACCGTTCTTGACTTGACGAGCTGACTCCGTTGAGCTTGATGTGCCAGCAGCTGGTAGTGTAGACGATGGCCCTGTTTGGATTCATGGCTTAGAGTTAGTTTGAGCTAGTTGGAGCTCAACTAGCCCTAAAAGATCAAAACAGGAAGGTTAGATTGGGGTTAGTTGCATCTAACCTATCCAAAAAAACTAGCTCACCCAAGAGGTGCTAATTAGAGTCAGTTCAAGTTGGGTCCACTAAAAAGTGTATTTTCTTTTTCCTCCACCCACACTAAATAATTGGACAAGTACATTTAATGTCAATCTAACTCTTCCATTCAAACAATTCTAGGGCTAGAGTTAGTTTAGGGCTAGAGTTGAAGTTAGAAACTAACTCTAACTCTAACTAACTTAGAGTATCCAAACAGGGCCTATGTAGTACTCGAAACGCCGCATCAAAACGTTCAGACACAGCCTTATTACATGATATGACATGGATGCATCTCGTTAAAAGCCTGTTTGAACCTGGTTTTCAGGCACTTTCGACAGCCTGGTTCAACGGAACGTGTTTAGTTGGTTCTTTGACCAGTCTGAGAAAAACAGAGGGCTTCAAACTTCAGATAGTCCACCGCCTGCCTGGCACTGTATGGGTATATTATTTATTTAAACTAAAAGAAGGAACAATCGGCTTGGTTACACATCACCTCTTGCCAAGCCAAGTGTTGCAACAGGTGTGAGTACAGTTGGTATCATCAGAAAACAAGGTACTTACAATACGACGGCTTGAAATTGGAATGACGAGAAGGAACAGAACATTACAAATTTACCATCACACTTCAGAAAGCGAGGGAGAACGCTGCGGATTTTGGAACCAGTCCGCTCCCTCGCGTTGTCTCCCTAGGGGAGGCGACTTGGGGGCCCCATGCCGCCGACCCCAAGAACCCCCTCCTCTTTGCCCGGCCGACGCCGCCGTCGGCGCGCGGTCGGTCGAGGAGGGGCTCAACAAGGCACCACCCGCCCCACGATCCTTCCTCCTCCCCGTGCACCTCTGTGACCTCCCCTCCACCTTCCTCCCGGCACCGGCGGCCGCCCCCGGGGCCGCCGATCCGCCCCCTCTTTGGTCGGATCTGGCGCCTCCTCCCGGGGCGGCGGCGGTGGCCGAGCCGGTTGGGCGGCCGTGGCGGTTTCGGCGGTGCCTGGGCGACCCCCCTCCCTCTCTCCCGGCGATGTCGGGCGTGCACCCGCGCCGGGGCCGGGCCGGGCAGCGGCGGCGGCTCCGCTGTGTGGTGGCGTGCGGCGACGACGACCGCCCTCTCCACCGGTGGTGGTGGGTCGATGGATGGCCATGGTCGTGCCCGTCTCTTTCGGGGCCGGGGGGCGGATGGCGACCACAATGCAAAGGGCCCTCGTCTCGAGCTGGCGGTGCGATGGTGGACTGCTAGGCATAGCAATGGCGGCTGCGGACCACGCCACTAGGGTGAAAACCCTCCTCTCCCAAGCCGTGCGCCTTGGGTTGATGATGGTGGCGCCCGCGTCATTACCTTCTTGAAGGCGTCGTGCTCTTTCGTGCGTCGGCGACGGCCGCGGGGCTCGGGAACAAAAGTTCCAGTGTGGATGTTCTCAACGCAGGTCGCGTCGCGGGCGTCATTCCCTTCCTAAAGGCTCCGTTGAACTCTTGAGCTCCGCTACGCCTTTGCGGTTCCACCCCAACTTCATCGTCGCCTCGGCGCCCCGCCCCTTACATCGCTCCGCCCGCTCTAGCCCGCCTTGCTCCAGGGGTTGCCACCATCATTGCCGCCATCGTCGTTGAAACCGCCGTGGGCCACCGGACGTCGTGTTTCGCGACCAGGATCTCCACTGCATATTCTGGTTGCGTCCCCTCAGCTTCGGCCTTGTGATGTTGCGGCTCGCCTAGTGAGATGGCGTACCTCGGGCGCCATTTGTCACCCCCGGCTCGTCTCTCTTGGAACTTGCGCGCCATAGTTATTGCCGTCATCGTTGATTGGTCGTGTGGGCCACCGGCGTTGCGCTTCGGCCCGAGTCGTCTCGGGGGTTGACGCCATTGTTATCGCCGTCGTCATTGCTTAGCCGTGGGCCACCGACGGCGCGCTTGGATCCACCTCGGGCAGTCGCTGCCGAGCGATGTGACGCCCCTTGATGCTCCACTGCGTGGGTGCCGGCGACCGGGACTTACATTCCTCTATTCAGTTGGCGTCTCTTGAGTATCGGTCTAGCGATGATGCATATCGCCTTGTGTGGCTCGGTGGGGTGCTCCTTCTTGCTTTTCGGCAATGAGTTGCCGCCTTTGTTTGTTTATAGTCACTCTCTCTGTGGTTGTGTTGTGTTGTTGTGTTTGTGGTGTTGGGTGTTGTATTGTGTTGTTCAGTCGATCTTAGCTTCTTCTCTTAATGAAAATGACACATGAAGTCGTGTTCGAAAAAAAAAAACTTCATGAAAGCAGATTTTCCAACTTTTGTCACCGGCGTGACGCTATGTGTGGACTGTGGACACGTGTATCAATGCATTATCTTCTTATTATCTCATCTTAAGCACAAACTACAGTGACAAATGTAACAGTGCAATGTTGATAGGCATCATTTCTCTACATATACGAATCAGGTTACCAAAAAAAAAAAAGGTCAATATATACAACGAAATTGGCATGTCAGATCTGTGCTGAAACTACAGTCAACAAATCTGATTTCATCCATAGGAACGAGTAATGTCAGTCAGCGTTGTTAATATTTACAGCTGAATTAAGTCAAAATGTCAATTTTACCAGCATACTATCTTGAATGATTTTTTCACTTCCTCTAGAACCCCAACATCATCCAACTTGACATTGGAGATCTAAGAAACCCTGAGTTCTCACAGCATAAGAAGCAATCTTTTATCTTTATATACATGTCATGGGTGACAACAGGCGGATGGTCTTCAGAGCAACAAGGAAAGTGCTTACTGTGCAGACTTTTTTTTTAGAACAAAAACACCAACTTGAATACAGCTTGTCGCGCTCCCGAGGAATGCATCAAGTGGAGAGTAATCGCATGTCCGTATCGCCAGTCAAGGCACAGAATCAGCAGTGTTGTGTCGCCTGGATGACACGATAGGACCACGCCTAAGAACAAACAGGGATAAGAGAGAATGGAGAAGACATGTCGTTGCAGAAACCCAGTTTTTTGTTTTCATATTCTTGCACTGCCTCTATCGTTATGCAAAACTGTTGGGAACTGATTTGGAACGGAATTTTGGTTCTAGTATGAACTACTTAAGACAAGCATGCAAATTATTCTAAAGTGCAAAGCATATTTGAAGTACTTTTCATGGCATAATCTGACAGCTTTTCACTTCCTCAAAAGAATGTATTTTCACGCCTAGATATTGATTTTTAAAATTCCGAACAATTACAGCATTGATTTGCTTTAGATAGAAATGGTACTTTTCCCTTTAGACGTCTACATATTGATTTGAACAATTCAGAACAATTATACAGCAGATGTGGTGCCAACGATTACTGTAAAAAAACGACCGAATTGTGCAGCGAGCTGTGTATACTGTACCTGTCTGTCACACCTTAGCTTCACCAATGATGCTTTTTTTTTTTGGAAAATATGTTATTGAGCAGCTTTTTAGTTAAAGCCGAGCTGTTTTGAAAAAATTATTTGATAAAGCTCTTCACCAGGAACTTTATGCATAGAAAAGAGACAAATAAGCAGAGAGCTGGGATAAGCTACTTTTTTTAACTTCATGATAATAGCTCATCCTTTCATGATTATTAAAAGGAAAACAGCACCCATGATGTTTTGGAAATAGATATTTGGCAAGAAAATCAGCTACAAAGCAACAAAACTCATGAAGCTGTGAGCTGTACCAAACAGACGCTAAGCCATCGAAATTTGAGATTCCATCAAAATTAGCAGAAAGCTCGAGTGCATACAGGTTCCCAACTGTAATAACTTTAATTGTAATAATTTGCAATGTAAGCAGCTCAGACTAGCAAAACAAACATGTTCTTCTGATATCTCGAACAAAACTGAAGAAAAACAAAAAACTATCCGGTAATACATTTCTATTTCGCTTGACACCTGCACAAGCTCACGCCTTGATGTCCTTCCACTTGCCGAAGTGCCTCTGCTTCTCTTCTGTGGTCTGGAAGCGCCCGTGGCCAAACCAAACTTGGATGAGGTGTCGATGAACTTGAGCTTGATCTCCTCCAGAGCCAGCCGAGAGGTCTGATTCAGCAGAGATTGGCGGAGAGTCACCACCCTCTTCTTGGGGCCGACGCAGCAACCCTTGATCATCAGGTAGTCACCTTTGACGATACCATAGTGGGGGAAGCCACCCATGGGAGTGATGTCCTTCTCGGTTCTGTAAATAAACAATCAGCATTCAGTACACATACTTGTAACTGAAAGTACGCATTCAAGTTTGAGAATCATGTGACCACAGGTTATCAACCGAAAAGGATACCTGTCAAACTCAGTTGAGGCATCATGGCTTTCATGTCCAGACTTGCCGATCTTGTAAACCTTCTTGTTCAACTCAGTACGGTGATGGTATCCATTCTGACCAGCACGGGCAACTGTGTATGACACCCTAGCAGGATGCCAAGCACCGATACAGGCGACCTTGCGGAGACCCCTGTGGGTCTTGCGGGGAAGCCGGGTAACACCCCAGCGAGTGACAACGCCTTCATACCCCTTACCCTTGGTGACTCCAATGATGTCAATCATCTCATCCTTCTGGAACACAGCATCAACTGGGACCTCCTTCTCAAAGAATTTGTAACCATAGTCCACCTTGTCTGCTATAGTGCCACCATTGACCTGGATCTCCATAAGGTGAGCCTTCTTCTGCTTCAAACCCTTCATCTGTTTAATCTGAAATCAGATTAAGAATATCACGTGTGAGCAGGGCACAAATAAAACTAAACTGAGATACAACGACAAGTAAATTCATGTCACCTGAGTGTGGGCGATAACACGGATAACTGAAGCATACTTCTTCATCTTCTCAAGCTGCACCTGGATTTCCTTCTTGCCTGCGTCACTGTCATATTTGAGGGCATACTTGGTGAAGGCCTTCTTCTTGCTCTTGCACCAGTTCTTGTAGAATCTTCTCCTCACTTCTTCGCTAAGGTGCTGTGCCCAGACAGAGTTGAGGGTTCGCAGGCCACGTGGAGTCTTCACATATGCCACAAGTCCAACAATGACAAGGGGAGGGGTCTCAATGATAGTCACAGCCTCACATGTTTCCTTCTTGTGGAGCTCTGCAAAAATTCAACAGTGTTATTACTCTCATGAACCACCCAAATCACCCCTTTGGCTATTTATATTAGCCACAAAAGAACAGTAATTGTCTCAATACAGAACATGCCGTAAACATTGCAGCCTATGGCAATGATTGAACTTACTGGAGCCAGGCTTCTCGACCTCACGCACAATGTGCGTCATTCCAGCCTTGTAGCCAACGAAGGCAGTGAGGTGGCAGGGCTTCTTTGGGTCATCCCTCGGAAAGGACTTCACTGCAGAAAAAAAAAATGAAAATAAGCACATCAGATACACATTCATTGAGTTGCCCAAATGCAGAGTACTGCACTAAACTGAAAATATATATATGTATACTCCATATTGCAACCACTTGACAGTTACTTAATGAACATCTTCAAAATTTACATTCCTCAATTTTAATGTTTGGAGCATAAAAACAACAACAGTGCCAGACACGCCAAGTGCTATATGTTAGTCACGAATGCATTAAAATGTGACATCAGGAAGATCAATCGTGCACTTAAACTCTGCAACAGCCAATCTATTGCCCGATAAATCAGAGAAAACTACCAATCATGTTACAATAAAGTGTGCGCTACCACACAGCAAATGTACGAGGTGGGTTACTAAGACCGTTCAAGCAGTTCTTACAGAAATTGCACAACCCGTGAAGGCCCAGCACGTTACTAACTACGCAGATCAGCAGCAGCAAGCGATGGGCGAAACAAGAAGAAGCAAGTCGAATGCATCGGTGCTGCAAAACGTACCCTTTCCACGGTGGCGAGCATCGCTTCCTGGGGAGGAATCCGAGGGACCCGTGCCTCGGGTGCTCGAATTTACGGTGCGACATCGTCGCCGGCTTACCTGCACGAATCAACATCGATAAATACACAATTAGATCGACGATCAGGGCACGGCAATTTTCAGAACTTGATGAAGGCATCAGCGGTTAACACGGATTCGATCAATGAAATGGCAGACGAACAACTCGAAGTCGAACGAAGCGAAGGAGCGTTACTTGCTTACCTGAGGGGAGCGCGGGCGGCGGCGGCGCTGGCTGGGCGGAGGCGGAGCAGGTAAACCCTAGGGACCGGATTTATAAGTGCCTACGAGTATGAGGGTTCGGTTCACTCGGACGAAAATGCCCCTGGCCCTAGGGCTGCGGCCTGCGGGAGGGCCATTGGGCCAGCCTACCTTGCTTGGCTGGGCTCGAGCCCAATGTCTTTCTTTGATAAAGGATTCGGTTTGTGAATCTGAGTGCAGTCCTTAATGGTCGCTATCATTCAAATTATGTTTGCTAAAAAAAAATAAAAAATTATGTGACGTTTTTAGACTATTGAAGACAAAGCACACAGATTAAAAAAATGAAACATATCGCAGCAGTCACATACACCACTTTACGTGCTTTGACAAGAAAAAAATTTTTTTTGCTTTTACTCCTATTCCAAAAAGAAAGTGGCTCTAGTTTTGCCCTAAGCTAGTGAAATCAAGTTTTACCAAGTTTGTAGAGACAAGCATCAACATTTATGACATCAAGTAGACATACTCTAAAAAATGTATCCGATATAAACTTATTATAAATAGTTACAATATAAATGTTTTTCAAGAGCACGCTTTAGCGCGTTTTCATTAAGCGAAAAAGAGTGTTACAAACTATGGTCGATCCGGTAGCACGAGTATTACCCGGATCACCATCCCTACTTCTACTGGATCTTACACTAGCGATTACATTGGAACAAATTTGCGACAAGAAAGAAATAAAAGGATCAAGGCCTAACTAGCCGACCTCCTCTTCCGCTATCCCCGCCATGTTGAGCTCCATGGCGGAGAGATCGATCCCACCGCCTAGCGGGGCCTCGAAACAACTCTTCTTTTTTTCAGTCATCTTGCCCCCAAAGGCAACCACGAAACTTTCGATCTCGAGTCCACGGCCTCATCCTCGACCTTCTCGCCGAGCTTTTAAGCGGGACCTTACGTGCTTGAGCGGTTGCATTGGGGCGCGCGGTTTAGCTGCAATACGTACACTCCTCCGCAATACAACTAAAGTTGACCAATTTCAAGATGGTTTCACTTAGAAAACTTTGACTATGTTGCAATACAACTAAAGTGACTTAGCCCATCCAAAAAGGAGAGCTGATTTTTTAGACAAACCTCCAACTAATTGTATATTTTAGTCATGGCACCTTCAATAGTATAAGCTCTAAGGCAACCTCTCCTATAGTCCTAGCTTTTAGCCATGTGTCATATATAGTAAGGATTTATAGATGTATTACATCGCGTATACAACTTAACCATACAACACTTTTAGCAATGGCTCGTTCACACAGCCCAAGTACATCTTCTACGCTTCCGTGATGAAAGATCTTGCTTGACACCTTTTTTCCAGGTTGAAATGTTCAAGGGCACATTGTTTGTAAAAATAAGTCACTCTTGTTTAGCTATGCAGTAAAAATTTACAAAGATTAGGAGTGAGAAATTGTTTCTTCATTTATATTGGAAACTAAAAAAAAGTTGTTTCTGTGTTCCTCCCTGCCACAGTGCCACCTATGGAATCACACGTAATCACAACTACCGCATGCACTTCACCTTATTCCCTACAAGAGTTACTCTGTCAGAAAATAAAGAAGATGAAGCTGAGATTCCAAATTATAAGTTGTTTTTGACTTTTTTGTTACATTAATTTTGTTATGCATCAGTATGGTAAAATTTGAAACGGAAGGAGTACCAAACATGTTGCAAATCAAAAGGATTTTTTTTTTTTTTTACAATAGTTTCATTATGCACGACAAATCTCGTCTGACGACCGATGAGTGATGGACCTAAAATGATGACGCAAGTTCGCAACTTGTGTTCCTTCCAGAATGCTATAGTGTGGGGGCAACAACAATCAAATTAGGATTAAAAAATCAATCAAATTGTTGTACCGTGTCGCGATGTGCCGTTCCGCTGATTGGCCGAATGAAGGCCGTGATGAATCCGGACCAGGTCGTACTTATGCGGCGATTAATTTTGTAATATGGAACTAGTACTATGTGTTGGAAACTTTTTAAATCGACGGTCTGGGCTCAGCTAAACCACCACTTGCATCTGATTATCCTCTTTCAGTTTCAGATCCCTTTTTATGATCGGTAATGCTGTATGTCGAGCGTCCGATTTCTGTTGTTTTGATCGGACGCTCGTGGTCCGCCCAACGACGTGCTACGACCGAACATGGGCGAACGGCGGCGGTTAAAATAATAATAATAATAATTCCCTCCCCAAATCTCCATTTCGCATCTACCGCATCGGATCCCTGTTCGTTTCGTCTTCGCCGCGCCCGGCGTCCTCTCTCCGCGGCGTGGGTGGTGCGGGCCGCGGGAACCCTCTCCGCCGCCGTCGTCGTCCGCTCGGGCGCCGTGGCGGGTCCGGCTCTCCACCGAACAGCGTCGTCGCCAAATTACCTCGGCTGAGGGTTTCTCTCCGCCCGGCGGGATCCCCTCTCGCCCGCGAGCTCCACAGTCTCCGCGCGGTGATCCTCTATGAGAGTGCGGACGCGGTGATCCTCTCCACCCGCCGTATATGCCGTGGTCGCGTCTCGTCATTATGGCGTCATGGCGATTGACCTTCGTCGCCGCCCGCGAGGATCCGCTCCCACCGTACACGGCGGGGTTCCTCTCCGCGTTTCGTCACCTCTCACCTCCTCGCTTCACCTTCGGCCGCTGCTGGCCGGCTTTACGCTCCACCACCGCGCCTCCCGCCCATGATCCGCGCCCGGACGGGATCCTCTCTAGTGCGCCGTCGTCGATTTGGATCCTACACACCGCGCCTCTCCATCGGCGCGTCGGCGTGCGGACTCAGCTGCCCCACCTCCGTCTACTAGATCCCCTCCACCCCGAGCCTCTTCATCGACGGATCGGCGATGTGGACTCGATCCGTAAGGTCATTCCACCGAGGAGGGGAAACTCTAGCGGTGACGATTTGCCCACCAGCGGGCACCATGCGGGTGGCCCTCGGTTGAGTCCAAGGATAGTGGCAATCAGGAAGGTGCCGATGAGCAAGGTAGCCCAGGCATCTACTTGGATCTGCTCACCAGAAGGTGGTGCCCATGTTGCTAAGTCGAAGAAAAGAGGTGCGCCGCAAGTCTCTCTGAAGCAATCTCCACAGAACAAGTGCTGCAAACATCGAGATATTGTAATTTTTAGAGTTCAGTGTTTGTTTTGCTGCAGATGCTAGGGTTGCACATGCTAGCTTTTTTGTGATGCTAGATGCTATGGTTCCATATGCTAGGTTTATGCACACGTTAGTGTTTTCTGACTAAATGCTAGGTGTCCAGATGCTAGGTTTCTAAATTTTTCTGCTGCAATGGTTTGATGCAGTGTTGTGTTCATTTTAAGTGTCAACAATGTGTTTCATACATATTGCTATTATGTTTAGTTTTGTTATTTCCCATTGTTGCACTCTTTAAAATTAGCAACTGTAGTATCATTCATCTCAATTTTTTTTATGTCAGGACCTCTGTTTCCTCTACAAACTGAGCACTTTTTAATTAGATTCTCATCTCATAGGATCCATGACCTCCTTCCATTTGATGAATATAGAGCAACTTGGATTAAGGCATCTGGCCATGGCTCTTTGCTCTCTATAGCTCAATTATATATTCTAGTCGGACCAGAAAAACACCTAGTTCCAAATATTTTGGATTACATCTTATATGCCTCTATTCTTTTTATGAGCAATGTATGACTTTTTCTTCCTTGTAGCCCACTAGTTTTTTTATTTCTATGCCTTGTCCTAATGTTCCATTTTTTTTTCACACCTCTGTTTCCCTCGCCATCGAGCACTTTTTGAGTACATTCTCAGCTCATAGGATCTGTCATAACCTTCCATTTCTTGAAGAAATGCAAACTTGGATTAAGTTATCTCGCCATGGTGCTTTGTTTATCGGCAATGAAAGTGCTCCTCCGGTATGTCCATCTCTCGGTTTTTACTTGTAATTGGCCATGTTGTTAGCTTGGCAAAAGGATGTTGCAACTACCGAACCGTTTTGTTGCGAACGGATGTGAATTTTGGCAAAATGATATTTTTCTAGGTATCCCTGTTATGCCATTTCTTTATGTTATCAGGCATGTTGCATTTATAATAGGGGTCTGTTGCATTTACTTCGTGTCTCTGTTCTTTGTTTGTATGACTGCTTTATTTTTCTTTTGGGGAAAGGGAGTGGGTGATGATGGTGAGATAAGGCTAGACGAGTTTACAATGCGAAATTAAGGTAGGCTATTAACATTTGTAATAGAGATTTGCACACCAGAGACAACTTCAGTACTATATATTTATAATCAAGGTCATTTATTGTTTGCAAGTTGGCTGCCTGGCCTGCCTAGGTTGTATGCCTTGACGTTGCCACACTACCTATCTCTCGCATGCCATTGTTTAGAACAGTCGAGCAATTGTACCATGATGGCTTAAATTTGGATTGAGCTATCATAGATTGTTATCAGCCATGTTGTATTTGTAATAGTGGTCTGTTGCACTTACCTGAACCGTACCGTTGCAGTGCTTATAATCTACATATTACTTCTGTCAAACTATTTTTGTTTTTTGGCCTCTATGTGACTGTTGATCGAGCTATTTTGGTTGTGTTCATTTAAGTTTCTTTTTATCACAGTCTTATTAAACTTGTCCTGAGATGCCTCTTTTTTTTTTTCGACCTGGTTGGCTACAGGAAGCATGTGGCTGCACAGCTCATCCGATTGCCCATGATTGAGATCTCTCTTGAGGATGATTGAGGTCTCTCTTGAGGAGTTTGTCCAGGAAAATTTCGTGGGAAAACTCAAATGAGACATTTTAATGGATCCTCTACGGGCATTAGTCCGTTGTGTAGTGACTGAATAATTAGATTGTAGTTTTTAGGTTGCTTATCTCTGCAACCTTTCTTTAGTATCTGGAATGGACAGCTGCCTGTGGATGTTACCTTAATGGTTTTTTTTATGTGTAATCAGCTATGTTGGTTCTGTAGCAAAATGATGTTGCAACTACTTGAACCACTGCTGTAAAGTGTTTGGAATCCAAGTTTACAATTAACTGCGCAGTTAGTTGCACAACTTGTTGGTTCAGGTGTTTCAAATATACCATTTATGCAAAAAGTTCTCTTATCTTCTATGTTGAATTTTTTTTTTTTTTTGACTGTTGCACCTGCTCGAATAGGTTGTTGCAACTACTTATGTTCTACTTATTTGTGTATGTATGGATGAGAACAGTATTGCTTGAACAATCTATGTTGCAATAGTTGTTAACGGATGTTGTAATTTTTGTTAACAGATGTTGCAATCAGTTTCCTATCAATCTATGAACCATGGGTGTGTAGATCTCTATTAAAACATATGAACCATGGGAGATCTATTTTTTTTGAAACATGAAGATGAAACATCTACAACGCAATTAACCCTAAATTGCGGCTCTCGACTTTTTGTGTCGCCCCTCCCACGGCGGCTCGCTCGTTCGATTGTGTGTCGTCCCCCGCGGGCGGCGCGCTCGTTCCCGTTGTGTCTCGTTGCATCTCGTTTTGTATTGGATTTTGTTGCTTCATGGGCCTGCAGCGCCAGCAGAAACACGTCGCGCGCTGGCCGCCCAGGCGTGTCGCACGCCATGTTGAAACTAACGAATTTTTCAGAGTTGCAAACATGTGTTTCTGCATGTTGCAATAGGCGTTTTTGTTAGTTGTTGCAACATATATTTTTTTAATGTTACAAGCGTTGATTCAAGATGTTGCATCATGTTTCTGGATGTTGCAACAATCGTTTTTGAAGATTGCAACATTTGTTTTTTGATATTGCAACAACTTATTTTTGGAGGTCGCGTGTCCCCGCGCGCGGGATCTGCAACGCCACACAAGCGGCTACCAGAGACGAGGACCGGGGTGGAGCACGCGACCCGGCTGAGCGTTCGGCTCAACGAGGCGGAGACGGCGAGGGCGGCCCGGCGAGACACGACGCGAAGAGGGCGAGGGTGGCCCGCCGCGGAGGCAGCGATGGTGACGCACGATCGGGCCGGCGGTAGATGCAGACGGAGGGGACTCCGTGGCCGAGGAGATCTGCGCCGAGGCCACAAGGCGTAGGAGCGGCAGGCGTAGGCCAGCGCGGCTGCGGCGGTTGCCGAGCTCGCGGACACAGAGCGCGTGGCGGATGCGGCGGCCGGCGAGCGCGCGAGGGCAGGCGCCGCGGGCCGTCGGGCGCGGCGGTTACCGAGCGCGCGCAGACGCGGCGGGCCGACGGCGAGCAGCCTGCGCCATGGCTAGCGCGATTTGCGGGGCGTGGACGGCGTGCGGCTCGGGCGGATGGTGGTGCCGGTGTGGGTTGCGTGGACGGCGGCGCAGCAGCGAGAGTGGCTCGTGCGGACGTTGGCGTGGCCTGCGCGGCGCGGCGGCGAGCCGGCGACGAGGCAGCTGCTCTCGTCAACTCGCGGCGCGCGATGGGGAAGAAGACAGTCACGTGACGGAGAAAGAAGGAGATGGGCCGTATCTGGGCTGCTGCGCGGGCGTCCGATGGAAATTTTTCCGTAGGACGTCCGATCGCGAGCGCTGCCCCTTTTATGATACTCTACTCCACACACGCGTGGCGTAGCCTAGCCCCGTACTCGCACGGAAACCGGGTAAACCGTATAAAAACTCAGCTGGGTCCTCCTTATTGCAATGCAACTGGCTAATAAGGTTCGTTCAAACACCCGTTTTCTCCTCGTCAACGAAACGAAACGAAAACCAAACGCGGGTCGGTCGGTCAAGATGGCACGACACCAACACGAACACGATCGATGGTCATGTCCCAATCATCTGACATGTACTCCCCGACCGCCTCGCACCGCACGTTGACCGCACGGCCCCTCCGCTGTATATATGCACCCCGGCCAACCCGACCCAACCCTTGAAGCGAAGCAATCACGCACGCACACTGCCGTCGATTGACACCTTCGTCAGCTGCTGAATCTGCTGATCGATCGGCCTCCGTCGTGCTCGTGCCGGGCGGCGGCATGATCTGGAAGCGGAAGAGCTCCAGCTCCGGGCGAGGTAGCGGCGGCGGCGTCAGCTGCGGCAGCAGCAGGGACGAAATGCGAGAGCGGCTGATCCCCGGCGGCTGTGCAGCGGCGGCGGCGGCGGGGTGCGTGCCGCCGGGCTGCGTGGCGGTGCTGGTCGGCGGCGGGGACGACGACGCGGAGCCGGAGGAGCGGGTGGTGGTGGACGTGCGCGCGCTGGCGCAGCCCTGCGTGCAGGCGCTGCTGGAGGCGGCGCAGCGGGAGTTCGGCTTCGATCAGAAGGGCGTGCTCCGGATCCCATGCGCCGCCGACGAGTTCCGACGAGCCGTCGCCGCCGGCGGACACCGGTGCAGGCAGTAGGAAGCAGCTAGGAAACGATCGAGCGCGCACCTGGTGTACGTGCTGGTGGTGGTGGTGAGTCGATCGATCGTGTACAGATCGAGGTGCATGCATGGGGTTCATCGATCGATCATAGAATGTTCGATCAATTCCTCGTGCTTAACATAGCGTAGATCAGGATGTATACATGCTGAGTTTGCAGTTGTTCAATTTTGACAAGAAGAGGTCCAACAACTTTGGTTTTCAAAGATGCAAGTGCTCAAGTTGGGACTAGTTTATACTAATGATAATTGATGATGATGATAAACTTTAAGTCATGGTCGTCGTCAACCAAAAGCTGATCAACTCACCCCGATCCGTTGCGTGATTTTACTTGCGCTTGTTCTTGTTGGAAACGCCTGTGATCGATTTCCTTCGGTCAATCAAAATAAAGCTGAAACATTTTTTGAACGAAATAAAACTGATTAACTCTCGAATAGTTTCTATGTCGTGCGTCCAACAAGCCATTGTGAATTGGGGTTCCTGCATCATTTCTATCTCTGAGTCAACGCGAAAGGATTTCAAAGTTGGGTATAGTCGGACCAAAATATAATACAAAACACAATTATACTTTGAGCACAGATAGAAACTTAGGATTTTAACTCTAAATTTCATCACGAAGGATATTGAATCAAGATCCACTAGCGTGGCGCACCCGCGGGCGAGATGTAGGATTGGTGGACATGGTCGGGGTTTTGAGGTGAATGTGGTCATGCAACAACTTTGTGGTTGTGGATAGACAAAGGTTAGGCGCTTGATCGTTGGTGACGTCTAGGTAGTTGGAACTTGGATTAGCGAGTAATAGTGTCTTGATCTCCTTTTACTAGCGAGGGTGAACTGATCGTACAACTCTTTTCCCCCTAGTGCATCATTAGTGCATTATTCGTGACGTGTCGTTGTAATCATCACTCTGCTTAATATAAAAGATACGTAGCGTATTGAAGAAAAAAAATGTTAGGGGTTTGTCTCGCATGAGTGTCTATTAGCTCGTGACGTACTCTAGCACTCTGCCTCACCGGTTTGTAGACGAGAATGACAAGCTTATATATTTATCCTATATAGAGACCTACTAACTAGTAATTTTTAGGTAAAAATGTTCGACGTGCCTAAGAATAGGCGGGGACAACTACATGTCCACCCCTGCCCCGCGCGTATGGTTGGAAACAACAAAACTAGACCACCCCACGGTAGAGCTAGGACTCGGGCTGTCGTGCTCATCCAGTGCAGCCCTCTCGTGTTTCATTTCATCTCGCTTCTCAGGCCATGACGCATAGACGACAAGCTGTGCCATGCCGCGCGCCTACACGACAAAGACAAACCTTTCACAACTGCACAAGCACGGCCATGTCCTGTCGTCCGTCTTTTGGCACGCGCTCGCTCGCGGCGACCGGTGGTGGAGGTTTGACAACGCACAAGCGCCGTTGCCATCCGGCCTGATGATTCCAACGTGAGCGTGTGTGGGCGCGAGATAAGACAGTGACACTGGATTAACGCGCGTGTGTAAAAACCTGCACTGTACCACGTACTCAGTGTGAGCGCGGGACCCGTTCAAATTCAAATAAACCATCATTGGATCCAATTGGGCGTTCAACTAAGGTGGACGTCTCTGTGACTCGTAATACTAGTAAAATCGATACGTCACCGTATAGCAGCCTGGAGCTAGCCTGGCCTGTAGTACGTGGCAACTGGCAAGGCGTCACATCAGCGGTACGTGTACACGAGTTTTAGTGAGGGATCGAGATCAGATGAGGTATACGGTACGGAGTACTTACGTATATGTATGTGATCGAGAGCCAGCCGGCCGGCCAGGGAAAAGTCGATCGGTATATAAGAATATTCAGCGACGACACGATGGCTGCTTCCCCGGTTGATTGCCGTGCTAAAACAAGCATTAAGATTGATATAAGCAGACCAAGTCATGCATAAAAAATGGATAATCTTTGCATCATCGTTCCTGTAGCATGACGAATGATTGGGCCAATATAACGACGTTTATGATCGAGAAGCGCACGATGAGTGGACGGACGTGCTCGGTCTCGGTCGCGCCACGAGCGTTGACTGAGAAAGGACGATGATGCTATATATATATCCCGGCCGGGTTTTTTCGGTGTTCGTTCACACCTTGTCCTGTCACGTACGCATGTACTACAAGTGTTTGGCTTACCTAATTGTCAACCCCAAGTGTGTGCAAAGTCATGGAAAATGACGTCACTGGAGAACATTATTAGTACCCCCTCTCTCTCTCTCTGATTTTCGAAGACGACATGCATGGCCGGGTGTTTTGGAAGGAGTTCAGCTTATCGCGTGCCGACCAGCGAGTGGTGGGTGGTATAGAAACTGACATGTCCCATCCAAATGCATGTTTCGGATACAGCCAGATTTCAGTGGCGACAGACTTGTCCAAGAATACGAGCGCCTTGTCATGACCTCACGAATCTGACAAGGCGCTAGTGCAAGACGGTTTGGAAGGCGCGGTGTCTGGCGTCCGACAACTGGAGTTGTAATAGTGGCTGACATGTGGGCCTGTTGATTAGTGAAGTCTATGACATGTGGTCCCATCGGAGCAGTGTGTGCGCTGTGTCGCCATAGAAGCCGCGGTGCCGGCCTGTAACTGAATCAGGAACGGTTAATAAACCAGACATAAATCCAAGAACTATTGTTCTCGCGGGTGTCTTTCGCGGCGACGAAACCTCCCCCAAAATTCCTCTTCTGAATCCTTCCTATCTTGCTACTCTACAGTAAATTCCATTCCACTTATCCTTGTTCATAACAAGCTTCATCTGAACGGATCGATTCCACTTTCCATCTTGTCCTCTTGGATCAATGACAAATTACATCACCATTCTGTACAATCTTCTAAGACATCCTCAAGATGATGGAACCCAGATATATATGAATGTTAGACTAAGAGGTCTTTCTTAAGTGAACTAGTGTGCACCCAAACTAGCTGGATTGGTGGATCCTTCCATCAGGAATAGCTTTAAGGCTTCCAGTGCTTGACTTCACGGGCTCACTCGGATTTGATATGTCCCTTCTGGACTCTTCGAGCCTGATCTTTTTCAGTGGATAAGTTCGTCCCAGTCATTGCAATGACAAATTCAAATAGCTGGTTTTGTATACCGCCTTCCCTTTGGATGGAAACAAGAAACCGATTCATACGTCACTTATCTTGCCAATGCAAGGCCAAGTGTTGTTACTGACGAAAAAGACACTAGCTGTATAGCCGACTATGACAAATCGTTGCTGATGAAAAAAAAAAAAAACAGAGAAGCAACTTTCGATGCCTGATGACTGAATGGTTAAAACAAGCAGATGATTCCAGGATTTGGACGGACAAAAACGGATGCAAGGCCGTTCCACCGTTGAAATTGTGCCCTCGCGTTGGCAATTTAGAACAAATCAGCATAAAACCAGCGCATGTATGGATTTGTAGTTTTGCAGGGGTTTCAAGTGTCCTGAACAGGCGAATAATGCACAAAAAATGAAGTATTATGAAACAAAGAGTAAAAGATGTCGCATTCACTCTTATTCTCTTTAGCCCATTATTACGACATGGTATAGCGACAAAAGTAACTATACAAAGTTGATGTACATCATTTGCAGATAAGTCTTCTGTGTCATTGAATTCAAAATAGTTGTGCAGCTCACAAAGATTGACATGACGTCTCTTTAGAGAAAATGCCAGCCTGAAGATATCTATACAGATTAGGCTGAATTAGCAGATGCTGCTACCAGGATGAGATTGGATAAATCAGGAATGAATAGAGAAGTGCCCCAGTTCAAGGTTGAACTTGCGTAGAAAAGAAAATTCAAGGCAGAATGACATGTTAGCAGTTTAAGAATTTCAAACTGAGAGTGATCTGGTAGGACAAAGTCATCAGGTAGAAATAACTAGGGATTAGCCCACATCATCTAGAAGGTCCTTCAATCTTCTGCCTCAACTGTTCATAGTTTTGTAGCTCCTCCAGAGATAGTGATGGTGCGATATCTCCTAACACCTGCATAGTAACAAAACATCTTATTTCCTAGCACGCAACCACACAAATATTACAGTGCTTACTCAAAATGATTTGGAGTTTTACTGTAATAAAATCATCTATCTCAACAATGACTTCTTCGGCACTGGCATCATTACTTCTTGAAGGATCAATGTCAAATGCTTTAACCTATAAAATACCACATGTAAGATGGACAGAGCAAAGCTAAGAAAAGCCCAACATGCCACAGTAAGGTACCAGAAATACTCACTGATCGCTTTGCTGCATGAAACCATGCATCCGCACACAACGCATAAATATCAGCACCAGTAAAGTTTGGTGGACAATGCTGAGCAACTGACAAAAGAGAAACATTCTTGTGGAGCTTATACTTGCGCGTCTGTGCTTTTAGGATCCTGTAAAGAAATTACAATGAGATCGCAGGTGCAACGAATTTGAAATTAGCAAATTGAAAAGAACAATAACGACCTTTCCCTGTACGATGCATCAGTATTTACACCGACATAAAGAAGCTTGTCAAACCGACCAGGGCGAAGAAGAGCAGAATCAAGAAGGTCAGGCCTATTGGTAGCCCCAATAATGAAAAGGTCCTACAATCGATTTTGTAACAATAAGTCCCTTCATGTCGAGAGTCCCAGAAATGGCAATTTAAAACAAGTACGGCATGGAGGAGGGAAACACCTGGCTGCTATCACTCAACCCGTCGATCTCCACAAGTAACTAGTAGACACAAAAAGGGGGGGAAGTGAGAAGAGACTGGCCCAGTAATTTAACAGAAGACTTGCAAGGAAAACTTGTGACACCACCTCAGGGACGAAGTTAATGATACCTGGGAAACAACCCTGTCCATAACACCGCCAGAATCTGCTGAGGATCCTCGTGCAGGAGCAAAGGGAATCAAGCTCATCAAAGAAAATGACACAAGGGCGTGCAGATCTAGCCTGAGATTGACAGTGGAAAACTGAAAAAAAATTAAAATCTATGCATGTTTGGGACAATTACATGGCTGTGTAAATTCTGCACCTTTTCAAAAATATCCCGAACATTCTTCTCTGATTCTCCAACATACATGTTTATCAGTTCTGGACCTTTCACGCTAAGAAAGTTCAATGAGCACTCAGTTGCTACTGCTTTCGCGAGTAAGGTCTAAAAGTCCAAGGGGCAATCATTTTAGCAACATCATATCATGTTTCTTTTGGATACACATGTTATAGATAACTAAACAAAAATACAATCAATTCGTGTGAAACCTTTTCAAACCTACCTTCCCTGTTCCTGGAGGTCCATATAGCAGGGACACTGATCGCTTGCGCAATTTAGAAGAAAACAGGTGCTTGTACATCAGAGGCAACTGAAATATCAAGTAAAAGAAAAGGTCAATATCCCGCAAAAGGCCAAAATGGATGAGCCAGCTTCTAGTGCTGAAACTACTGTAGGCAAAATAAATTGCTTTTGCCCATAAAAGCGAATAATATTTGTCTTGCCGATATATACAGCTGAATCAAATTCAATTTACCTGAATAGTATCTAGAACAACCTTTTTCACTTCCTCTAGCCCACCAACATCCTCCCATTTGACATTGGGAACCTAAAAACAAATTGTTCTCAGAGGCAAGCTAAAATTGCTACATACAATCCATGGCCTATCAGCCGATGGTCCTGAAAGCTAGAATTAAAATGTTTACTTTGGGTGTGCCCAGTGCAGCACGATTCCTTTTCTTGGCTCGTTCCAAGGAAGACATAATATCTTCTTTGCAGAAATGGTTTTCCTCATTTTGAGTGGCAGACGAGCTTTCTGGAAGGATCTCCTCTTGCTTACTAACTCCTTTGCTATCTATCCCTGATGCAATTTTATGTGCAAAAGACACACCAGCATCTGCAACCAGTGCAAGTATGTCCCTGGGCATGAAACCTGACGTTTGCGCTGCTAAATCTTTTACAAACTTGTCACCAATACTCTGAAAAGTGAAAACACATAAGTGGGAGGTGCACTATAAGACGGTAAACAAGTTTTGGGCCAAACAATGACCAAAAGGCACCTCATCAGCAACTTTAGGAATGCCTTGAAGTGTCTCAGATATCAGTTTGTTTCTCTGTTCTTCATTGATAGTCTTCATGTCGATCTCATGGCGGAAGCATCTTCTAACTGACTGTTGCATTCCTTCAGAACTGTCTGCAGTTGCAACTAGTATAATTTGAAGAGAGCTTACACATTCAGGCTCCACGAAATACTGCAAAAAAGGTGAGTGAATAAAGAAATGTGATATACATATACATAAGGTCTTATATCATTATATCACATTGAAGTAAGGGAATCCAAACTTACTGAGCTCCCATTTACATCTTTTCCTGGCAGCAAATCCTTAGCAACCCAACATTGTCCAGTGTACTGCTTAATGACAGATTCAATGTTTGATGCAATCCCAGATTGCTCAGACTGTGGACCTTCGTTGGATGATGCATTCCCAATTGCGTCAAAGTGGCGAAGAAGTATTATACAAGGAGAATACCTTCACAAAGAAAATATTTAACAAAATAAACGTCAAAGAGGTAAACAACATCAGCTGGAGAGTGGCTAAATCCGCAAATGCAATTGTTCCCATAAGTAAACGAAACGAAGAGAATGATATTTTTATAACTACAGGAATAAGTTTAAACGATGGAGAATAAGAAGCGGAAAGAAGATGAGTACTTCTGAGCTTCTTTGAAGGCAGTTACAAGTGCAGCAGGTGCCCCAGTTTCTGATGACATCATTAGATCATGACAGCTACACTCGACCACATGCAGACCAAGATGGTTAGCAACATGCCTAACCACCGTGCGCTTTCCACATCCTACAAAGTGGCCATTTTTGGGACTCGAGTTCAGTTGAAGGTTGAGTAGTATGAGAATACAAATGTCATGAAATTATTTTAGTACACTAACCTGACGGGCCATATAAAAAAGTGGAAAACTTAATTTTTGGTAAAATATCCGAAGGGCACAATGCTGGCGCAATGATAGATGCTAAATGCTCCACTATTTCACCGTGCAAAGGTACTGAATTACCAGAAGCAGCAAAGAAGGAATAAGGGGGGATTGCGGAAGAAGCAGCTCCACCAAGCACAAGGGCTGTTTCATTGCAATTAACACGAAGTATAGGTTCATCTGATGGTTCCATGCCAGTCACCTAACAACAAATTAAATATCAACAAACAAGCATCAATCCTATAAAATATTTACAATTATGAGCGGATGCAGTTAGGTTTAAGCCAAAAGATCAATTGTTGTGAATAGTTTATGGATTAAAATATTTTTTAAGTACGAAACATAGGTATACCTTAAAGTAGATCATATCACGGGGATGCAGTTTATTATCCTGTTTATTGCATGCCAGGCAGGAGCTTGCACCACAATTCCAACTGTTTTGTACACAAAAGACATCTCCTCTTGCTAGAAACCTATCAAACTTGAAGTACTCATTCAAAGCTTGATCTACCATGTCTTGGTAGTCACTTCCTCCAAAGGATGAGTTTATCTTTAAAGAAGCAAGCACACCACAATCAGGAATCCTCACAACAGAAACTCGTAAATGCAAAGCATATTTAGGCACTTGAGGGCATGGAAGAAGTTCTAAGTGAACAGAAAGATCACTTCCAGTTCCAGCAATGGTAGTTGCATCAGTCTCTTCAGCTCGAGAACAGAACTTAAAAGGCTGCCCTCCACTTTGGATAAGAAGCTTGAGGCAAGAAACATGCAACCCCAAGTTGAATGCCAAAAATGGGCTGATGTAAGCAACATCTTCATCCATGGATGCAAAACCAGTAGCAGGGAACGCGCGACAAGGTAAGAATCCCATTGCACGATCAGAAGTAGAGGCAGAGACCACTTGCTCAGTATGTTCTGAGTGGGACTGGTCAAGGGACAGGTTATCAAACAATACTGCTTTGACAATCCTCCCAACATTATTGTCAGTATTCTTGACAAGCACCTGCAAATCAGTAGTTGCATATTATATTTCACTAAAATGAACTGAACAGAAGTACAGAACAGAATCCTACACAGTAATCATTTTACCATCTAAGCTCAAAAAAGTTGCACCTGGGTTATGTCAGAGATTTGAACATGCTAACCACTTATCAGAACACAGACCATGATGGTTGAATTATTTTCAGGTGCAATTCTTTATAATATATTTGGCCATTGCACCCATTCCCAGTCTTGGGAACAGGAATCACCAATTTCCATCTAAGTCATCACCAAAATTTACAAGAACAAACTTCTAGCATAATGATTCCATGAGATCCAGCTCAGTCCTCAAAGCACAATGCAAAGTTTCCTGAGTGGTACCAAATTTATTTAACATTAAAGCTCAAAAGGCTGCAAGAGATCGGAACAGTTTAAAAGTAAGTAGACCACTGAACAAAAAAAAATAAAATGCATGGCGTCCTGATCAAAGTCAAAATGGTCGCCCGGAATGGCCAGTTTTTGTAGTAGCAGCTTGTTGTTCATCGTCGTTTAGAGATGTCATCGTTATCAGTTATTAGAGCTCATTTTCACAATCGAGTAGTCTATCGCCAATCCCATCAAATTCGTGGTGAAAATTAAACAAGTACAACCTTCTAGTTCTACAGAACGACCAAAGTTCTACCTGCAGGAAGCACCAATCAAAGTTTCCGTGACCAAGTCCCTAACCGATCGAATTTCACAGCACGACTCTCCAACTCACAACAAATTGATTGGGACTAGAGGACTCACCGGCGTGCCGGTGACGACCGCGAGCCGTCGGAGCGCGGGGGGCAGGGAGGGCGACGAAGGACGCGAGCTCCCCGAACTCGGCGCCGCCGCCGCCGCCGGAGGGGAAGCGGAGGACGCCGGCCCTAAGGCGCACCGGCTCCTGCGGCGGTGGCGGCGGCGGGGTCCCCGGGAGCGAGTCGAGGAGCGCCTGCGTGGAGGCGAGCACCAGCGGCTTCCTCCGCTGCCGCATCTCCACCATGGCTGCTGATGCCGCAGCGGGCGTGACGGGAGGCCGGAGGAAGGATCGGAAAAAGAGAGACCCACTTGACTGAAGTCGTGAACAAACAGACAATAGGAGGGCGAAGACGACAGGCAGTTCAGAGGCTTTTTTTTTTTTTTCCTTTTTTTCGAAAGACAACTTCAAAAGATTTGGACAAGGTTAGTAAGATTGAATTATTTTGATGTAGATTTTTTCATCCATACAATTGAGGTCGAAAACAAAGTGCACTTCCAGATTGACTAAAGCAGATTTTTTTTACTTTATATCTCCATATAGATTTAGTATAAAAATATATTCATTAGCAACCTAAACATGCATTTGAAATTTATTTTATATAGTTCAGCTAAATTTTGTTTGATTGATTTCTTAAATAAAAAACTTTAAAAGGGAGATGTGTGTAGTATTAGAGACAGTGTCATCCTTGAGTTGTTGTGCGGAGAGCTCAAGAGTATTCATCCTTGATTGGTTTGTGGGAGAGCTCAAGAGTGAAGACCCGAGGCAATGTTGGCTTAGGTTGCCTTTGGCCCAGCCCAAATATGGAATTAACAACTGGTGCCATCCTTGAGGCCGGCCCATCACCCAGTCCAAGAAGCAGATGCAACGCGTGCCGGCCCATCACCCAGTCTGCGGTGCTCGCTCGCTTTTCTTGGGAGCAGATGCAACGCGTGATTCTTGTGCGGTTTGGCAACTTGCCATTAGGGGTGAGTCCGCGTGTTCTGAACGTGCTCATTCCTTCTCCGCCTCTGAATCATATCGAACATTTCTGCCACGGAGGCGAAAAAGAGGGGCAACAATGTCGCCTGTCCTTCCCTCCCAAGAACGACCTACCAGACCACTATCTGCAGGATGGATGTGAATGTCTTCCGTTCCGTTCCGACACCTCGAGGCATCCGTCTAAACTGCCGACCGAACGGTTGGTTCCCTTCCCGCGTGGTCCAGACTGCAGACCTCGGCCTGGGCTGAAGAAAAGACTGAAGCTCCACGCGACCACGCCGGCCGGACGGAGTTTATTTCAGTTCGAGAAGATCCACCTGATTGTTATTCGCGTGCCCCGTACAGCGGCCATTGGTCGTGTGGATCGGACGATGAGGCGCGTGTGAGGAGACGGCAGACCGAAGGCACGCACGAGTGGCGTTGGGCACCTAAACCCGACAACGACGTGGTTCGCCAGGGGCGGGGGCGGGGGTCGACGGTCGTCGGCACCATTTATTGCCGTGGCTCGCTCGCTCGCGTTCCCGTTCCGGTTCCGTGCCCTGCCACGGGTCCGAGACCTCGGTTGCCTCTAGCGTCTGCATGCGCTCTCCTGTGGTTATTAACTCCCGTCGCCGTCCCCGACGATCCCCGTCACGCTCATCAATGCGGTTGGGGGAGAGGAGAAGGAAGCAATAGCTCGATCGCGTCGCGCGACTCGGACGGAGATACTAGTAGCAGCAGGCCGCGCGCTTTGCTTTGCTTTAAATGCTCGCGTCGCGTCGTATCGATCGGGGAGTAGGCGGGTGGGTGGGCGGGCGCCGACGACTCAACGCGCGCGAGAGCGAGAGCGACCGGCGCCGGGAAACCATGGGAGGATTTCCATCGGTTTTCCTGACGACTCCGCGACCTGCCGTCGGTTCGTCTGAGTTGTCCCTTGTCCAGCTGAAGCCACCGAGCCAGGACCAGGGCGGTCGCTCGCTAACGCTCACGACTCTTGCTGCCGCCGCTGTTCTGTTCAGACTTTGAGACGTCGTCGTCGTCATCACAGAACTGAGTGCTGGCTCTGCCGCCTCATCTCTGCTCTCTGCAGGCAGGCCGCGTGCGTGCGTGCGCGCGTCACACGAGTGGCCTGCATGGAGAATGGAGATAGCGCACGGGCTGGGCTGATGGCGTGCCAACGCCCACACAGCGCAAGCGTACAAGACGAGCCGAACCATGCATCACACGGGCATGGTACTGTGACGAGACGAGCGAGTATATCATATCATGCTGATATGGGAGACGAGACGACGGGCGGGCACGTACATCATGTATAGGTACGCGCGCACGCACAATAAATTGCGGTGCGACCCGGCGGATCGGACTCCGCTGCAAATCGCGTCACCCATAAATGACGTTGCCGGTGCGGGTCGCCATATAGCTAGCTAGCTCCCCGCCGGCCCTGACCTGACGTCCGTCGACGTCTCGGCCTCTGGCCTCGGCACAGGGACACGGGCAGCAGCAGCAAACGTCCCACACGTTTTTGCCGCACATGCCCGCCGCACAGCCGTCGCCTCAAGCGTCGTCGACGCCTCAACCGTTCCGCCGCACTGTCTTGCATGGCTGAATGAGAACCTGGCCCATCCGGCCTGGATGGCGGTACCGCGCGTGACAGTGCACTTCTTACATCCATCCAACGGCGCGCAAACACTTGGATAGCGGTTCAAGGCCTCCAACAAACGTGGAGGGTAGTGCATGTGCATCAAGTATGCCTGTTCGATCGGGTTGTTCCTCTCGAGGGCACTGTTTGATGGGCTAATTGTTAGCTAGGCAGGTCGAGCTGCAAAGTAGCTATCTATAAAACTTAGTCAGGTAGGGTCGTCTACTAGTAGATCACAGTGATCATTATATATATAATCTAAATTATCCATATGGATATCATAAACTAGATTATGAGTTATCCATTCAAAGTGTTTGGATCCTAGATTATTGTTGGTTCAAGTGAAAATACCTCTACCTACCCTTTAGTTTGCCACAACTTTAGGCAACATGGTGGGGGCAAGTTGGATTTTCAGCACCTGTAATCACCATAAAAAAAGGTATTGGGTACATTATTATAGGATTCTGTTATCATAATCTAGTGATGTGGTTTATGAGTTATGACAACCCGCTGCACACATGTTTAGATCATATCAAATTTATTTTACATGGTTATTAACAATGGATCCAAGCAGGCCCAAACTATTATCCGTTTGGATCCCATGCTCATAAGAGGCCCATTTTGGATACCCTCTTATAATAATATAATTAAATTTATAATCAAAATTGAACTAAACAAGATCAATTTTTGGGGATTATGGATTCTGAAAGTATAACTTCCTCCGTAACCGATTGTCCAAGTTGCCAAACTAAAGGGTAAAATAGCAAATACCTACTTTAACAAACCATACTCAATCATAATAATTTAGGGAGCCACTTTAAAACTTTGATTATTACAATGCCTAATTCAGATTATAATAATTATATGCATAATTTAGATTATAATAATCCAATTGTGATCCAAACAGACCCTAAGTGTATATATCCATATCAATGAGCTATTATCATTGTTAACTAGTTGTACTTTGTCTAAGAGCATCTCCAACCATCTTTTTTTGAAATCGCTCTTGGAGTATAATAATAAAAACAAACATTCTTTATATCTCTACACTATTCAATAATTTACATATATATCTTGTTTGGCACGTTGGAGATCAAGCTTTATTATTCTTCTATCTTTGATGAGAGAGAAACCATGAATAGAGAATAGATGGAAAATATTTGGTAATCTAGTTGAAGAAATTGTTGCGATATATTTTTTCCATCAAAATCTCAATTTCTATACATAGGGAAGGATATAAAGAAATTTATGAATTGGCCTAGCTTCTATTTGAAGGAGTGCATTATTAGTAGAGGTAATTTTCACTTATTCGTTAAAAAAGCAGTTTTACTAATTGTAAAGCCCATGGAGCTAAAACTGACCCTAGTTCTAGAATCATGCAGTTTTTCTAGAACCCCTGCATTTTAAGGAGTTTTACGTACAACTGTCAAAGTTAACCGTTGTCTCATGGTCGGTATTCCCAACGAATTATTTTAATTTCTTCCGTGGGAGAGATCGATAGATGCAGATGCTGGTGGGTGGTGGCTGGCTAGCTGCTGCTACCTGACCGTATACCATTGAAGCCGCATGCGCACGCGCATATCACAGTTGACACGTTAATGAGATAGGTGTGCTTCATCTAAACCGAATAGCCCCTTCCCTTTGTACTCACGAGGCTTTCTCGTCGCGCGCGTTTTCCACTGGAAGAAAATGAAGCCAACAACGTACACTCATCATTATCCAAAACCTGGTACAACGTGGCAGGCATATCATGGCATGTGGCAGGCCAAAATCAATTAATTAATTAACCAAAACCGTTCGCCTGCTACCGACGGGAACAGGAGCGCAGGGCAATTAATCCCGCTGCTGCCATCGGCCATCATCGCGACGGGGACGGACGAAATTAATCAACGGCGTCTCCGTGACACAACGTCACCTGATTAGCGCCCACGGTTGCAAGTCCAACCCAATTTAATGAAGGGGAAAAAAAACACTCCAACATAATTAGGTGGACGCAGCTATCGTGAAATTAACTGCCGAAATTTAATTAATTACATCACAGTCGTCAGTTGCCGTGACGAGCAGCTTTTACATACTACAGTAGTACTCATGGTTGAAGGTGTGGCCAATCAGCGAGCGCCCCGGCCGTACTAGCTAATTAATTAACGGGCTGGCCGGGCATTTAATCATCACTTCGTAATCGTCATTATCGCGGCGATTAATTAAGCGAAACCTCCGCGGATGCATATGGAGATGGGTGCTAGAGTAGAATTGGGTTTCGCCTGCATCCTGCGACGTCTCAATCTGCATGGATTAATGAGGGGGCATGCATTGAATCGATCGGCAACCAACCAGATGGATGCATGGGCGTGGCGCGTGGCTTTACTTGAATTGCACTCGCCAATGCACTTCTTCAATTCATTATTGCCCCTTCATCTACTAATAGCCCTGTTAATTGCCAGCCTTTGCTTTCCTGCCACGTAGAGGAGCTTAATTGCACCCTTTCCATCCAAGGCCGTCATGCATTCATTAGTAATGGAGTTTGTCCTCCATGTAGATACGAGGATATATCTCATTGGATGATCAAGATTTCAGAATTTTGATTAAGGAGAGGAGCCATATTTTCTACACGAGATTTTAAAGCACTGGTTAATTCCACCGAGTTCGTTTTTTTTTTTCTCTGTTGATTGTTTTCCAGAGCATTTTTTTTCAATAGATCAATGCGGTTGCCACTAGTTTGACTGGAGTTTTAGCACAGCAAAACATGCCCAATAATCGCCTGGTTGGAAATAAAATAAAATTATTGGATTCATCGTGTTCAAGATGATCCATAGAATTTTCAAGCCGTGCCTTAGTAGATTTCTTTTCTAGCTATCACACGTGCAACCAAAACTTTGAACATTTTGACCACTAATACATAAAAAATTGCATTGCCGCGTGAAAATGATGTGTGGATTTGTCATGAAAAATGCGCTCATATATTTCACTCTGTTCTTAATAATAATTGATATAAAAGTTAAAATAAAATGCAATGTCAGAATATATATAGAGCGGAAATATACTGTGTCCATGTCTAAAACCATGCAAAGAACATAAAACATACTAATTTAATCATGTTCTTAACAATTTGGCTCTCGCGAAGGAAATTGTCTTCGATGGATACCATTCATGGAAACAATATAATTCATCCAACTGTCCTTTATTTGTTTCTTTTTAAATAATTATTATTTAGAAACAAAGTTACTCCATATATCATCACATACAGAAATTGCATATATCATCACGTACAGAAACTGCATATAGAAATCATAGGTTAGAAACGACTTCCCATAGGAATCATGAGTGATAAATTCAGGCAGTGTATACAAATTTTATTCCGGAGTAAAAAAAAAAATCAAAATCTACGACTCATAATATTTTTGTATCCTACCATATACTCAAAAACTCCAGTCAATGAAAACATACTGGCAATAATAAAAACGCAACGTATAACGAACAAAACTGGAATTAACGAAAGGCTTCTATTATTTGTACAAAGACTTTTTAGGAGAAAACGAAGAACTAAATAAAAGAACAAAATAAATTGAGAAAAGTCCTCTATGTAACCGAGCAGTTTAAATTTTGATCTATAATGATCATACTTTAATTTCCTTCTACTAAATAAATATAGGCCCCTATACTAGCTATGATGATCAGGCGATTCTAATCAGACAAGATATTATTGCCCAAAAAGAAATCCATTTCCTGATGATTTTTTTTTCCTTTTCCCGATTTCCTCTAATCTCTCTTTCTCCGTTCACTCCGTCTCATCAGCAGCCGCGTTCAGGTCGATCCTCGGCTTCTTGCCGCTGCCTTCGGCGGCGACGGCGGCGGTCGACTTCCCGCGGAGCGGTGGCACCCTGGCCGAGCAACGCGGGCACCGTGGGTCCTCCTCGGCGATGAGCACGTACGTGAGGCAGGACGGGCACGCGGCTGCGCGCATCGCGGGGTACGACGCGGGCTGCGGCGGCGAGCGGTTGCGCTTTCCGGCGGAGGACGAGGAGGAGGAGGTCGACGCGGATGATGTAGAAGACGTTGCCGCCGATGAGGTGGCCCTCCCGGCGGCCGCGCGCGCTCGAGGGCGGAGCGGACCATGTCGAGGGTGCACACCGCGGCTGAGTTGGTGGTGGGCGCCGCCGCTGCCGCCGGTGGAGGAAGGTTGAGGTCTTGGTGACCGCCTTGTACGCTCGGGTGGCGAGGGGTCAGGAACGTCTTGCCGGACTGCGAGAAAAATCAACAGAGGTTGGGTTGAGTATATTTTGCAAAGGAAATTCGTCTTGGAAAAACTGATCAGTTTGCATATTTCACCAGGATTAACTAAACAGAATATCATGAGTGATCGATCGATACAAAAACAAGATGGAAACTTGATCAGCGCAAGAGAGCATAGTCTCATATTTCTATTTATAGCAGGCGACGATTAAACGATTGAAAATGATATCAAATCATCAATAACTAAGATATAAAAAATCCTCTGGCAAAATTCATCCACATGAACAGCCCATACATGAACCATGAGGCGTGAGAAGAGAATCAACTCACCAGGAGATCAAGGCGTCGCTCCCAGCCGGCCGGCACCGTGACCTCGAGGTCCACGACCTCGTCCTCCGCGGCCGCGCCGCCGCCGCAACCGCCGAGAAGATCCATCGTCACGATCTCCGGCCCGCCCTTCTTCCCCGCCTCCCGGCGGAGCAGCCTCGCGACAGAGCTCACGTCCGCGGCCATCATCGTCGTCCCAGCTAGCGCTGGCCCCCTGTGGGATCCCGGAATTCCTTTCTCGATCGGCGGTCGTTGGCAATGGCACCTCGTCTGCTCCGCTCTCCTCTCCTCTCCTCTTGTTTGCGCGTGCGCTCTGGCGGACTGCGGGTGGAACGAAGCGGTGGGGTTTGCGCGCCTATATATACCGCCGGGCCGCCGCCCTGGCAGACAAGTGGGCCCAGCAGGCCAGGGACAGGCAGGTCAATGAATATACTCCCAAGGAGTGCGCTATTAATTGCCATTGTTGGGAAATGGTTGGCGATTTTATTCATTAACTGGCAATTAATTGAGCATACTACTAGCGTGGATTTGAATTTATTCAAACACGGCTTCCACATCCTTGAATCCATGCATTCATATTTCATTGAACCTTTGGAGCTACTTCCTCTCCATCCCGTAACATATTAGGCATTTTTAGGTGTCTATAAGCTAAATTGTCTTAAATTTAACCAAGTTTATACATAAAAGAGTATTAACATATACCATATTAATTATATTGATTATGAAAAAAATCATACTTAATATTTTTCAAAAGAGAAATAATGCTCAACTTGAATTCCATTCATTATCTCATCAAAACATAGACTCTTTGTCCATATCATCTAGTATCGAGATGATTTTGCAGCTCCTTTGATCCAAATTAAACTAGGTTATACCATTTTTCTTAGCAGAACCAAAATATAAAACAATTACTACAGCCAAAAAATGATAGGAGTATTGTTTTCAAAGAGAGATGACGGTCAGCTTGTTGAATGCCATTGGTTTTCACATTCATTTGTGAAAACTATTGAATTATAGTTTGTCTATAAGGATGCATGTGCTAGCAATAATTAAAAAGAAAGGATTTGCCTGTAAATAAAACAAAAGTTTTGCCTGTAAATAAAACAAAAGTTTTAACGTCTACTACCATGTGAAATGAAATAACATAATATCATTTTAATCATATTGCCAAATATTCTACATTAATTTTAGCAAGGACAAGATATAAAACATATTTAAACATGAAGGAGGGCTCTATTTATTGGTGTAGTTGGCAGATGGTTGGTTTCATCATTTGGCAATTAATCGAGCGTGCTAGCATTCATTTGAATTTATTCAAACATGGTTTTTAGTTTATTCTTAAAATCACACTATCATTGGTCTTTTCAAGTTTCCTTGACTTAATCATCACACACATTTTTCCTTAGAAAATCATATTTGATATATGCACCATTCTTCATCTCTTAAGGCACCAACTTTATCTCACCAAAACTTTTTGTGGCCCCTTTGTTCTAACTTAAACTATGTTTTCATTTTTTTGTGGAACCAAAATATGAAACAACAAAAAAAAAAAAACAATTATTATAGCTAGATTAAACAACATAAAGTCTTAACATTTTTTTCAAAATAGAGAGAATGCTCTACTTTAGTGCCATTCATAATCGTATTCATTTGTGAATTTTTGAATTACAATTTTTTTTTGTAAGAATGGCATGATAGATGTTCTAGTAGTAATTAAAAAAAAGAAGGGGTTTGGTTGTAAATAAAAAAAAAAACTTAACACTTAAGACATGATGAGATGAAAAGAATATGTCATTAGATATAATGTTCAACATGAATGTCGTTTATTTTTCATATGCATTGCACAATTGCTGAAATTATAGTTCAGCTATAAGCATGACATGACAGATGTGCAATAATTAAAAATAAAGGAAATTGTAAATAAAAACAGAAATGTTAACATTTACAACACACGTGAAGTTTAAAGATGTATTATAATTAATCAAATTTCCATATTTTATATGTAATAACCTTGGCTAGATATGCAGATGTACATAAGTAAAGGAGTTGACTATCTATCAATGTAGTTGGAAAATGGTTGGCAACTATTCATCATTTGGTGAATAATTGAGTATATAAACTTGCATGTTTTTTTGAATCTTATAGTGCTAGCATATGGATTTGATATATTCAAACATGGTTTTCCTACTTATTCTAAATATATAGCATATTGAGAAGTAATATTCATTTAACTTTCGTGTTGATCTCTTAACCATCACATATGTTTCAATTGAAATAATATTTGACATAGACCATTCTACTCTATCTCATAACATTCCATATCACCTACTTGCCACCAGAAGTGTCACTAAAGCTCCATGCAATTTATCTTTAATGTATGATCTAGTGTCTGATAGGATCCATTCTTGACTTGTATTTTTAGTCTTAGCTAGCGGAGTAAGGGCACTTTAGTGCAGACTCTATCATAGAGTCTAAACTAATTTATTATCTTCATATTTATTGCATTTTGATGATGTGACGCTGATGTGGTAGTATATTTATGGAAAAAAAAACAAGACTCCAAGTCTTATTTAGACTTTAAGTCAACAATAACCGAGGTAATAAATGATCTTAGACTCTATAATATAGTCTGCATTGTGAGTGCCCTAAGTACCATTTTGTTATGGTATGTCTCCACTAGCTAAGGCTAAAAATGTCTTAATCTTACTCTCTTTCAGAAGGGAGAATATAACGCTAAGCTTGAATTTTATTTATTTTATATTTATTGTGTGATTATAGTTCATATATGGCAGGCCCCATGTGCTAGTGGCAATTAAAAATAAAAAAATGGGTATAAATAAAACAAAAATAATTCAATGGACCTGTCGTTTCTTAATTTTCCCCCCCCTCTATGTGTGCAATGGAAACCTAGCAAGATATCGGGTTTTTTTTTTTTTTTTTTTTTTTTTTTTTGACAACACTAGCAAGATATCGTTGGACTAGTTGTAGAGAAACATAGACTAGGCACATCGATCATTAACTAGACGGAGTAGGAATTAGGAAGAAATTAAGAAATGAAATTGGGTTACGTATCTGTGGTACTATTAAAAAGACGTGCTCCTACCCCACCCACACCCAGAACGTAATCGCACTCTTATTCTTGTCACGAATTGATGGTGAAGATTGTTTTCCATAACCACCGAATAGGAAGGCCTTTAATGTGCATCAACAGCAACCCGTGATGAGCGAGATGATCTTTGCATTGCACGCAATTAACCACACGGATCGGATCGTGATGATGACCTGCCGCCTTGACTCGATGCCATGGATATGATTCATCATCGAGTACTACTTGTGGATCAATTCGCACGATGTAAGTAGCACTTGTGCAGCAACTTTTTTAGCCACGCACGACTGGCTAGCAATTAAGCTGCCATGCATCTTCACTGTATTTATCTCTGTAATACTGTAGCTACTATTGTATCAAACACGTTTTCCCGCAACTTTTGAATTGTGATCGACTCTGTCCATGCTGAAACTATTCCAGGTTGCGACTTGTAGTACACCGCACATGACTGCAGATGAGTTGCAGATGAAGAAATATATGGGCAACCGATCCCTGTCATTTTCCTTCCATTAAAATCTGGCAACAATAACATTTTATAAATTTATTTCTTAGGTAGTAGGATGCGTTTTCCTTCAATTTTGAATTTAAATATACTAGTTACGGTTGGGGTCAGAGTGCTCCGTTTCGCTGTATTTCCATGGGGGTGGGGCCGGGTAAAATGACCCACAACAGACGCATTAACTAACCCAACGGCGACTGAATTGTCATCGGAAAAGTAGCTTCCTAAATCTTCACACCAAAGAGTTCAATTGCCCCCATTGAATGCAATCAATATCTTCATTTTTGCCCTGCACTTATTAATGATGAACGGATTGTTAGGGCCTTTGGTTATCTCCGCATTAATGCTGCCCACCCGGGATTCTCTGTGCTAGGGTAGCTCAACGGCCATTTTTAAGGCGACACGATAGTACAGGAACTCCGTACGTTACTGAAATTCTATAGAATTTGGAACTGGAATTGCGAGAAGGTACTGTTTGCTATGGCTCCAAATGACTTTAGCTTCTCGCTACAGTTTGCGAAGTGTAGGTTAGTAATGATGTACCGCACCTATAAAAAAAATGTCTTGGTCCCTCAACGTCACAAGTTTTTTATTTCTACACCCAACAATTTAAATATCTGGTTACAAAAAATATGCTAACTGATATGGATTTTTGTTCACAAAATGAGTCCATAAAAGTTCTTTCAGTGGTAAGCTCTGTGTCTGTCGAAACTTGACAATGACACACCTGTAGTGACTTTCTTAACTTTGAGATCTGCTAATTTAATTTTTTTTTTTTTAGATTCTTGTATGAGTAGTTTTTACTTGTATGTGTGTTTATAGGATTGAGTAAGCGATGCGCGTGGTCCGGCGTATGTAATATGTAGTTCACACCGAAAACATTTTTTTGTCATGCTATATGCATAATTATTATTTTATTTAAACAAAAGTTGTTGGAAGCACGTGAAGTTCTGTCACAAATACATAGTAAGCTTCTAAGTATTTTATAGTATATTACTTTTCATATTTTAGCTCACCCAGAGAGAAGGTGGTGGTGGATCAAGCACTTCTAGTTTTTTTAATAATAATAAAGGGGCTTATATGCAATAACATCTTAAATTTATGGTATTTCTAAGATATTTTGAAGTACTATACATACATACGTAGACATTTACTTACAAGACTCTTTTTAGTACATAATACCTCACAACATGCATGCACACTCACTTCTAAAAACTCACGTACGCAAACCCTACTCTATGACCATCTCCGAAGAACTGTGCCGACAAATCCAGAGATTACCAAAGTACCATTGGAAGTCACTATTGACACCTCGTTGTCAACAGGAACATCGATTACCATTTATGTAAAAAAAAAAAAAACCTAAAATCAATCAAAAAAAAATGCAAGCACCCGTGCTAAGTTAAGGACTTGAAAGCCGATGGGTAGGTTCAACCACATGGGACCTAACCAAATGATCTATGATCATTTCACATTTATCTATAAGACATTATGAGTATCTAGGAAAGACAACCATCACTACATACATCTTTGACAGACACGTCACCTATTAGAATATAGTGTCGTTAAATCTAGGGAAAAAATCAAGAAAATATTAGCACCCTTGTCAAGTCTCCTGATCTAGTTTCACCACAACGAAACCAATCAGTTGAGTTGTGCTCAGATTGCGAAAAATATCTCTTCTTTTGATGAGTTGTACTTGAATTGCATAGAGATCACTCACAAGTCACAAACAATATATTTTCATGACTATAGCATTTTCTTTTGTGTTTGCAAAGTGTTATCTCCTTTTCTTATAGGACAATGGCCCTGTTTGGATCCCTGGGTTAAAGCTAGTTTGGGCTAGTTTTGGCTCAACTAACCCCAAAGAGATCCAAACAGGAGGGGCTAAATTGGGTTAAATGCAACTAGCCCTCCCAAAATCACTAGCCCATCCAAGGGGTGCATATTGGGGCTAAATCTGGTGGGACCCAATAAATTCTCACTTTTCCTCCCCCCCCCACGCCGCCGATCCGATCCGTCGGTTCCCCTTCCATCTCGTACACGCGGACACATGCGCGGACGCCGGCGCCGCCCGGCCGCGATTCAGCGATAGCCCCCGCCGTCGGCCGGCCCGGCTGAGCCCCAGCCCCGCCGCCACCATTCTCGGTCGGAGAAGCTCGTCCCAGAGGACCTTGTCGCGCCCGCCGGGGGAGCAGCTCATCGCGCCGCCGGGGAGGAGCTCGTCCACGCCGTCGGGAGGAGCTCGTCCACGTCCGCCCACGCCGACATCTCGCCCACGATGCCACACGGGAACAAGCCACACCAAATCCTGGCTGAAAGTTGGTGTAAATGTGATAAATTATTGAAAAGGTGCTTTTATTGTAAAACTAGCCCATGGATCCAAACACCTCAAGGGCTAGAGCTAGTTTGAGGGCTAGAGCTAAAGCTAAAACTAAAGCTCTAAAGAGTATCCAAAAAGAGTCAATATGCTTATTAACATTAGCCATATAAAATTGGAGTAATAGCTCTAAAAAGAGTATCAAAAATCAATATGCTTATTAACATTAGCCATATAAAATTGGAGACAGGGAGAGTGGATGATTAGTTTATCCACCGCCCCATGCATGCACATCCATGATTAATTGTGTGGGCGTCATATGACTGTCTACACATTTGACCGCCATTAAGCAGCTGACGTAGACTTTTGGAGAATGAAATGTGAAATGGAGCATCGAGTATTTATCGTCAAATACTACTATTGTGAAGCCGCATATTTGTTGACCGTGGAGGAAAACATATCGTCCTAATATGCGGCTTCGGGAATGGGTGTTTTATTTTATTTTATTTATGGAGTACATGATGATGAGATGCTAGCCACGTCCATGCACGGTCAACTAACTGTTGCAAATAGTTTTTTTTTTTTTTAAAAGAACTGACTGTTGCCCAACCAGAATCCTGATTCCTGAACAACAATTGCATGCATGAATGAATAGTCTAAGCCGAGGGAAAATGGGGGAGAAACCATGCTTCTTGACTCTTCAACTTTAACTAGTTGAGCAGAAAAGGAGGGGTGTTGGAAAAAAAAATAGATCCAAGTTGAGTGACAGACATCACCCCATGCGTCAAATTGCAAATACTATAGGAGTATATGCGTCAAATTTCTGTAGGTACAGCTCTACGTACGCAACCATGAATGCATACTCAGTAGTTCAGAACGTGGACTTTGTGCTCTACGCAGACGGTTCAGAAGTCGGCTGATCCATAACTGCCGGATGACAGTACAAATTGCAGCATTAGTTCAAAAAACGTGTAGCTAGCGCCAACATCGACCTTCCAGACGACCAAAGAGCAAGCAAGCAGCGTACTGTATCGCAGATGCATGCAGCGCAACCGATCCAACGCCATTACTGCTGCAAGTACGAGAGCTACAGTAGCAGGAATCAGAAGAGCACAAATCTGAACAACTGCCCAGTGTACAACCTGCGCAGTAATCGTTCGTACGTACTCGATCCTACAACGGCTGCTTTCTTGCAAATCTTCGATTCCACTCACTGTTCCATGTTCCAAATGTCAATTCCTGTACTTGTGCCACAAAACTGTCATGGCGTACGTTTGTAATCTTCAGTGGTTTTGTGTTAAAAACTGCGGCGGCGGCAGGCAACAAAAGCGGCCAGGAAATCATGCAATGCCCCAAGTACGGCAAAGCCGGATCTTATTTTCGTCGCAACGACTACTGTTGCTGCTGTATTACACTATTATAAATAAATTGCACAGCTATTAGTTGCTAACTGTCCTCCGTCATAATAAGTGACAGGTACAGCTACAGTGTGATGATTTGACACTAAGCTAAGGCCTTAGAAGGGTCGTGTACTTGCTTTGCTCGCGTATAGCATACTGTATCTTCGTCATCTCCCATGGACGTGTTGCGAATTCTCTGCAAACTCCTGGAGCTCGAAGCTTGCAAGTCAGCACAACCTCCGGTTAGCTAGGTTATTAAATGATGATAAGGTGCGTGCATGCACCTGCACAGCACGGATGGTGGGTGTCATGCTGATGCAGAGGGAGATTAAGTCATGGTTTGACAAAGTAGGAGGATCGACTACTCCTAATCTACTATTGTAGCAGCACACACATCATCTGCAGTATCTATAGCTGCAGGTACTAGCAGGGAAAAGTACAAGTCTTCAATAATACGCCCGGGCAATAAATGGTTCCATGAATATGCCCGGACAATAAATGGTTCCATGAATGCAGCTCAAAAGAATGGTTCCTGGTTGTTATTTTTTTACCTACATTTAATAAAACATGATGGGGTCGTCTAAAAAATTTTAAAAGGATTTAAATGAGGGGTTTGGGGCTTTGGGGTTAGCTTTGGTGGGCCCACCACTCATCCATCCATGATCTATCCTCTGCCTCCCACCTAGTTGTACAAGGAACAAAACACATGCACGTTTATCAAACACAAGCTGATGTAAGCACCCACCAAATATCCATGCATCCAAGAGAAATCTTCTTCCTCCCTTGGGTGGCCTGGTCCTGCAATTCAATTAATTGTCTATGCTTTGTAAATACTCTATTTATGGCGTGTTTGGAACGCGAGATTTTTCTTTTTCCATTCTATTCTATGTTTTTCGAGTGAAAGTGAACTTATTGCTGTAAAACGTATGTGCGATTCATGCAAAGTCCATGCGTTCCCAACAAATCTTTACTAGTGTATACTCCGTACAGTTGATGTTCAGAATACAATCTGAGTGAATCTTTCTAGTTTTGAGGGGCATTTGAAGCATTCTCTGAATCCTTTGTGGAGTTTTACCTATCTTTCCATACTACATAAATCTGTTACGACGATCATATCATTTATGTTTTGAGACAGAAAATAGTTGTCAAATTTATGTTTAGGACAGTGTCGTTGTCAAAAAACGCCAAGTGTTTGGAGACAGGAGAGGGTATTTTTCAGAAACACAAATGCTAGTCCTATCTTTGCGCTGTGCTGTTGTGTGCGTCAAATTGGTCCAACTGTTCCAATAAATACACCTTGAATTGGTGGCAATCTCTATCCTCGCCTTCAATTTCCTCACACCCAAAAATGAGAAAAAGGCTACTGCAGACTACTCCCTCTCCTCTGACTCTGAGGGGCAGAGGACAAGTTGGAGTATAGGACAAGTTTATTTGCCTCCATAATAATGAGTATTATGATGAGGGTTAGTTATGGATTGCTATATTTGCTTTTTTCTTGTAATCATCATGCTCCAACAAAATAGTTGCATGTAGCTCTTCCTGGACAACTATCTCTTTCCTGTATTTTTAAAAAAAGATACAAATAGCTGTAGTACGTGTTGGAACCCATTCAAAACAAGTGAGAACGTGCACGTTTTATTTCACTGTCAAATCTAAACGCCCACCAGCATAGCGTTGATCTTCTAGAGACAGATTATTGTTCAAGATCCCAAATATTAATTCAAGGAATATTTTTATTTATTAAATAAATAATTTGGAATAGAATAGCTCAAGTGGTTAGGTGTTTTTAGGTAAAAAAAGTCTGTTCACTAGGGTTAAGCTATCAATTTGATGTGGGTGATCATATTTTTATATGAGTTTATTTCTTTCTGAGGTGATTCTAGGGTAGGATATGTGTATGTGTGTTATTATGGGTGCATCTATGTAAACGTGCTGTTATTTAAAAATGGGTGAATTGCCTGGTCAAAAAAAAAAACTGTTATTTGAAAAACAATAAATTCACAAATATGGAATTCTTTGAGAGGAAATATGGAATCGAAAATAGAAAGGAAAAAAATAAACCAAGAGAAACTGAACTGCGAAACGCGGGCCCAACAAAGTGTTTTTCTCGGATGGCCCAGAAAATTAAACTATCAGCCGGCCCAACTAAGAACCAAACCTTGCTTCTCTACACCACTCAAGGCCCAATAGACGAGAGTCCACAACGCCCCCAACTCCTTCTCACTCATCTGTCCACTGCCACCAGGGGGAAACCAGCCCGCCGCCGCCGCCGCCGCCGCCGCCCGCCGGCGATGACCACCGCGCGGCTCGTCTCAACCTGCCCCGCCCGCCTATCCTCCACGCCGGTTTCCCCGATTCCCAGAAACTCGGGGTGGGTTATCGGTCGTGCCCCTGCTTTCCCCCCGTTAGGCCGCTCGGCTTCTCGCTTCGTCTCAAGCCGTCGCCCGCCATGGCCGCCGCTGGCGTCGGCGGCAACGGGTCCCCCGACCGCACCTGGAGACTCCATAGGTGGTTCATGTGTTTTATATTGGAAAGTTTTTGCTCCCTGTGCAGCTTCGTGTTTGATTTGTTCCTTAGCTGTGCCCAACACTTCCTAGTTCCTCTACTAGCTATTTCGATTGGTTGTATTTATCTGAAGTGCATTTTTTATGATTGTGTTCAAATTCTTCAGGATCTTCTAGGATTGGAGAGGTTAAGAGGGTGACCAAGGAGACAAATGTGCACGTGAAGATCAACCTTGATGGCACTGGTGTCGCCAATTGTAGCACCGGGATACCGTTCTTGGATCACATGCTTGATGTGAGTCTACTTTATCTGCGTTGTACAAATAATTAGGGAATTGGAGGTATCTGTATAGACATAATAAGCTTGTGGTTCCTTTCTTTGTGATTTCTGGTGTCCATGGATGAGGGGAATGAGACCATTAGGCCTTTTTGTGCAAAAGGGGAGAAAATCAAAGTCGCATAGTTAACATGAAAGTATCTTGAACAAATCCATAAAGTCGACTAATGGAAGCATCTTCTGATAGGAAAAGTTTTTTTTGCGTATATTGCTCAATGCTCTTATCTCAAGAAGATGTTTAAGAGGGCCAGTAGTACAGTAATTTATTTTTGGAGAAAGTGATGTACTGTACCATGAGAACTTGAAGTCATCTTGACGTGGAAAACTCTACCTCTTTTCTAGTTCCACGTGTTGCAGGTGGTCACTCTTGGGACTGTGCTATCGAGCAATTACTTTGCAAAATGCCTGTTTCAATTTTGCATTTACTAGTATGATGTGATCCATGGAGAGAGTCTACTTCTCTACCGCTGATCAACTAATTTAGTGGGTGGGATGTATGGCTCTGGTTATTCCACACAGATGATAGAAATGACTACTGTGCATGAGTATGTGACTAGCACTTGTGAAGAGAAATAACTGTAAATACTAAAATACAACTAAAGCCAGAAAACAAATATTCATGTAAAAAGGCCATCTATTTCCATAATCTTCCTTTTTTTTTTAAGGCATTTATTTTGAACAGGCTGCTGCTCTTTGATTGTCTCTATTATCATCTGGTTCAAAATAGAAGGTTCTAAATGAGTTAGATAAGTATTTTTTTTTTTCCCAGTCAAAGTTGGCCATTAACTTTGAGATTAAAACTTGCAGCAGCTGGCATCGCATGGACTCTTTGATGTGTACGTGAAGGCAACAGGTGACACACATATTGATGATCATCACTCAAATGAGGACATTGCTTTGGCAATTGAACGGTAATTATTACTTTCGAAGAACAGTTGGCACTTTTACTTCTAGATGCAATTGTAGGGATCATTATTAACTTGAAGTTAGGACTCCATATAGTTCCTTTCCCAACTTTTGTACTAAACTTCAACTGAGTCACCATTTTTTTTTCTTCAGTTTATGACTTGAGCTGAACCACCTGTAATTTAATTCCGTGCAATCAGCATCAGCATAGATAGGCAGACAATCAATGAGATGATCTTCTCTTATTGTCTATGCAGGCACTACTTGAAGCACTTGGTGATCGAAAAGGAATTAACCGATTTGGGCATTTTACAGCACCGCTCGATGAGGCAGCGGTTGAGGTTATACTGGTAAGTCACATTCTCTCGCTCTATTTAAACACAATAAATGTGTGATTTTGCATTGACTCTATGTGCCATTTATGCATTCATAAGCCTCAAATGCTGTGTGGGCTTGTACTTGAGTTGCACATGTCTGGCTCTAGTGCTCTACACTTAAGAAATGCTCATGATCATGCACTTTTACTAGGCCCGTTCACATGCATTTATTGACACTTCAGCATTAACATTCAGGCTGTTTTTTTTAGGTTTTTGTTTGTATATGAAGTTTTTGATCCATCTATCACATACAAATTGAAAAAAGTACGATTGCTGTTCTGTTAAACGTTATCATATATTTGTTTGCCATTTTTGGTTCATGTTAGTTTAAGTTATGTTGTTGATGTTTTAACTTCTCTTCACTACGAATATGCAAATTTTAACCACCTCATTTGTTTTCTTTAATAACCTGAAACAAATTGTTGGTTATTATTTCCCCCTGTATGCAGGATCTGTCTGGTCGCCCTCACTTAAGCTGTGGCTTAGATATTCCTACTCAGAGAGTTGGCACATATGATACACAGGTAATTTGTGAAATTTGTAAACCTTTTTCATTTATCAACCATATGTGCAGTTGATGTTTTCTTTATGCTTAGACCTAAAAAAACTATCCTTGATAGCCACATCTGAAACATTCATTCATTTATATTCCATCAACTTTTTAAACACAACACTTCCTGTGTTTAAAAAGAAATACCTTTATGTGAAATCTTCAAACAAAACTTGGCAGTCTTTTATTCACTGCCAATGCATTGCAACCCTTTCTGCATTGTAAACTCCTGAAAGTTACATTTATTCATTTTGGTTCCAGCTGGTTGAACACTTTTTCCAATCTGTCGTGAACACATCTGGGATGACTCTTCACATCCGTCAGGTACATACTGCTCTCCACTCAAATCAAATTCTCGTCAAAACATTTGGATCAGTGATACAATTTTAGTCATGAGCAATTAAGAGTATCATATAGGTTGAGCATGAGAGCGAGATGGTTGAGTTTTCTCTATTTTTTATAGCTAATTTGTATGACCCTGCCCCTAGCACCTGATCTCTCGCTCCATTCTGTCTTTTGAAGCTTGCTGGGAGAAACTCACACCATATTATCGAGGCATCTTTCAAAGCATTTGCTAGGGCCCTTCGACAAGCAACAGAATATGACTTGCGCCGTCAAGGCACTGTCCCCAGGTCTGTCTTACCTTACTGAAAACTTTATTCAGAAAACTCTCCTTAGTTCATGATCAGTAGGTGAAAAATGTTTCAGGTACTGTTATTGCAAAGCACACCATTCTGTAAAGTGTAGAAGTAGTTCAGATTTTCTACTGTTGATCGATATCTGATATTGGTAAAGATAGCTGGGTTTTAAAAGTTGACGAACACATGCTCTTCATATTCTACGATTTACATCCCTGCTGTCTGCTGATTTGTTTCTTGGTTGTCTCATGGCAGCTCCAAAGGTGTTTTGTCAAGGTCATAGCAATGCGAGCTTGAACAAACGCATATGGTTCATTGCAGCACACACCAATGAGAGGAAACCTGCAGGCAGAGCAGGCAGCTAGCTGCTGCTGCTTACATTAGGAGCCTGCGTAAACATTTGACACCAAAGCATGGTTCTTGCTAATGAGAGAATCAAAAAATCAAATGTAGCACTGCTCATTCTCTTGCCTTGTGGCAGTGGCATAAAGCATCTGCTCGCCACTGCAACTCTATCTGCTCTCTGGAGTTACAGGATATCTGAAGATTGAAACAGGCTGGAATAAGAATAATGCTGCGCCTTATAGTTATATGAACTTTGCAACTTGCATCATCTGCACCCACATGTATGTAATTGTTTGGCCATTGAAGGGAAATAAATTGGTTTCTGCAAGTCGCATCATTTGCCACTTGCATTATCTGGAAAGGGTGATGAACTGTGGCTCTACCGAACGTTCACTTGGATGCCAAATCAGCGAACTCTTCCACATTTTTTTTTCTGAAACTCCTGCATAATTTTAACGCATGGTCATTGGCACGAATCATCAGATTGATGAACTGAAGTGGTTCGTTGTGCTACGTGCGTCATCCGCTGCCAAACTTGCGCAGCACCCGGTTGAGAAAACCGTCTCCCAAACTGAAGTTTAGCGTTTAGCGTGGGATTGGGACAAAACCGAAGCGAATTGTAGACGGAGCTTTAAAGTTTATATATAGTTATTACTTGGGATAAAGCCCAAGGTAGATTATGCTTAGAACAGAGCAGAGTACGACATGTAATAGCGTGGCTAGTGCTACTACTACTACTAGTACTCTAAACATCAAACACTGAAACTTGGAATTTTATTTCATATACATCAAACACTGAAACTTGGAATTTTATGTCATATACATCAAACACTGAAACTTGGAATTTTATGTCATATACATCAAACACTGAAACTTGGAATTTTATTTCATATACATCAAACACTGAAACTTGGATTTTTTTATTTCATATGGAGGAAACAGTAAAGATTGTAGTACACTTGGTGCAGTTTTGCCACATATTATTCAACCTGATCGAGCTATTGCTACTGCTGTGCTCGATCAACACAAACTAACGCCGCATTGCGCGTGCACAATAAAGCTAGTACACTAGGTACTGTAGTGTTGGTGTGTTGTGTGGTATACAAATTATTCATATGTAAGTATACTTGTAACTGCGGCCTGACCCGCGCGCACGGCTGCACTTATGCAGCACGCACGCACGCTAGGCGCTGCCGGCGTGGAGCCACCACCGTGCCGATCAGCTACGGCCTACGGCCGGGGTACCCCGGATAGCCGCCGCCGCCACCGGTACCGTTGCCGCCAGGATAGCCACCGCCGCCTCCTGCCACCGGTGCCGCGCCGAACGCCTGCTGGACCCAGTCGACGGTGGCCTTCTCGAGCATGAAGGCTTTGGCGAGGATGTCGTCGAGGATGGGCGGCTTGGCCCCGAACACGGCGTTGGCGATGGTGATTGTGCCGGGGTTCTGGCTGCTGAACGCGGTGATGGCCACGGCGGGGATCCTGCCGTTGTTGAGCTGGAAGTGGATGAGCCCCTGCGGGAAGACGAAGAAGTCGCCCACGACCAGCTGCTTGGTGAAGAGCGTGTTGTTGAGCAGCTGGTTGGAGGTGACGAAGCCGACGAGGAGCGTGCCCTGGATGACCGTCAGGACCTCCGACGCGCGAGGGTGCGTGTGCGGCGGGTTCTGCCCGCCCGGGGCGAAGTCGATGCGCGCCATCGAGACGCCCAGCGTGTTCAGCCCCGGCAGCTCGGTCACCGACACCGGCGTCACGGTTGAGCCCTGCCCGGTTGGTGCCACCGCCGGCGGCGCTATGTGTTTGAAGAAGTCGTTTGCCGTCACCACGTTCGGGTTCTTGCACACCACCCCATTCACAATCACTGCATGCATGTCGTCCATCCATGTCAGTACACTTTGAACGTACGGCCAGATTTAAACAAACTACTAGTACATATAACAAGCCATACTAATGATATACATACGGAGTACTGTATTTACCAGGGTTGTTGTTATCAGCAACGCAGAAGTCCTGGAGCTGGGTCGGGTCAGTTGCCAGGCCACGGGGAACTGAAGCAAAGCCCACAACTGCTAGCACTGCAACCAGTGTCGCAAAGGCACGGGAAGCCATGGCTCTGCTTATTTTGCTACTGATCAAGTGATCGAGCTGCTTAGCTAGCTTTGTGTGCTCTACAACACTTGCCAGGGCAGCAATTTATACTGTCATAAAGATAACTGTGTGCCAGTAGTGGGCTGCTTGCACGCTCTGCTCCACAATTCACCATCCATCACTAACTCGATCGATCACTCACGTACCCACTGTGTAGTTTGAGTAGGCATCCACGATATGCTAGTCTACCGATGGCTTACGTACAACCTGTTTGTGTCTTGTTGTTACAGTTCCACTAATTGTTTGGTAATGGTATGGTGTGTGGCATAATATAATCACGTGCCTGATATCCTTAATCGTGGAATTACATGCATGCACGTACGATGTGGTTGGAAAATGTGGGTGAAAGATAACAATTTTTTTCAATCACGCTGCAACATTCACCCACTACCACTAAGATTTCCATAAACCCACTTGTGACTTTTGATCGATCCCCATCCGTAAACAAGTACAATTCTGCATGCACTGAAAATTCTACATGTACTACGTGGCGGTGGCACCTCCTGAGAAGGTGACTAAAATTTTCTTTAAACTCGCGACTCCAAGACTCCCTCCAGATTGCTCGTCCGCCACGCCACACTAACTTTGCTACAACTCTCAATTGACACCTGAATACTACGAATCCCACATGAGAATAGCCTTCAGCAACCAACGACACTCATGCTGCTTCGTCTTCTTGGCGAAAACAAAGACATCATGCTTCTGCTTATTCTACGGAATGGCTTGTGCCTTTCCCCCGTTATGGTGCCGTTTGAGTTTGTGTGTCCAGAACCAAAACATGATTGCTATGTCACATTTAGCCTTCATGTACATTGAGTTCGAGTGTGATTGTTGGTTGGTTGTATATGTTCTAACCAGGCTTTATTGGTTGGCTGGTTGCCCGTGCTATCTTTTGGGTCTGACTCGCTCGTGGATTAAAAAAAAGGGTCTCTCTTACCAGCCTAACTCTACAAACACATACTTCCTCTATTCCATATATTTTGACGTTATACACTTGAAATGAGGTGCATCCAGCGTTCTTGATTCTAGCCGTCATTGTGTCCAGGTGTTTGGCCTCCGTCATGAACCTGGATACTTGAATATGGCCAAAACGTCAACCATTGTTGGGACATGAGGGAGTATATTTTAGGTGTTTCAGTGCTATGGACCGAGGTGTGTTAGATGCAAAAGCACATATGCCCGGCTAATAATTTTTTCAATTCATATACATATCAAGCGATTTTAATGCATTTATAAGAATTTCAAGGCCTGATGTAAGAAAAACCAAAGGCTACAGGGGTGTATCTACACCAAATAAATATTTTGTTAATGATCTTGTACCATGTTAGTCTCATGCAACATACTGCATATCTTAACTCAGGCAACCAAACAACATGCCATTCATGCACTCGATCTGGTTCAGTTGATACGATACAACAAATTAGGCCCTAAGTTGGACATAAATTACGAGTATGTAAGTTAGCAAAATCATTCATATTTTGCTTACTTCTATTTTTTCTTTTCATATTTTGTATCATTTATTCATTCCAAACTTCTACTAATTGGCTACCCTAATGTTAATGTTTATGCCCCCTTTCTTGTTAGTTCGATCATCACTTGTGCCTATAACACAAACATGGCATCTTGTAATTGATAAATATGCAAACATGGCATCTTGTAACTGATAAATACTAGTGTTCTAGATGGCTCTATTCCAATACCTTTCTAAAAAAAAAAAAAAAATCCACAACCCAACATGATCCCAACTAGCTCTAGTTTTCCTTGTGGTGAAGCGTACATATGCCTACTACTCGGTATGTTTCAAGTCGACTCGGCACATGTGCTCATATTTTTTTTCTAAACTTATTCTATGTCTTAACATTGTGTTTTGTTTTAGTGATAGGCAACGTACCTATCTAATAGAGTGTGTACCTTTATAAGGGTTGATTCACAAAAGATGGTCCTTGATTATGGCTAGTGCAATTCCATAGCAAACTCGTCGCCACTGCCATCCATCCTGATGCGATTTCATCCTCATCAATTACCTCTATAGATTCAGTGGTAGGCGACGTGTCTATCTGCTTGGTATGAACGTGCCTATCCGCTTGAATGTATGTATGTGTTTTTTTTATAAGTGTTGATTCACAAAATATGCTCCCCCATTATTATAGTGCAATGCCATAGCAAAAGCCACCACAGCCGCCGCCATCCACTCTGATGTGAATCCATCCTACTGTATTACCACTCTATGTAAACGGGTAAAGTCAATTTTTTTTGACAAATGTTGCCGAGAAACTCCGACGATACCATCGATAGGGAGCGCATTAATTGAGCAAGCAAATTGATTTGTACAAGGAAACTTTCAGCAGACCGATAACTAATGACAGATAGCAAAACCAAACCAAACCAAACCTTCGTTTCAAAAAAAAAAATTCGTTTCAAAAAACCAAACCAAACCTCGATCGCTCCGTGATTCATACGTCATGGTTTGAAAATGCAGTAAGATAACAAAAAGTTCGCAGTACATCCTAAAATGCATCCACCAGACCACTAACAAGCAGAGTTTCCATAAGCTCCACTTCACTTGCTGTGACGTCGGATACGATCAGTTCGTCAACAAGTGCATTGGTTTGCACTGGAAACCCACTCTCGTATTTGCACTGGAAACCCACTCTCGTACGTCGACCAGGATGGCATACAGCACTCTGCAGGGACATTACACGGTGAGTAATAATGGGGCTAATGGCATTAGGTCACGGGCCATTCTTCCTCCCCAGTGCTTATCCTCCCCGTGCATTAGTATTTGACTTTTAATTGCCCATGATTAGTGTGTGGTGGCTGCGCAAATGACAAGGGGTAGTCACAATCTCACAGATATCTTGGAAAAAGCTAGGAAGCGCGCGGTAGGTAGCAGCCCCAGTTGAATTTGTGTGTTTATGTGTAGTGCAGATGCAGATTGTGGCTCGTGAGATTAACTTTTTCATGTAAATCATGCAATGCTATATGACACGTATCGACCACACGAAAGGTTTCATGGGACTGGGCATTTTTTGGAAAGAAGAAAATTCAGTTAAATTGATTTTATATCTTGGGAGAAGCTATATTTTACTTCAGCAAACAAGTAATAAGAGGCTAGTAAATCTTTACACTTATTTAGACCCTGTTCGTTTCAATAGTCTATGATTTTTTTTTAATCCTAAGAACTTTTAAAAAAGAATCTTTATAAGGGGTCTTGTAGGGATTTTTTTAGCTAAAAGTAATAAAAAAGTCCCACCCTTTTGGTTTGCTAGGGACTCTACTTTTTTTAGTCCATATAAAAAGTCCAAGGAACCAAACATTCCCTTAGACGTATGTGATGTTAGTGTAATCCTAAATGCTAAATGTTATACACTCAGACACTCTCAATGCCTTTAAACGTTTTTAGATGACGGTTTAATCTACCCTTGTTGTAGTTCCACATGATATGTTTTTGTTGAAGTGCAACTTGTTGAGACACATACAAAGTTGCACAATTAAACATAGATAAGAATACTACATACCTCCTAAAATAAAACCATCTACCCTTGTTGCAGTTCCACATGACATGTTTTTTCTGAAGCGCAACTTGTTAAGACACATACAAAGTTGCACAGTTAAACTAGATAATAATACTACATACATCCTAAAATAAACCAATTTTATGAAGTGCATAACTTCGAATTATCTTTCTTTAGGTAGAAGAGCGCATATAAGATGACACCAAATAAATACTCACGGCAGCGCAGCTATACTTACCGAAAATAAATAAATAAAAAGAAAGTAATAAAAAGAAGGAATAGAAAAACAAAACATCGACCACGATGGGACTCGAACCCACAATCTCCCGCTCCGGAGGCGAGCGCCTTATCCATTAGGCCACGCGGTCATGTTGTTAGGTGCTGTAGATTTATACTTTATGATGGAATTATTAAAGTTGGGCTTATCTAAGAAACCCCTAACAAGAAGAAGCCCATCGGCCCACAAAGTATACTGACGCCCAACAACATCTTCGTGCGCAGTGGATCAGCCCAACAACAAAGAGAGAAGAGGCAGGCCTACAGATGAGAGAAGGTTCCTCGACGCAGCCTCGCTCCTCCTCTCGCCGCACGCGGCACGCTCGCACACACCAGCCCCGCCACTTGCCGTCTCGCGGTCTCGCCCGCTGGCCGCCGACCTCTGCCCAGCGGTTGCCGCCGGCCGCCCCACTCGGCTGTGCCGTCGCCGGCACGCGGCCGCGCTCCTTTCCTCTTGCGCTCGCGAGCAGAGGGCGCGGCGTCGCCGCCGGTCACCGGCCTCCGCCGCCCATCCGCCGGCGCCGCTCCAGGTACGCCTCCCCCCCTCCCCGAGTCTCCTCCCCTCCTCCCCCTCGCCTCCCAGGGCCTCATCTTCCCAGTCCTTGACCTCTCTGTTCTTGTTGCTAGGGTTTAGAATGCTGGGACTTAGAGCAGCGGCAGCATGCAGCGAGCAGGCAGGTAGCGCTCGTGGCCCAAACAGCAGCAGCGACCAAAGCAGCGCGAGCAGCCTTGGCCAAACAGCGCGCTCGGCCTAAGGTAGGAGATGAAGCTGACGAATGGGGCCCACGTGTCAGGGGCTCTCTGGAATGAGGGAGGGGCAGTAATGTCCTTTTACTTGCCCAAACAGTGCAAACAGCCTCCTAGAATTATAGAAATAGAGTAAATCCCGAAAAGACTAAATTTCATAACCCCGAGACATGGGTCATATTTCATAAGGCGTGCAAATTCGGTTCATATTTCTTGGGGCACCGAATACCGGGTCAAATTTCATAATTTTCGGCTAGCAGGAGGCCCTAGGTGGCTAGGTGCGGATCTGGAACTGGAAGGTATTTGTCACTCCACTCTAATTCTCTAATTGTGAGAACATGTGGATGAAGACTTGAACTGAATGCACCAAATCGTCACTGGCTTCTAGATAGTTATTTTTCAGTGTTCCATTATATTCTCTAGCCATTATATCATTCTATCAATTAATTATGTAGCTGAAATTTTTTTCGATTTGCAATTTTTTTTTTTTTTGTTGAGAACAATTGTTTTTCTATGTGACACATGTATAGGTCATATCATCGCAAAAAAGAAATAAAAAAATATGGTCATATAAATTACGATGTAGTTTCTGGTTTTTTGCCGCTAACATTTGGCCCTAGTCTTTGTGAAATCCTGGATCCGCCACTGATTCATTGTTTCAGTGGGCATTTATTTGAGATTTGCTTATGTTAGCCTAAAATCCAATCAAAGCCTATTATGATATTACTTTAGTTTAAAAGTACTATGAGACATTTTAGAAATATTACCGTGTTTTTGTTATTTTCGAATACTAAACCATTTACCGTAATATGTATTGGATTATATCATATTGCACATTAGTAGCTTTTTGTCAGGCATACCCTGGTTCAGGGTTCACCAATGCTCACTCCTCACCCAGTCCCTACCTCCTTGACCACAGATCATGTCGAGAGCCTTAGCCCGTCGCCCTGTACCTCCTTTCCTGAAACTTCGCTCCACAGTGTGCGACGACGGCTACTGGATGGGAAGATTGGATCACAAGGACTGGCTCGCCCCAAACGAGGTGCTCAAGATATTTGCAAACATCAGGGACCCTAGCCTGATAAACAGTGTATTCAAGAAGGCATGCAGCCGGAGAGACTACAAGCCCAGCGAGGCTCTCTACAGCTTGATGATTGACAGGCTAGCCTGCGCCAGGAGGTTCAGTGATGTGGAGGAGTTGCTGTCCAAGGCAAGAACTGAAAAGTTCAGGTTTTCAGACGAGTTCTTCTATAGGCTCATCAAGATGTATGGCAATGTGGCAGAGCATCTTCAGAAAGCCATCGACACGCTCTTTGCAATGCCTGGGTATAATTGCTGGCCTTCTACAAAGACATTCAATTATGTTCTTCACATGCTTGTGTGCAAGAGGCAGTACGAGGTTATTCATGAGGTCTACTCGAGCGCTCCCAAGCTTGGGGTGACACTGGACACATGCTCCTTCAATATTCTTGTCAAGGGTTTGTGCCAATGCGGTAAATTTGATGAGGCTATCTCGTTGCTGCATGAGATGCCGAAGCAAGGGTGTCAGCCTAGTGTGGCGACCTACTCGACCTTTATGCATTTCCTTTGTCAGCGTAGTCAGGTTGATAAAGCATTTGAGCTGTTTGAGAGAATGCGGAAGCAGGATATTGCCGCAGATACAGTTGTGTACAACATTTTGATCTCTGGTCTCTGCAGGGAGGAAAGAGTGTCTGAGGCATTCGATCTTTTCAAATCAATGACTTCTGATGGGTGTTATCCTAACTCAGGGACTTATCAGGTACTTCTCGATGGTCTCATCAGTTTAGGAAAGTTTTTTGAAGCCAAAAGCCTTGTTAGCACTATGAGTACAGAAGGTGTGAGGCCTAGCTTCCAATCATACAAGCTACTGATTGATGGCCTCTGTAGTAAGGACTGCGTGGATGATGCACATCTTGTCTTGAAGCAAATGGTGGGCCAAGGTTTTATTCCCCGGATGGGCACTTGGTCAAAACTTCTCACATCCATCTTCTAATTTTGGTTTTCACATCGGTGATTTCCTTGGCCTAACAAGACACATGAACGGAAACTTCAAATTTTACCAGACTCCTGAACGAAGGATGTCAAGTTCTGTTAGAGGAGCAGCTGGACCAATGCAGGCTTGAGTTGGTGCTTGTAGTCTTGCGTGCCGCGGCCATATGAATGCTGCCTGTACATGATTATAGTTTGGTGTTTGCTTCCACGGATGCCAAACTGAAATATATAAGGCTGTCAAAACATCTCTTCAATTTTGTAGGTTTGTTTTGTAGCATCAAATTAAAAAATTTTCACATACTCAATGTGATATCGGTCTGAATCCACATCTGTGCATTTGCAGGTGATTTATGCTTGACAGTTGAATAACTAATCTTATCTGGACCTTCCTGCTATTGTGGAATCTAGTTTCCAGGCAAACAATATGAAGATGCATGCCATGAGGTAGTCCTTTTGTCCTTTTACATCCTTGAAGAGAAAAAGAGCGTCCTAAATAGTTAGCTTCTTAGCTCTTCTGTTTGCTGTACGGCTCCTTAAGTAATCGCATGACTAATATATTCTGCTCACTAGTTGCCTGATAGTCATGAAATCCACATGTTAGCCTTGAATGACAACTGTCCATGGAGAATTATGTGGTTATGGATCTGTACGCACAAGAGGATCTTGTAAGCCTACTAGATGAAGACTTTTAAAATATTACTCTCAGCGATTTACTTGTTGCAATTTTATTTGCGGTTTTGATATGATCTTTTCACAGCAGGGAAAGAATCTGGTGATCAAGGAAGCAGGCAAGCAGCTGCATGGGACCATGCTATCACTGTGACCGAAAAGCCTGGGTTAAACTTAGGGCAGACATGCGTTTTGTGCATTATATTACTGCAGTTGTTTTGCAAAATGTTGGGGTCTGCATAATGGTGCTGCAAAGGGTCCGTTAACAAATTACAGTCGGAGACGGGCACATCAATTTAGATGCTCACGGCAATATACTGTTGAGAAATTAGAATTACTTGGCTAACTGAGTATATGGTTGTGATGAGGGCGTTGTGGTGGTCTGGAAACACCATTTCAACTATTGTTTGCATTGTACTTAGCCAAATCATGTGCACCTGACTAGGACAATGGACCATGCTATCTTGTACCGGAATAAAAGTGTACAGTATGAGTATTGCACAATACATTATCTTACGGTACTCTGTTACTATGAATTACTCCTATCCTTTTACTCAGGTTAAAATTGCCTTTTCACCCTTACTATCAGCTAGAAAATGGTTAGTTTATTCGATCTCAAAGCGATGTGTTTGAGACAAAATTGACTATGTATTTCGTATAAAATCATTCCTTTGTAGTGTTGAATATATAAATTTCTCATCGCCTTTGGACAGGCTTATTTGGCAGAGGCAAAATGTTTGTTTCGTGTAGAGAGTACTGTATGCCGTAGGCGCAGCCAAAAGAAGGGCTACCGACCGATCAGGTTGTATGTTTTGTTCCTGAGCTTATACCTGAATCTTGTGCATGTGCTGCAGAACTGTGTCCATGTTTGAGGATCATGGTGGTGAACTGTTTGTTTCTGGGATGGGACGGTGGGATCGCCATTCACTGGCAGATCATCAGTCAGCTGCAAATGAACATAAAAAGGTTTTTCTTGTGGTTTTTTGGTTGTTTTCATTCACATCATTTCGTTTCGGCCCCCAGTCGATCGTCACCAAATCAACATGAACGAACCATCGCGTCCTTACCGGCTATGGTCCTCGAAGGCGAAAACTCAGCTCAGGTTCTTCCACTGCTCTACAAGCTAGTACTCCTACGTTACAGAAAACAATTGCGATTACCGCCCCCGAAAAAAAAAGCATTTTCGAGGTAATTATTTATTAAAATATATAAAAATTTTATCTTAGGTAATTAGTATCAAATCGTAGAAAGATCTTTAAGTACAGTTTTTTAACAAATTTATTTGGAGATATAAATGTTGGCGTATTTTTTACAAACGTAGTGAAGTTGAGTCGGTTTGGCGACACGCCCCATAGTTGCAAAAATGAAATGGAACGGAGGAGTACTACAACCCTTCATTTGAATTGCGTGTTTCGCCACCCAACTCGAGGCGAACACGAGTAGTTGCCCATTGACACTGGCAGGTGCCGATGCACTGGCTGCTCCTGCTGTGTCTGTGTGATGGACCACCCATGACCCATCACCCACACCGGTATTGAGCCGTGACCAAACTTTTGTCGTCACCAATCCTGCGATCCATCGCATACAGCCTCCCTCCCAGCAGCCGTCGTGCCGAGTCCAGCGCAGCTAACGGAAGATTCCCAGAAAGCAAACCAGAAGAAGAGATGAATGAAGACGATTATCTACAATACTAAAATAAAACGCATGCATTGCAGCCTAACACAGTACTCCTCCATGCTCCATCTATGATTAGTTAGGCATGGTTAGGTACCATCTCAATCTTGCGCACAGTAGCGTTGACCATCACCCGCTCTCTGAACCGCTCAACCGATGGATGCTCTGCCTGCCATTTTCAACAGCATACTACTGCGAGCTTATAATTCAACTAAAAATTAAGTTCGCCTAAACTTCCGCCGTAGAATACTATTAAATCGGCCGTCGGCCGAAATCAGCACAACAAACTCGAAATACTGACATCTGAGCTTCCGATGACTGCTGTTTTAGGATTATTAGTATCGTTCTGCTGTTTTAGTAGAGTGGTTGTGATCTGAATCCTGCCTTTGTTGTCGGACGGGCGCAAGGGCACAGAAGCCGAACGTTGAGAGGCAGCCAAAGGAAATTCGTAGATGCACGCCGGGACGGGAAGAAGAGAAGAGGAAGCCATGCCCGCCCGCCTTCGGGTCCATCACGTGACGCCAGCAACGCGGAGGAGAGCCACGCCAATTGACCCCGCACAAATCCTGGCAGCTTTCTCGATGCCAAGCTACCCCCGTCGGTCGGCCCCGTCTGCCCTGTCCTGTGCAAAACTCGCAACGCAGCTTGTGAGAAGAAGAGAATTTGGAGGCACTCAAAGCTCGCGAAAAACCGCCTCTCGAGTCCTGCTCAAGCATGCAGAGCACCCTTTCCAGGAGCTCTGTTTGCCATCATTTACAGCGACCGGGGACGGCAATTTTCTACGGTCAGCCGTCTGGTGCACGGTCGGTTCAGTTGTTTTCATTCATCACACCAAACGAGGGGTGCCGGTTCGGTTCAGTAATAGTACTTCTATGATTTATATTTACAGGACCGGAAAACACAACAGAGTTTGGCCGATGGGATCAGTAACCAAGGACTCACAGCTACTTACTCCCTCTGTCCTAAACTGGTAGTCACTTTTCATTTGCGTGTCACAACTTTTAACTCGATTTGTATAAAATACGTTGTAACATTTGTATCTTTAAATTATTTTGTTAAAAAACTAGATTTAAAAATCTTTCTAATGATACTTATGATAGATATTAATATTTTTAAATATATAATTTGTCAAAAGTTGTTTAGCGGAAAGCGTAAAGCGATAAACATCTTAAGACGGAGGGAGTACAAAGGAAATTAACAGAGGATTAGGCTTTTTTAAAAGTATAAAAATTGGCTCAACCTTTTTTTTCAAATTCGCAGGAATACGTAGATGCCAGCCAACTACACGCAAAAGGAGATTCATTGGACAGAACAGAAGAACAAAAAAAGTGAAAAGATTCTGGTACAGTGGCACCCCACATGTGCTTATTATGACCCGGCCCCGGTAGTAGTAGAAATAAATAGAAACAAATAGAAATCAGAAACGCAATTGCAGAGGCCCCTCTCCCCTCCTCCCGACGACTTGCTCCGCCTCCTCCCTCCCTCCTCAGTTGTTGCCACCACCACCACCCTTCCTCTCCGCGTCGCATCGCTCCCCGTCTCGGCCTCGACACCTGGGCTGCCCCCCCTCTGTTTCCGGAAGCGCTGAGTCTCGCCGGCAGGCTAAATCCGCCGCTGCCTGCCTGCCTGCCTACGTCGATCTGCGACCGAGTGACTCCGCGAGGTGCGGGGTGAGTTCCCTCGCCGTGATCCAGTTTTCTTCCTCCGTCGTTTTCGAGTTCTTGCCGCGCGTTTTGGGTGTTGTGTTGTTTATTCGCCGACACTGGTGCCTGGTTTGGTTTGGTCTGGTGCCTTTTCTCCGTGTTGTTCATGGAGATCCTTGTGTTCTGTGCGCCTGTCTATCTTCTCTACTTCGATGGACTTGCAAAGGTTTGATCTTGAGATGAATTTTAGTCATGCGTCGTGGTGTGCAGATTCAGAGGTAGGAGGACAAGCGGAGACGAGTTCCTGTCTGTCGGTTTCATTCTTGGCCGCCGACTTCACATGCCAACAACCCCAAGGAGCAGAAGCCAGGCTAGTAGGACCACTAGGCCTTGGATCTTGTCAGGTACATCAATTCCTTCCCCTCCTCTCTGTTTCCTCCTTTTTTGCCTCAATGATAACTCCACTGATCTGTCTTTAAACGGCAAAGGGGTGATTTTTCGATCACTGAGTTTCAAACTAAAAAATACCGTCCTTTCAATTTTACTGTATTTTTTTTTTAAAAAAAACTGAACTAGCTGATCATGTAAATTCACTTTCTACTGTGTGCTGGACATTCAAATTTATTTAGTACAAAACCAATAAACTCGTTATTTGAGTCCCAAATGAGTGGTGCTCTGTAGAGAACTACAAATAATTCATCTTACGGGCTCCCCAGACCACAATTGGGTCCAGCCATCATAGCTTACTTTGCGCAACTTTTAAATTTCTCCCTGTCTTTTTCACAGGGATGGACTTTGCTGATTCGCGACGGAAGCCTAATTTCACGGGGAAGATTGCCGTGGCTGCTGCACTCACGGTCATGTGCATAATCGTGTTGAAACAGTCCCCTAGTTTCAGTGGTACCAGCGTGGTACGTGCTGAATCTCTCCACAACAACTACCCCCATGTCACTGTCGCTTGCTGTTGAGTTGGCACTACTTGTCATTATTCCTTCTTCCAGACGACTTAAGTACACTGCTTATTTTCCATGGAACAACAACGTGATAGCTTCATCTGGGAACTGCCATTATGGTGATTGGATGAGACATTTGTGCGATGAATGATGCCTTCTATTCTCATTGTTTAATGTTTGCTGTTGTAACAACTCTATTGTGCAAGAGTTATTTTACCGATACGTTTATGTTATTGTTCCAGGGTCACTTTACTGATACATTTATTATTATGCTATTATTATGCCAGGGTTATTACACTGGTACATAATTTGTTCTTGATAGCCACAATTCTGTCACAGTTGTACAGTTTCAGCAATTTCCTAGAAACTGTTTAGTTCATGGGTCTGCAGTTCTTTATTAGTAGCTTTTTTAATCTTTCCAACTGGAGGCATTTTGTTGATGCACTCACATTTCCTGCAGTTCTCTCGCCATGAAACTGGGGTGACCCATGTGTTAGTAACAGGGGGTGCTGGGTATATTGGTTCACATGCTACTCTTCGTCTCCTTAGTGACAAGTACCGAGTTACCATTGTGGTAATCTCTTATTCCTATCTCCCATTCTATTATTCCACACTAACAGAGTCTGATGGTAACAGCAACTGACATTATTTGATGTTTACAGGATAACCTATCCAGAGGGAACATGGGAGCTGTTAGAGTTCTTCAACGGCTTTTCCCAGAACCTGGAAGGCTTCAATTTATTTATGCTGATTTAGGCGATGCAAAAGCTGTATCCTTCCTCTGAAGTTTGATAACTTAGTGCCCCCCTCCCCTTACATTTCCATGTTGTTGAAATTGTTTTGCACTTAACCAATAATCAGGTGAACAAAATATTTTCGGAGAATGCATTTGATGCTGTTATGCACTTTGCTGCAGTCGCTTATGTTGGGGAGAGCACAATGGAGCCACTCAGGTAAAGGCTTGTTCTATGCATGTAATGTCCTGGTTTTCTTTTATAGTTCAAATATTTCTGAGCTTGGACCTACATGATTCTGTCGAATTTTCTTTGATGTGTATGTAGTAAAGCACCATATGTTCCTTAATCGTTGGAGCGAAATTTCTGCATAAGCCATCTAATTGGTATTCTGTTAAATCAAAAATAAATTTATAATCTTAGTCCACACAAAATTTGTCATTCTTGGAAGACTATCTTCATTTTTAGCTCAAAATGCTTCTATAGTTTAAGTGGATGCTGTGCGAGTTATTTTGCTCCAACTGTTTTCTATGCTGCTTCCTTAGTATTAGTTTTCACGTTGCAAAGGTTATCTGCAGCAAATGTTGTTGTTCTAACCAACTGTATATACTCTGTTAACACTGCTATAACAGGTACTACCACAACATAACATCAAACACATTGACAGTTCTTGAGGCAATGGCAGCGCATAATGTAAATACTCTGATTTACTCGAGTACATGTGCAACCTACGGTGAACCTGATATGATGCCTATTGTAGAAACAACTCCTCAGGTTAGCCTCTCTTTTTACCTGATACTCTGTACATGAGCTTTTACCTTCCTTAATTTTATAGATGCTGCCATGATTCTTACTATTTTCTAAACCACCGCAGAATCCTATCAATCCATATGGTAAGGCAAAGAAGATGGCAGAGGACATCATCTTAGATTTTACAAAATCAAAGAAGCAATCAAACATGGCTGTCATGATCTTAAGGTTGGTTTTCAGCAGCCTATTTTAGATTGTAATCCATGGAATAGTTCTAACTCCTTTTCCCGCTGTGTGTAAATTAGATACTTCAACGTGATTGGATCAGACCCAGAGGGAAGGTTAGGAGAAGCTCCAAGGCCAGAGCTACGTGAGCATGGACGGATATCCGGTGCTTGCTTTGATGCAGCCTTGGGAATCATTCCAGGGCTAAAGGTATTATAGATGCTCATTTCAGTGCCATCAGTTCCCCTTTTACTTCTGTGTAAGTAGCTGCATCCATTAATATTACATGAATAACAATCTTATATATGTGATTCTTTGCTCTTTCAGGTTAGGTGGAACCGATTACCCCACTGCAGATGGAACTTGCATTAGGGACTACATCGATGTCACAGATCTTGTAGATGCCCATGTCAAAGCTCTTGATAAAGCTCAGCCAGGCAAAGTTGGAATCTACAATGTTGGAACAGGCCAAGGTTGTTGAAAGATCAATAACCACTAACCAGATCAACAATTTTAGAGAAAGATACCCTTTTACTCAAGATCATATGCCTTCTTCTGTCTCTGAACGTGGTGTTTTTTTTTTTGTCTTATCAGGTAGATCAGTGAATGAATTTGTGAAAGCTTGCATGAAGGCAACAGGAGCTTCCATCAAGGTTGAATATCTTGCCCGTAGACCTGGAGATTATGCTGAGGTATACAGTGATCCATCGAAAATCCACAGGGACCTCAACTGGACAGCCCAATACACTGATCTTGGCCAAAGCCTCGCCCAGGCGTGGAAATGGCAGAAAGCGCACCCGAACGGGTATGGATCAGCCTGATTCAGAGTTTAAAGGTTGAGACTCATCACGCAGATCCAAGGGGTCCATGTGCAGTGATATAGCCTTCAGATAATTGGTTCTTCAACATAGAAACATAGCAAACAGCAACACAAAAGTCGTGATTCTTTTATTGCAGCGCTGGAAGAAGACAAATGTATCAGAGAGAATGCACTACCTGTTCCTTGATTAGTTTCATATATATAGGTCCTCTTTTTGTTGTTGGCATTTTAATATATTTTGATGTGTGCTGAGGCACTATATATAATAACACAAATGAAATTGTGTTGTAGGCAGGGTAGATCAAATCTCGTGTATCAACCATCGTGGTGGTAGAATGAAAGGATATATAAATAAGTTGATGTATGTTTTTGTTTCCAGACTAGTTTCAAGTCTACACAAGGTTCTTTTTTACCAGCTTATATGCGATACAGTGAATCAGTGCCACAAGCATTTCTTTGAGAGGTGGTCTCACATGCAAATATTATACAGAGAACATGTGATTACATTCAATACCCTCAAAGAAAAAAAAAAGAGGAAAAGAAGAACAAAATAATGGTAGCTTCATCAGCGGCCCAGGATCACCGTAGTTTTTCATCCAAAGGGTTGCATCGACTTGGCCATTCCAGAAATTAGAGCAAGAATCTTCCTTAACCTCTGCACCATCAGATCTTAGCACTACCTACACTAGTCAACGCCCTGATGACAGTGATAAGTCAGCCAATGATGCTTATTTGGGCTGACCCGTTAGAGAGAAAAACACCACCAATCTAGAATGATCCCAGAAACCCAAGAAACACACAAACACCAGTACACCACCACTCTGCTAGTAGGAGCCCAGGAAACACAGTAAGTACGCTTGCGAATCAGCTTACTCACCAACAAGACAAGCACGCCCTCTGATGAGTCTCTGAAGCCCCAAGCCTTGAACTCTGCAGCTTGTTGGGCGTTGTGGTGGTCAGAAGAAATCGAACCAGGCTTCGAGAAAAGGGAGCAGGAGCAGGGCCACCACGGGCAGTAGTCTCTCGGGTCCACCCGCGTGCCACAACACGGCCCCCGCAGCGCCAGCGACGCGGCGCACCAGAACAGGAGGCCGCGCGCCGCGTGCCCGTATCCCGTGCATGACCAGCAGCAGCCCGCCGGCCATGGTCCCAAAAGCCAGTATCACTTGCCACTCCATGCCCGCGGTGGAAGCCGGCTGTTGCTGGCCACCGCTGTCGACGAGGAAGAGCAACAGGAACGACACCGCACTGAGCACGAGCGCGAACCCGATGCTCACGAAGTCGCCGTCCGCGGCGCCACCGCCGCGGTGGCGCCCCTTGTCCTTGGCGGCCTAGCCCTGGCCGCATAGTGGTGGCGACGGACGTATGGCGCGGCTGGGTTTTCCGGAGCTTGTCGGATTGGAGGCGAGCGCACAGCTAGCCTGGGCGTGATCGCGGCAAGCCGGCGGCCGGCAGCAGTTGTGCGAGAGCTGCAAGGAGGAATGGATTGGCGCGCTCGTGCTCAGTGCCTTGGTAAGCGCGCTGGAGATCGATCGGTATAAAATGGGAGGAGTGCTCGCCCGACTGGGTATGTAGCTCTGTTTCCGCGGTTGGGACGACGGGCCGTGTAGTAGCAAAGGGAATTGGCACGGAAGTTGTACGCCAATTGGCGTGAAACCTCTCGGATGATGCTTGTTTGCTCCTACATTACATTAATCCATCCATGGTGTAGTTTTCACAGGAGTCCGGTTGCTTCTTCGATCCTTCGTATGGCAATACTTTTCTCAATTCCTGCTCCGATTGTTTTTGTAATTTCTTTTCTCTAGGATCATTCATCGTAGGAATGCCGGCCACATCCACGCATATTCACTGAATCAATTGTTAGGCTCTTAGAAAAGGGAAAGAAAGGCAACTGAAGACGGAGACAGGCAAAGAATCATTTTCGTTTGAGTAGCAAAATTGTAAATTAATGTTTTCCTTTCTTTAATAGTTGAGGAGGATTTGATGTTTCCCTGAAACTCTGATGATGGCCATGGGCACATGCTGCCCATGCATGGCCATGGTGATACGACCGGTTGAATGCTGAGCACTAGCTCGCAAATGCCCACTTTGGTTTGAATTTCAAGGATCCTTCCTGCCAAATCCCTGCTAGACACTAGAAATGGCTTTCAGAGGCAAGATTTGTGTATCATTGTATTAAGGAGAAGAGTCCCGACGAACATACGACGCACATCCAAAGAGCACTGAAGGAGGTCAACATGTGCATAACCGTAGCTGGACCATTCGAGCAGAAGATTTTTATATCGATATTACATGAAAGGAACAACCAAAGTGTGATCATCGCCGCGCCCTACGGATCATCGACGAAGAGCTCCCACGCATGCCCGTTGAACGCTGGAAACACGTTGTGAAGGGCCTCCACCTAGGTCGGCGATAAAGTCCTCGAATCCAATACGTCCCCGTATACACTTGGGGGGGCTGAACCCGGATTGGCCGGCGGCGCTTTGTCGAACCGTTGCTCGAGGAGTATCGCGCCTCGTCAAGAGGTTGATATGTGAGCCAACGGTTGGGCGCGCGGCTATCCGTCTGCTCCTGCGCCTTATAGGCATGGGCGACCTTTGTTGTGGTGGAGAGGCAATTAGTGGCGGCTCCCACTCGACCTGCACCTCATCCGAAATCGTGTCAGGCGTCGAGCGGCCTCACGTGGCGTGGAACTCTCGTCACCAAGCTCGTTGTCAGCGGCGAGGCGAGACCGGCAGCTCCCCTGTCCCGGCGATAATGGAGGTGGATCCTCCGTTTGCCACGTAGGGAGTGTCCACCTCACCCACCGGGGGGTGTAGGAACACTGGAGGGGTCGTCGAACACCAGCCGCTTTGGCGTGACCGTGAATGCCTCGCTTGAGGCGATGCCGAGGGTATTTCAGAAAATAGTACTACTTATGTTTTTTATTTATATAATATAATAATGTCCTGTACAAGCTAACAAGTCTATTTTCAGTTTTTAAATGGCGGGAGTAGAGGTCCCAGTTTCAGCGAGGGGGCATATGAAGCCCGAAAAGCTGCAGAATGAAACGTTATCGGAAAAAAAAAACGTCCTTGAATACCATAGAATGAAATAAGTTGCAAAAAATGTTTCTTCCGATGATATTTTCTAAGGGACAGAATATAGTTTTTAAACTCCAAGCTGCACGTTAGTCCGATTTTCATTCCTGAACAGTAAAATCGGATAACAGACGTCCTTTAACACCAAAAACCGGGAAAGTTTGTTCATGTGGTTGGTTTCCGATGTGGTTTTATATTTTCTAAAAATAATAAAGTTCTAGTTTGATCTCTAAAAATTCATAATTAATCTATTTCAAATCAGAAAAATATGAAACTAGTATGATTTTTTCTAAAAGTGTTAGCTATATATGTGGTGTTCTTTTTTTTTTCGAGAGCTGACCGTTCTATATATGTGGTGTTCTGCTTAGTGTTATTTGGACCTTATTTTTGTTTTAAATAAGTAATGAGCATGAGTATAAGCAACAAATTAGTTTCAAATAACTATATATAGATCATAAACATGTATACCATTTTTATAAAAAAAGAAGATAGTGCTTTCTTTTTGATTTAAAATAAATTATTTATGAAATTTTACATAGTAAAACAGATTCTTATTATTATTAGAAAAATACAAAAATCACCTTTGAAACCAGCAGAAGGACCAAAATTAAACATTAGCTTTGGGAAAGACCTTAAGTTTTCTATAACACATGCTCATACATTAAATTCAAAATTTAAGTCTACCCCTCAGCTAGAGGCATTAGAGAAAATAATGGATGTGTCTTTTGATGATCATTAGAATTAGAAGGAGATACCCAATTATTCATCGAAGAAAGAAGGCGATGAGGGTCCAATTGATCTTGGACCCTTAGATGAGTTACTAGAAACTCTCATACCTCCTATAGAGCTTAAACCATTACCTTCGGCCTTAGATACGCTTTTTCGAATAATGATGAGAATATCCTGTCATTATAAATAATAAGTTATTACTAGAAGAATCTTTATGTCTTATAATTGTCCTAGAGAAACATCGAGTTGTTTTTAGTTATTCACTCCAAGACCTTAAAGGAATCAGTCCAGTTCTTTGCACCCATCGTATTCCCACATATCTAGATATAACACCTTCTAGAGAGCCACAACATAGGCTTAATAATGCAATGAGGGAGGTAGTAAAGAAAGAAGTCTTAAAACTTTTGTATGTCGGGATTATTTATCTTGTGTCGTATAGTGAGTGGGTAAGCGTTGTCCAAGTTGTACCTAAGATAAGAGGTATGACTATTGTTAGAATGATAAAAAATGAATTAATTTCCCCAAAGAATCGTTATTAGTTGGAGGATGTGGATTGATTATAGAAAACTCAACAAGGCTACTAAGAAATATAATTTTCTTTTGCCCTTTATTGATGAAATGTTAGATAGATTAGCCAATCATTCTTTCTTTTGTTTCCTTCATGGTTATTACGGATATCATCAAATCCCCATCCATCCTAATGATCAAAGTAAAACCACTTTTACATGTCCCTATGGTACTTATGCTTATCGTAGAATGTCTTTTTGGGCTATGTAATGCTCCAACTTCTTTTTAAAGATGCATGATGTCTATATTTTCTAATATGATTGAAAAAATTATGGAGATTTTCATGGATGATTTATCTGTTTATGAAAAAAAAAAAATTGACGGTTGTCTTGAAAACTTAGATAAGGTTTTAAAAAGATGTGAAGAAAAACATTTAGTCCTTAATTGGGATAAGTGTCATTTTATGGTTCGAGAAGGGATATGTTAGGTCATTTAGTGTCCGAAGAGGAATAGAGGTAGGCAGAGCTAAAATTGAAGTAATTGAACAATTACCTCCTCCGGCTAATATTAAGGGTATTCGTAGTTTTCTTAGTCATTGTGGTTTTTTTTATCGTCGCTTTATTAAAGATTTTTCATTTATTGCTAGACCTTTGACCAATTTGTTAGCTAAGAATGTTGCTTTTGATTTTCTTGATGCTTGTATGCAATCTTTTAATACTCTTAAAGAAACACTTATTTCTACACCAATCATTCAATCCCACGATTGGTCTTTACCTAGATAAGAAGCATCATGCTATTGCCTATGCTAGTAAAACTTTGTCGGCGCTCAACTTAATTATGCAACTCTTTGAAAAAGAACTCCTTCTTTGTTGCTTTAGATATAGATAAGTTTAGATCTTATTTATGGATAATTATGGATGGTTTGATGCGAGAAAGTGGCGATTGTGCATGTGAGGCTTGTATAGAAACTACTATAGAAATCATGGTTTGGAACAAATAGTTACTAGACATTATTTGTTCTCTTTCTCTCTTGAAACCTATACCTAGAAACTACTCTTTGGGACTGCCCTTATAGACTACTGTAGTTAAACTTCTAATTGTCGTATATATGTAGACCCATTCCAAGCACATGGCTATGCAGAGTGATGCATTCATAGATGTGGAGGAGCACAAAAAGGTTATCAATGACTTAATAGTTCATCATGAGAAAGCCATATGCGATATAAGCATGAGGATGGATGAATCGCTTCTTGAACACAAAAAGAAGGTACTATGCTATCTGAAAAAATTCTCTCTCAACGACATATATTAGGTTGTTGTATTAAATGTGATGGAGAACAATAATGCTTGTATCCTTTTAGGTTGAAAAATAGAATGGATAAAGACATGACTTTGCTATGCTATGATCTCAAGAAATAGGTGAATCAAGCTTGTTAAGGTTTCTATTTTAACATTCATTTAATTTACATATCAATTTTTATTGTTGGACTTTTTTTTTTGCATGCAACATTGTATTGACAACATTAACAATGAATTTAAACCCTAGAAGAACACTAGAAAGCCCACAAATTAGCAACAGAGTAAGAAATTACTTATTATAGTTTATAATAGATTATTAATTTTTTTGTGATGAGTAAAGACTTTTTAGTTTGTAACTTTGTGTAAATATTTGGTTGTAATTCATTCTTGTGCAAATTGTTATTTGATTCAGGTATGTATTGACCGAGGAATGTTTCTCAAGACTGAAGAATATAGATTGAGGATTTGTTATACTAGGTGCGGTGTTCTCTAGGATAACCCTATATCAAAAGTGGCTAGTAATTCACCACTTCCAATGAATAATTTTCGATAGTACAGTTCCATTACATGTCTTTTCGTTGCGGCCATAACTCTAGTGCGATCTTAGATTTAAAACTTGTGCGGACAATGTGCCAAAGCTTAAGGAAAAGGCGATATTACATCAATACTTTTTTTCGTTGAATGACTTGAGCTGAAATTTTGCGGCGGCATCATTAAGCATCTCTAGTACATCTTTACCAAGTTTGAGTGCCTTAGTTTTAACTTGTGTTTGATTTGACATATTTGTAGGCCTATTGACCCCTCTCTAGGCCACCTAGGCGACATCAATGTCCTTACACATATACCCTTAACATTGTCCCCTTTGTTGTTCAATATTAGCTTATTGCGATCCCTAACAAATGAACTCTTATTGAAGGATGGAGTATTTTGCCTATTGTTGGTCTTTATATCCAACAAGTGAGCGAGAGAAAGAGAAGAGATTGAGGAGATGAAGCAAATGGGTGGTATCCCAAGACCCACTCCACCATGGTTTTGTCCCCAATATTTATAGTGGAGGAGTGATGTGGTCATTCTCATAAATTCTTTGGGTGATGTTTTAGTTACATATGAGTCTCTATGTTTTACAAATATGCCCTTAAATGCATATGACTAGAAGGGTCTATTTGTTTGAGCTCTAGATCCTCTCGGGAAGCTAATTCCATGCGAGAAAGGATTCACCGACTAAAATTGGCTCATTATGATTCTTTAGGATAAGCTACTTTTTTAGCTCCTAGCCTACTAGTTCATTTTAGAGAACCAGTTCACAAAATCTGCAAAGAATCACTTCCAAAAACTAGTTGACAGAGCTTCTTCTTGATTCAACCTTAAAACTATGGGAGAATTAGGAATATGACCCTAAAAAAGTTTGCCTTGGGAATCTAGCCTTTTTTTAGAATTTGGGAATGTGGCCTCAAAATGAAACTTTGTTAGGAATCTGGCCTTCTATCACTTCCGTTGGCAAGTTTTGTTAGGGTATGCACTCTAGGACACAGGAAAAGACAATTATGCCCTCTTAACCATACAAGATGCCGACAGCCCTTGGCTTTTCCCATCCCGGTCTCTCTCCCAATGCCACATGAAAGGGAAAACAAAAAAATCCGATGGGCGGCGGGCTTGGCTATTTCTTTGCCCACTGGCGGCCAAGAGGAGCGACCGACACGCCTATTACCGCGGATTCGCGATGGGCGGTTTGACATGCTGCGGGCGTGGCGTGGAGCCCCGGCGGCGAGGCGGTGATGGGCGAGGCCGCCATTGCCACCGACGCCGGCACTAGGAAGGGGGGCGACGGAGGTCGTGGGTGGGTGCCGCGCCTTCCTAGTCCGGCCTGCGCATCCTCTTCGGCGTGCCGCCACCCTCCTAGACAAGCGGGCATCTCGAAGCCCGGCCTCTCTAGCGATAGGGAGGGCGGCAGGGGCGCGAACATCAGCGTCGGGGATGCGATAGCAACAACAACAAAGCATGGGTGAGTGCGGCGAGCCACCTCCTGTGACCAAGGCGACTTCTTTGGAAGAGTAAGTTCACAATTTTGGGTGCTCATAGGTGTTTTTCTAATGATGCAATTTTTGAAACTATATATTAATTTTGCATGGCAGCAATGATTCCAAATTTACACTTGAAATTAAGTTGTGCAACCGTAAGAAAAAAGTAGGCAAGAGTTCAAGTGTTATAGTTTCGACATGGATGTTGATTCGGACAAATCAAATTATAAGGACCTTCATGACTCTATGCTAGATAAGTATTTGTGCGGTTATTTGGAAGTAGCTCATTTTCAGTATTTTGATGAAGAGCTGAATTCTTTCCCTGAATTAAAAACCGACCAAGATTTGATGGCTATGTTTGAGAGACATTCGAATAAAAAGGTTATTATCATGTTTGTTACATATCGAGGTCCCCGTGATCCATATGAGCTTGGCGAGAGAGTGGGATTTTGGTGACAAAGAGGATGATATTGGTGAGGAAGAGGATGATGATGACTACCTTAGGAACCCCAAACCACAAAATGAATATGTAGGTGTTGATAAGGAAGCTATGTACCTTGGCAATGCTCTATAGTTGGTTTCGAGGACAGTTCAAAAAGAACCATGCTTTGTTGATGATGATGACGATGGCGATGACGATGGCGATGAAGAAGGAGGTGAGTCGAGGATGTTTATTTATTATTATGAACTGAACTACACTCATCCAATTTTTTCCCTATTATAAGCCGTTGTCAATATACAACATTTGTACGTCAAGAAGTATGTCAAATCAGCCCGGCACCGTCTATTGCTCAAATTGAAGATCAACTTCTTCAAGTTGAAAAGAGGCGGGACAACCAATAACAAGAAGCTAGGCCTTCCAAAAAAAAAGCCATGAACAATCTGAAGGTGCCACTTGACACCCGTCAATGGGTACAAGAAGCAAGAAACTAATTCCTAGCAGCCCTCGCTATGAGCACACGAAGCAAAAAGAAGGCTTAATCTTTGATGTGTGATGTATTTGCTCTATGTATGTGAGACCAATGTAGCACTTTCATGTGACCTTATCGACAACCGAACTAGGGTGATTCGTGAACATATTGTGTGGTCTTGTTTATGTCGAGAACTATGATGGATTTGTGAACTAGGTAATATGTGTGGTTATATATGTGTGATTATATATGCTTGGTTGAATGTGATTATATACTCAAAATATACAATAAATGAACAAAACTATATTTTTTATTTATTTTTACTTAGGGGTAAAATAGTCTTTTTTACCTAGTAGTTAACATCGTTAGGTCTCGAAAACCGACGGAAGACCGGATTCCTAACAAAGTTTTGTTTTGAGACCAGATTTCCAAATTAAAAAAAAAAAAACAGATTTCTAAGGTAAAGTTTTTCGGGGGCCATATTCCTAATTCTCCCTAAAACTATTTTGGGAGCTCGCCAAACGAACCCTAACTTCAAACCTATAAATGTGACATATAGCCCTAACATTGGCCTCTTAGATGTTGACTTATTTCAATCTCTAACAACTAGCTGACTAAGGCCTCGTTTAGATGGCAAATTATTTGCCAAAAGCACATTCTAACTCCCTGTAGCACTCCCGTAGAACTTTTCGTTTGTATTTGGTAAACATTGTCCAATCATGGACTAACTAGGCTCAAAAGATTCGTCTCGTGATTTACAACAAAAACTGTACTTTGTGTAAGTAGTTATTTTTTACATGCATTTACTGCCTCGAACATATGTCTTTTGATATATTTAATGTGATGTGATGGAGAGAGAGTCTAAAAATTTTGAAGTTTTTAGCAAAACTTTAGCCATCTAAACAAGGCCTAATTTTTTAGCTCCTAACGATCCAAATAGGTGGTCCAATTGATGGAACAATTTTAAGCCAAGCACTCGAGTGGTTGTTAGCCTACTAGTTGTCCACAACTAACTATTTGGAAATTGGGAGGAGCTAAAGATGAAGAAATGGCAATCCCTCCCTAATTACCTTGCCTCCACTTTTCTCTCCCATATTATCCTTTTCTCAGCCACACTCAGCCACCGCTCTTGGCTACGCTGCCATCCTCAAGCGCCAAAGACTAGCACGATGCCCTACCACTCCATCTTCGCCAAACTCGAGCTCGTCACCTTGCCACCAGATGCCACTGTCTCTGTTAGTCATGGATATGCTTGTCCTCTTTGTCAAATTCAAATACCAGGAGGGAGGACCGATCGAGGAGTGTGGCAATTTGGTCGGCAGGTTCCTTGTCCTTTGTCCCAATTATGGCTACCTCGCCTTGCTTTCTCTAGGGCCGTGGCCCACTGCGATGTTGCCTCCGCCCGAATTTGTTCAGCTGATTTTGGCTGATTGAATAATATTATGTGAGAGAGAATAAACTGAAATAAGATAAACCAAGACAGGCGAACATGGGAGGCCGACCTCCGCTCCTATTGTGGCTACCTCGGTGTTGGCCTTGACTTTACCAAGGCTCCTCGACCTCTAACCATGCATTGGCTATGCATTGGCAAAATGGCAAGTGTAGAGAAGGGAAAAAGACACCTCAACCATGGGATCTCTTACTATTTGTCTATTTAATCTGTTCAGTCAGTAATAAGTTAATAAGTACTCTACTCTATAAGATTATTCTAATTAATTTTTATTTATTTTATTTTATTTTATTTTACTTTGTTTTATGTATTTTCTATAAATATGATGTTCTATGTTATATTTTGTGATGTCTATGTAGAATAAATGTGATGTTTTACGATGCATTTCTGATGTGTTTAGTAGTTGTAGCGGGGGCTGAACCACGTTGAAACGACGAGGCAACAAGCTCCTAGCCTGGCTGACCTGATCAGCAAGCCTCGGTGCGCATATGCCCGATACTAGCAAGATGTCGTGCACAAATTAAGGGTTTGTTTGGCAGCTAAGCAAACTCGGTGAGACGTCGTGCGCAAATTAAGGGTGTGTTTGGCAGTTGAGCAAACTCGGTTGGAATGGGTTCAACCCACTTTCTTAGTTGTTTTGTTTGAAGTCTAGGTGAAAGTCCTGATAACAAGAAATAGCAAGCTGGTAGATTCATAGTGTCTGTATATTAGGACCATAAAGTCATCAACATCCCTTTGCATAGTGCAGGTTGAACCGTGCAATTGGTAAGCCAAGTATTAGCAGCTAGTGGATACTAAACTAGGTAAACATTTATACATCAGTAACTTTCTGCCATCCAAAAGGTTAAGACACCCAACAATTTCCAGATGCGAGCTTGTCCAATGCTCCCGCCTCCATAACTGAAAATGAGGGAAGAAGGAAACATGTTAACATCAGGGCTGGCATTCATGATAACATCAGGACTGGCATTCATCATCCTGAAAATTCTGTAACGTCCACTAATAATTTCTACAAAACAGTAAGAAGCCAAACAAGAAGTGTCACTTGCTATAGAAGTACATCAAGTTTTAGGAACAAACATCTCTTTGGTTCAAACTGTGGACATATCAAATTAAGAATAAGAAGCAGCACGCTTCCAGAAACAGCTAAGGCAATATGCCTTCCGACAAATACTAAACAAACAACTATCTTGCTAAACTTGCATAAGAAGGCCAAAGGCTGCTTGGCCTAGCGGTTAAGACACTCGAGCGGCACTCACAGGTCCTCAGTTCGCATCCCCGTGGGAGCAAATTTCAGGTTGTGGTTAAAAAAGTCGGCATGAGGTCCGTGTATGGCCCATGCAATTCCCAGGGGTCGGGGAAGCCGAGGCTTCTTCTTAAAATAATACCGGCGGGGCAGTCTTTCCCCCACCCGGCCGAGTTTTTTTAAAAAAAAAGAACTTGCATAAGTAATATTTTACCAAGAAAGTACAGAAATGAAAGTGTGTAAACTACCGATGAAATGGTCTCTTGCAGGTTTGTGTAAAGTACGAACCTACAAGAGAAAGGTGGAGCACACAGTTCAAGTACCAATGAAATGATCTGGAAAGGAAAAGACGATGGTACAATAAAAAAACCCTACATCAGTTGAAAAGAGTCACCAGACCATAAGCTCAGTTCATGCATTGATAGCATGCCTAATAGATATATTGGATTTGCAATGTGAGATCAAGATAACCTCACAAAAGCAGCATAGGTCCTTGTATTTTTCATAATTAATGGAAGTGAGATTATAAACATTGAAGTTTGTTGATCAAAAGCTGAAAGTTCAAAACTTCAAACACAATGTGGAAATGGGAGAATTTACCTATGCTCCAATCACCATATTAGAAGGTACTAGTTTCATCAGTGCTCACTTTCAAACTCCGAAGTTGCTCGAATTATGTAAACCTGCACCACTTGCACAAGAGAAATAATTACAATCATAGATTTCTCCTAGTTAGTCCTTAAGAAAAACATATGATACTGGAACAACATGATGCCATGATAACATCTGAATCTGATAACTGGAAACAAGTGAAGTAAATCTGTACAAAGGTCAAGTTTGAAACAAGACAGATTTTTTTTTTCTTTCTAAAGAATCTTTGATTCCTTAAATTTCAGTTATTGTTATTCAGTTCCCTGCAAAGCCACCATATGCAATGCAAGTTCCACTGATGATTCAGACACGTTCTAGCTATGGAAAATAGATCTCAATCACCTTGAACTTTGTCGGCTCAATCAGTTGGAACACCAAGCAATCTCCATCATGCAGCTTGTGCTTGATGGCGAACTCTTTCCATCCAGTGCTGATGTCAGCTTTCTTTGCGCGGTAGAGCATTTCTGACTCGTCATCCACCTCATCCACCAGGGTGATGGACTCATCCCTCTTGGGCAGGTGCTTCAGGCAGAAATACGTTGGGAGGCCCTGCGATTTCACAAGCCGACCAAACAAGAATTTACCTCGATGGGTGGGGAAGAATTAAGTAATCGAAAACAGCAGAACGTGCCGAACTGAAAGCTTCCTCTTTTACCAGCCAGAAGCCTTTGGTGACATGAGACATGATCATGGGCTGGATGAAGATGGGGAAGCTGGAGCCCAGATGTTGCACCAGGTCCTCAGCCTTAGAGATGGCGTCGCTCCTCTCGGCAGCGTCCAGCGGCAGCCGCGCATTATCCTTCGGCTTCGTGATCCTGACAGGCCTGACCTGCAGAAATGCCGATTCGATAAAGAAAACCCAGAGAAAAGAAGGCCTCGAGCGAGCGACACAAGTTGACAATGAACTAACATGATAGTACACGGGCTTCTCGGGGAGGTCGGCGAGTCGGCCGGACCGCCGTAGCGGCTCCGCGCCGGCGGCGGCACCGTCCCGCGCCTTCCGCTTCTTGGCCTGCAGAAAAATGCCAGTTTGGATAAAATATACCCAGAGAATGACAGAAAAGAAGACATCGAGCTACACAAGAAGAGCCCGGCGGCCATCATGGCTGTCGTTGAAGAAACCGGGACACACCAACGAGGGTTTTGGCAGCGGCGGCGGCCTCTCTGACGGCAGCGGGAGGCGGTGGAGCTGCAGCTCCTCCAACTTCCGCTTGTTGGCCTCTATCTGCGTCCGCCGCCGCTCCTCGTATGCCATCGCCATCGCCACCGCCTCCGCCTCCGCCTCCGCCTCCGCCATCTCCCTCTCTCCTGTCTGAGTTCCCCACTTGGATTCCAGTGAGTAGCTTCGAAAAGAGCAGACGAAGCGGCGGTGCGGAGCGGACTTGGAGAGACTGGGGTTCCGTCCACACGGACGGCAGAACAGAAGGCTTCTCGAATAGAAGCCCAGTCCACAAGGTGGTCGACGGCCCAGCCCACAAGGCCTACTTTGCAATCACCAACCGCCCATGCTCATCGGCACACGAACAGCGTGTCAAAGCTTGCTCTGAACAGCTCAAAGTGCCGAAGCTTGCTTGCTCTGAACAGTTGCTTGTGAGCGTGAGCGCGACGAATTGGATCACCTGTTTCTTCTTTCACAAAACGTACTTACAGATTTGATTAATCTGTGAGATGGCACAAGAGTAGTGGTGTGGACGGGGGTAGCTACGTATCAGCCGCACGTGCGTGTGCGTGCTATTTCTAGCTCGCAATCTGTGTGACAAGCGTTGCATAATTGCATTCGTATCTTTGTCACATCCGGTGAAATTGCACTACAGGTCTCATGTTCGTGTGTCTTGCTGCGTAATTGCGTCGGTGCGTGCGGTCATCTCTGCGACGGCCGTCAAAAAATTCATGTTGTCTCGTCCGCTTTGGTCAGAGCTCTGAAAACCACGGATATTTTGGGGTCTCACAGAGTCTTCAAATCAGTGACACCACATCACAGCCTACTTGTTCGATGACTTTTGTCACTGAGAAATTCAGTGAGCAGCTTCTCAGAAACTATACCTGCTTATCTCATTTGTTTTTAGCACTGTCAAAATCTCGGCTTCCTTGGTGACTATTTTTTGTCAACAAGAATACTTTAAGGTCTGGGAGTCTCCAGCTTATTGACCTTGTTCGATGACTTTTGTTATAGATAGAGAAATTCAGCGAGGGGCTTCTCAGAAACTCTATTTGCTTATCTCATTTGTCTTTAGCACTTTCAAAATTTAGGCTTCTTGTTGACCTAATTTGTTTTTAGCACTTTCAGAATCTAGCCTTCTTGCTGACTGTGTTTTGCTAACAAGAATACTTCAGGGTTTCAGAGTCTTCAGCTTATTGACCTTCTTCAATGATACTTTTGTCACAGAGAAATTAAGCGAGGAGCTTCTTAGAAACTCTGCTTATCTCTTGGCACTTCAAAAGCTAGGATTTCTTGACTCTTCTTTCCTATCATAGGTTTGATTTGTTGTCGACAATATATATGGTTATTATAAACGAAAGGGTGCCAGAAATTCCATCCAGCTCCAATGGATGATGCATTGCATGCACGTCCGTCCTTTCGGGACTGTACTTGCCACAAAGGCACACAAGTTTCTCTATCAGTTCGTACGAGCCAATAAGAATTTAAGATCCTGAGTAGTATATTATTGTGATCCATATTGTGATCCATGGTTCGATTTACAACTTACAATTTCTGATAACCTTGTCGATCTGCAGCTACTGCTGTCTTTTTTCTCATACAAAATTGCAGACGTACTGAAGGCCGAGCTATATTTATGGCTCTGGTTGTATTTTTAGCTGTGGTTGTAGGTGAGGCTTCTGAAAAACACCAGTGTCACCATTATAATGTCCTTTCAGTAATTCGAACTTGTACATTTTGATATTCATTAATTCATTCCCTTGAACACAGACCAAGTCCAGCAATGACATCAGCACCGGCCATTTTGATTTCTCAGCAACCCTATACTGAGTGACTTGGACATGGCACCCACGATCACGAGCTACTTTACATGGCTGCCCTTCTGAAGGACCGAAACGGCGACCAGAGGGGGGGTGAATGGGAGCCTCGATTTTCCTTTTCAATTTTGGGTCATCGGCTCAACCCCCGACCTCAAAAACAAAACACACAAAGACACGAGTGATACACGCGCTAAGCGGTAGAAGATATCAAACGCGCGAAGTGTTAGGCTCAAAGAGTCGAACGCAAAAAAATCGGATCTCAAATAGGAGCTCAAATGAATAAACCACGGATTAATTAGCAGACGAAAACAAAATCAATTCACCCTCGGCACTCAAACAGTGAACAAGCAAAGATTGCTCCTGTAGCTGACAACAGCACAACATACAAGCTTTCACTTGCTAGACGTTGATGCTAGTAGCTTAGTAAAATAAACAAATCAAGGTACTATTGCTTGATAGTGACGTCTCATGAGATTAGCAAGGCAAATCACGTTAAAGAAAAGCTTTTGCTAGCTGCTGACAACGAACGCAGAAAAACAAGGTGCTTCACTGCTTGCTGCTGTCACCGAACGAACGAAGCTGCTGCTGAAGAAACACTAGACAACAAGCAACAATATTTGTATACCATGAATGCTGGTTCTAACAAAGTGACATGAATTAATGCTCCAAAAATATGCTAATGATTGCTAGAGATAGTCATTCACGGATGCAAGATAATAGACTGAAGATCTGAACTTGAATTGATTTACTTTCTAAACAATTAAGCTGCAGCTATGCAAACCGAGAATTATTCCAAGCAAAACAAACGAGATCAAGGCTCAAGCTTCGAGGTGCATGCCACTGCTATCAAATACTAAAAGTACCAGCTCATGGATAATGTGATGAACTTGACTTGCTTTACCTTGCCAATCAATCAACCTGTTACCTGTTGACAAGGAGCTGCTGCAGCTCGACGGTGGAGAGCAGATGAGACTGGACTGGAGACCTCCACGGACGAGCACCTGCACAGATGGTGGCACACGCTGGCCAAGAACACACGAGACCCGAGACAAGGAAGAGCACGTCGACTAGACTGCTCTGTCGGACACCCAAACGCAGCACGACTAACAGGAACCTAGAGCGCCCTGAGAGCCAAGAACAGAAGACGAACGGAAATTCAAGAACCTGCACAGCCTGGGCACAGGCGAGCGTCCAAACGACGCTGGGAGATGCGGCTCCTGATGCGCTCGGCCGGATTCCCGAAGAACAGAGAACTGCGAGTGCCGCACAGAGACAAAACGCTCGGGGCTGGACTGCAAGCGCCACAAAGACGAAGAACACGAACAGAAAACTGGTGACCACAAAATCAACCAAATCCGATCCAACACTCCATGAATCGAGCTCAAACTTTGTCCAGATGAAATTGGTCTAGGTACGAACTAATCTACCAAAAATCATAGGCTGAAACGCATCCAATCTCCGGCAAAAACAGATCGTGGGCAACAACACAAAAACGCCCCAAACTGACGAACACAGTCAAAACAAAATCTCAGCACAGAGAATAAAAGCCCGGAGGGCACAGGCGAGATTGGGGCTGCCCTTCCCCTCAAAAAAAATCCCAGCAAAATAGCACGAATTTGTTTTTGGGCTAAACAAAGAAGCTAAAAATGAGGAAAAATAAAACGAAAAAATAAGAGCGAAAGAGGGGAGGATGGGCTGTCATCCTCTATATATGGTCCCTTATTTCTCATCCCTATTTTGCCCTCCGATACATATGAGCCAAACCACTAACCCTGAAGGGCTATTTTGGTCGACTCAGGGTAATTTGTCGATCCGACGGCCACCGCGCCTCCTCATGCGCACCTTGCTCCACGCAATCTCAGGGACGCCACCTTGCAGATCCTTCCGATCCACCGGAACGCCCACCCGGGTTTTGAGGCCCAAACCCGTGAAACCCGCCGATGGTTTTGAGGCCCAAACCACCAAACCAGCGCCCGTGGTTTTGAGGCCCAAACCACGAAACCCGCACCGATGGTTTTGAGGACAAACCACCAAACCTCCTCGACACGTGTCATCGCCGTCTTGACCGCGAAGTCGCCAAGTCATCAGAGCTCCCGCTCTGCCTGCTTCGCTTCGCCGTCTTGACCCGATCGACACGGTCCCGCCCGTCCTCTTGCATTCGTCGATGTCTCGGATGTCGGCCACCATGGCTAGCCACCCGGCGATCCGGTCCCTCGGTCCAAGCCTCACGTCCGTCCTTCACCTCCTCGGTCCGTCGGCCCCAAGACGTCCTCCTTGGCCCCTTCACCTCGCCGTCGGCTACCATCTCCGAGCTCCACACCTGCACAACACGAACCAAAAGATCCGTCTTCGACACACTCCATGTGTCTTGGGTGAACATAGCCGAAGCATAAAAGATAAAGGAAAATAGAATTAAAATGTTGACTTTTGACAATCACTCAATCACAAAACTAAACACATGTGACCTAAATCAACCATGTGTTCGCACCTTCCCAGGCGCCAAGTTGCACGCTTCGATTTCTCACACAAATGACACAAAACCAGAAAGAAGCAGCATTCCTTCAGCTCAGAAGGGGAAAAAAACAGACCACAACAAACCTGTGCAAAGAAACAGGGAGACTATAGTAACAAAGTGTCTGTAGCAGCAAGATGGTAAGTAGATAGTTACAATTCAAACATAGTGACTTGGACTAAATGAATGACGCTCGCTCCTTTTAAGGCCATGTCGACGCTCTTTATATATTATATATATGCAAGACATGGGAGGAGCTTGAGCAACTACTGACTCCTCCTTATATTATCTCCTTAAGACATGAGAGGAATTCGCCTTGTTTTTATTATTTCTTTCCTCCATTTTTGTAATAAGTGGCTGTGTACATCTATGGATGTAGAGGCGGATTTTATTATCCATTATCGAAAAAAAATGAGAGGAAGAGGAGGAGCATGAGCTACTAGTCTCTGACTCCTCTCTGGTCGGTATCCACTCAGCCCTGGTTCCCCTGCACTCCGCTAGACTGCCGCTGCTGCGTCACAAAATGTCCCAAACTGCGGCAGCCATACGGTGGGCGGGGCGTTCGCGGTGCTCGTAGCGGCGTCGCGCTCATGGGCTTCCCGCGGTCGTTGAAGCGCGGCGGATGTCATGCTGGCACTGGCACTGCACGCCATCCTGCTGCTCGGCTGGCGTCGCGGTCTTTGCTCTCCACGGCGACGGCGCCCGTGGCCGACCCGCACGCCGGCCCACGGAGGGTGCGGCGGATGGCCTCACCGCGTCGGCCACCGTTCCCTCGGGATCGCCGCGGTGGCTCGGCTTTGCCACCATCGTTCTCACGCGCTCAAGTGGATGGCGGCGTCGCCGCGGCGGAGGCGGAGGCGCCCGGCGTCGGACACGGTCAAAGAAGGCTTTCTCCTGTTCCTGCTGTTCTGGCGGGAATTTGGGCGTCTACCTGTCCATGGTCATGGACGGGGGTCGCCCGCCACCGCGGCCGCCGGCAGCAGCAGTGGCGGCGGTGGAAGAAGACCCTGCGGTGACGGTGGCGAGGTCAACCCCGTGGCGCCTCGGCCCTCGGCCCGCACGCGTCGTTGTTGATGCAAAGGTTTGAGCCTCTGACCAGACCATGCCGGCGGGAAGGAGAAAGCGCACATGGCGATTGTGCAGTATTTCTACCTGTGTACAGTACTCGTATTTAAGGGGTTGTACAGTATTTCTACCTGATACGATCAGGGGTTGTTTCTTTGTACAGTATTTCTACCTTTGTACAGTACTTGTATTTCTACTACAATTCCTTCAAATGAAAGATCAAAACAACCCCTTAAGTTTTGTTATTGTCGTGGTGGTGGTGGTGGTGTTGGGAACATTCCCATGGACGCCAATTTCCGGGTCAATTCGTACGCCTCCGGATTTGATTGATGGAATTGCATCTAGTAAGGTCATTTTCAGAACACGCACTTACCAGCAGTCGCCGTCGTGCATGCTCTTACCAGCTCGCAGTGCCTCACAGAGTTTGCATCGTCGAATGGCCGGCCAAATGGAGATGCGAGCAGAGCACGTTCTGCCTCGCGTTTGGAAACAGAACTGTTGTACGAGTTTGTCACCTGTTCTGTTCTGCAGCCGGCAGTGCTCCCTGCTCCATCCAACTGAACCCGGATTGCCGATCGCCGAGACAGAGAGACGAGTCTGCATTGCTCGCTGCGGCACTCATTTTCCGTGCCGCCGCGTCTGTTCGCGGGTCGGTCAACCGTCCAAGTGGCATCGGAGTATTGAACTCCCTGGAAAAACTCACACAAGGGCATCTCATTCTCGTATGTGGTTCATTTTATTCGTGCCAACTTCCATCGGTGGGGTGGGGGAAAAGCACCTGCCATGTTTGCAGCGTCTCCTCCCCTGGCCTGCTTATGCAAGCAGTGGACTACTCTACTACGAGCAACTCTAACCTGGAGCACAGTTCGTTTGATCCAACATTAATTCGTTTCCCTCGGTTTGATTTCAAAAGTACACTGGAGCAGCTCTAACCTGGAGAAATAATGGAAAGTGCACATGTCCAGAATCCGACATATATATACAACACATGATCCGTACGTTCCAAACAACCAACAAGTAACAAGCAAGTCATATTAACACACGTGAACGACAGCAATTCAACCTGACAGTTCGTTCACATACTACTGTACAGCCACACACCTACACGTAGTAGTTAGTATACGTACACACACAGAGAGACCGCCGGACGACATCGTCAAGGGTCAAGCCTGCCGGCCGGTCTGCCGGCGGCAGCCTAGTTGTTGTCGCCGTCACCGGCCTTCACTGGCAGCTCTCCATGCATGCCCGTCGTCGTTCCGCTGCTCTTGGGCGTCGACCCGTAGTAGCAGAAGTAGAGGATCAGTTGCACCAAGGCCAGCAGCGTTCCTATGCCGTTCGGGATCTGCGTATGTTGCATTGCATGATCGAGCATGGATCTGATCAGTTCATGAATCATCATTTATATATATATATAGACATGCCTGCAATTCGATAGAAGACTGATGAAAGACAGAAAGAAAAAATTAACCGACCATGATGAAGATGTCGAATCTGATGAGCGCGTACGTGGTCCAGCAGATGCCATTAAGCAAGCTAACAAACGAGAGCGTGAAGGGCATGTACTCGACGCTCCGGGTGACGATGACCTTCTTCATGACGGTGAGCGGGGCCGCGTACATGAGCGTGCAGAAGAAGACGCAGAGGACGCCGACGACGAGGGACCGCCTCTCGTGGGTGTGCGCGCCGAGGACGACGCCCACGACGACGGCGGCGACGAAGGCGAGCTCCACGGCGAGCACGACCAGCAGCTTGGCGCGCTTGGGCTTGGGCGAGAAGGCGAAGAAGATGGAGAGGTAGACGGCCTCGATGGCGAGGCCGGTGCCGTTGATGGTGGCCACCAGGATGCTGTCCGGGTCCACCACGGGGAGGCCGTAGAAGAGCCACAGCGCGCAGTTGAGGGATGTCGCGAGGTATGGGTCTGCCACGAACTCCTCCACGTCGCGCTTCCGGATGATTGTTAGGAACGTCGGCAGTGGAGAGAGGAACATACAGAACCCGATTAAGTTGCCTGCAATGCAATTCATACATCATTGTTCCTGGATCATCTATCAATGCGTTATTAGATAGCTAGATAGATTGATCGATTGAAAAGAAAAGAGATCGAATTATGGATCGACCGATGATGCCGACGACATTGCGGACGTCGTCAGGGTTACCCATCTTGCTTGCCGCCGGCGGCTTGGTGGATCTCGGTTTCTTGCTCTTTCACGAGTTCTTGCAAGGAAGTTGCTTGGGGACGATGGATGGAGGGTTGTATTTCTTGTGGAACGACGGCCGCCGCGACGGAGCGAGAGTGACGACTGATATGTAGCGCACGCGCGTGTGTAACCGCAATGGATCGACAACTGGAACTGCACGCAGGGAATTAAGGGGCCAGGGTTAGTTGTTGTGCACGCTCTCTCACTGTCAATTGTCGGTGACAAACGAGAGGATAAATCCTTTCTCCTTTCATTTGTGCAGGTCTCGTACGGTGCCTCAGCCGCCGTTCCACTTGACTTTGTGCCCTGACACGAAACTAGTGTTTTTGCGCGCGCCCATGCGCGCAGGGCATTGGCCGTTGCTGTGTTCGATGAATGTAAGAAAACGCAAATCAAAACATGCGTGATCATGAGGCTGGGATACTAAACTTATAAACACGTGTAGCTATCTACGATAGAGCCGTCCCTCCTACATATGACGTGGCAACAATATATGCTTATAGGACCCGATCCTCGGGTGGATAAGCGTCCGAATTGTACGTGATGATACATAAAAGAGTTTAGGACTGCTAGTATAATGCTAATGCTTTGCCTTTGCAGTGGCAGTGTCTGGCTCTGATCGCTGGACACACGGTCGTGCTTGTTCAGAGCTCCAGTTCCTTAGGACAAGAGAAAGCGACTCACATATATATGCATGTTCTTGCTTCCTTTGCATTCCGAAGCCTGATGTAATAAGGACGTTGCCCGAAATGGATGCGGTCAGGGCCTCATGGCCAACATAGCTGTGTTAAACTGTCAGCATGAAAACCAAGACAGATAACCTGGCAAGAACTGGATGTCCGAATTACAACAATCTTGTAAATTTCCAACAGTGCATTGGTGAACTGTTTGGTGAACCTACTTGCACCAAGACCACATTCCATGGTCGGCTGTACCAACAGGAATCGAGTTTAGACTGTACAGAATCGTGTATGCACTCAACACAAGTATACCTCCTACTAAACTGTCAAACTGGACCTATCAGGACAACAATTGACCCATCCACTTCGAGGGTCAAAACTGGGATGTCACTCGGGTATATATGGGGTACCTTTAATGTCTGCTCAATCAGTTCAGGTATAAGCCGGAGCAAGAACCCCAGCTGCTGCTGAGAGCAGGCCTGATGCTTTGCTCCGTCCACACCAGCACCAGTCTGGCCGAGGTCCGGTTTACTGAAACCCGCCACAGCATTTGAGATCTCCTCCACCCGATCAACGATGGCGCCATGTACACCCATCAGGTATTGGATGTAGACTGCCTCCGACACGTTACGCAACCAAGGTTCATAGGAAGGTTGTAAGATGATTGGTGAACAGGCAATGGTTGACGGACACAAGAAACATGATAATGATATGCTGCTTACTTGAGCTCCCCATACGTGAGAAGTGCAAGGTTAGATTCTTGTGCTCTGACAACTGCAGGCGGGTTCTTGAGAACGCCAGATCATACTCTAGGCATGCCCTGATGGCATCGTCAAGTGAGTTCCTTCTTGAATCATGGTATTTGGATGTCCCTCCTTCTGTTAGGAAAAGTACCTAATTTCACAATAGAGAAAAGGACGTAGATGATTATACTCAAAGTTAGGAAAAGTAACTAATGCAAAATAGGGAAAAGGACGTAGATGGTTATTAAAGTCGAGATGTATCTAGTACAATGTTGTCCAGTTCAGCCCAAACCTCATTTACTCAATCTTGGAAACAGGAGTGGGCTGCAATTATTTATGTAATTGAGCCTGCCAAGACTCAAACTCGAGACAACCAAAGATGGCCCATTCACTCATACTTCAACAATGCCTAGCAAGATTTTTATTCAATAGCAATTCCACCATACACTAAACTGGATCTAAATTATAAAAAGAGTTTAGGGCCTTCATAGTCTTGTGGAAATGGCCACTGACATGGCCCAGCACATAACACATCAGATTCAGATCCTACCACAATGCTGAAACTACCGAGTAGGAGATGAGCCTAGCTTGCTAACTCCATTCTAGCTATCGGCGTTAGCCCTGCAACAGCAAAACCTTGTATTTCGCTTAAAACCTTCACCGTTACCTCCTTTCACTTTCGGATTTCATCATCATCTTGCCACACCATTTGATGGGAGTGGGAGTGCCATTGAGTCCTGTATTTAAGAATTGGAATTAGATCGTATCAAAGGGCTACATAATAGGTGCATGTTTAGAAAGAGTAGTTGTTTGGGTACTGCCTTTACAATATCCAAGCTGCACATTATCTAAAAAACCTAAGCTGCAGTGTAGACAAACTAAACTGCTAAACTTAAAATGTGTGGATGAAACCTTCATGAATCGAACATCTGGTATAAATATGACGAAAAGAAAAAACACATACCTCACCAGCTCGTGGGACCTGAAAAGATGACGAAAAGAAGAAACATATACCTCATCATCTGGTCTTTCTCGACACAGGCAGGCCCTGTTTCTCTATGTCCTAAACCTGAATAGCAAGAACACACATGGGTGTTTAGAATGAATCAGGTAAAGCTTAGCAAGTATATAAATTAGTTTCCAAATAGTGATATCCTGGGACTGGTGCTGACCCAAACTCCATCTGTGGGACTGTAGGGAAAACTAATAAGTACACCAAACCAATAATCCTATCCAAAAAGTAGGGAACATGGCACATCTTTAAAATAGAGAGGACATTACCACTCCTATTTGCATCCTTGATAAGCTGCTCTCTATGTCCTTGCCCAAGAGCCTTTTACATATGTCTGCTTTTTCCCATCGCCTATTTATTTCTGCAAAATAAAAGTCAGACTATGGTTATGATATATGTTCGTATCAAAACAGTAATAAATACTACCTGTTACTGGTGCCTCCAAAGTACACAAAATAGAATAGGTTCAGTGGGATGAAAAACAGAAATGACCAATTCACCATTGCCTTAATTATCATGGAACAGGTAAAAAAGAGATGGCAAAAATAGAATCAATGTTGTCCATGATCAATGACTCAACTATGAACACAGTCAAAGGATTACCTTTTAGACTATCTAGATTAAGATATTATGAAGCCACAAAAATAATCCATGAGTAATTTGCCAAGACATATGGAAAAAAAAATATATGTTGGTCTTAAGCAACTAAATTGATATGGATCAGTGTTATCAAAACAAAAATCAGTGAGATCAAAACTACAACAAATTTGAGAAAGCTTCATACCACACATAAGATGGAGGCAATTAGTAAAACCAAGCATCATTACCTCATGATTAACTAAAGAAGATAAACCAAGGCCAGCTATTTGATTCAACAAAAGCGGGATGGCTGCAGCAAGCAAGGTGCTGGGAGAGGTGCACCTATCATTCTGCAAAACAAACAAAGTGAAATGCATTCCTGTGGCATTGAGCCATTGCTGTATCAAAGAACACATTCATTTGTTAGCAGAAAAATCCATTGCCAGCACAGGCTGACAAAGGTGGCCCCTAGGCAACAATTAGGAGCATGTAAATATATATACATTCTGAAGCTAAGAAGTGCACGAGCAAAAATGGATTTTTAGTACTACCAAGGTAATTGATATGGGCACTGCAGAACCCAAAGTACATTAAAATAAGACTTGGTTAACTGTTAACTACCATCTAGGACTGGGAAGAGCACATTTTTCCTGTTAACTGCCATATATAGGCAACCACAGTAGTTTACCTGAACCAAATCAGCAAAGATTCCTTCACCAAAAGGAATAGATGAGTCTGAATCATAAGAAAAGTAGCAAGAAAAAATGTTCCAACTTTCATAAAACAAATATTGGTCACAGACAGGCAATGTGTTTAGTTGTGTAATCTTTGGGAACAGGGCATGTGCTCAGAACCAGGAGTACATAATCTGACATCAGTAGAAATGATCACAAGCCTAGAATCACAATAATGCGTTGTTAACATCACAGGCAATGATCATAAGCAAGAATGGGTGGAAAACCAAAGGGAATGATCAAATAAGGCAAAGCGAGAAACCATCAGAGCAAATGTCATCAGAAGTTGTACATTAACAGTGCACCATTTCCTCTGAGACTAATGGTGCAGGATTAGTTGACACGTTTGTACTGTGACCATTGCCTGAGTTGGCATAAAAGAAGCAGAAAGGCTTGAGCGCGTAAAATACAATAGCTACAAAGAGAGGCGCAAAAATCGAAGAAACCAACCGACCACTACCAAAGAGGCAGGAAGAACTGCAGAAAATAGAATCAGTGCTCCAGTTCAGAAGACAGGGAAAATAAAATGAACCTTGCTCATGATCATTGCCTCAGTTATGAACACAGTAGATAGCTCATGACCATTGCCTCAGTTATGCATCTAGAGGAACAACGAGGTGTAAATTGTGGAATGATGGCCCACGATCACTGCATGAATCATTAGACATCTATATTGTGTATTCATCACAGCAGCGCCCCATTCCCTCAAATTAATCTAGCAGCAAGAGCATAGTGTACACATCATTGGACATGACCCAATTCATGAGCACCGTAATGCACAAAGGAAAGCAAAACCACTGACATGGTGATGTGCGCCGATATACGTCACAATATCATGAGCAGTGTACTAAGAAATCATACAAATATCATTGACATGGTCATGTCCTCAGTTACTAAGAAATCATTACTTGGCCTCAGACTGATGCTCCTTTGTTATTCCTTCCCTAGATAAGAGTCATCGGTGGCACTGACTTTCTAAAGCCCAAAACAACGACAAAACCAAGACCAAAGCATCCATGGAAGCATGCAAGCCATCCACCCTTAGCCATCAACCCAGCTAGGCTAAAGGAGTTGCTTAGAGGTGGATGTTTCACATGTTTTTATGACACTCCCAAGAAACACCAATAACAGAACCAACTCCAGTGCCCCCTCCTCTCAAACTGAAGTCATCATCGACCGTGCACTCAAGCTCAACAGATTCTGCCAAACTGATCCTCACAACCAAACATACCTTCAGAAGATTCTAAATCCACAGTAGCCATAGAATCATGTGACACATGTAGCCCAAGCCATCAACCCAGTAAGCAAGGAGTTGCTTAGGCATGTATGTATTGCATGACTCAATAATCTGCCACATCCATACATGAGCATAACTGTCCATAAAGTTCCAGTAAAGCAAGAGCCAAAATCCGGAAAACACAAGCAGAGAGAGGAAGAACAGATTTAAAAGGAGAGAGGCTGCCTTCACCTGGGGTTACTCGTGCCGGAGTCCTCGCCGGCCGGCCGTGAGGACGAACCCACTGCTGAACCCTAACCCTAACCTAACCCTAACCCTAACCCCTAACCTAGGGAAAATCATGAGCGTTACCTGCGAGGGAGCTGTACGGAGAGTAGGCATGGAGACAGAGAGGGAGGGCCAGGGGAGGCGGGCGGCACCGCCACGACGCGCGCGCTGCCCCCATCGCGCCGCCGGCCAGCGCCGACCCTGCCGTCGCGCCGCACGCCAGCGCCGCCGCCGCCACGGAGGAGGAAGCAGACCGGGAGGCGAAGGAGGGGGGTGGGGGCAGGAGCGGCGGAGGCGGGAGGCGGAGGCGCGGGCCGCGGCACGCCACCGCACCGGGAGAAGAGGGAGAGAATGAGAGGCTTCGGCTTCTTTTTTTTTTTTACCGTGAGGAGCCAGGGAGAGAAGGAGAGGGTTCGGCGTTTCTTTTTTTTTTTACCATGAGGAGGGAGCCTATATATACCTTGGGTGCTACAGTGGGCTGAGGCAGATCAGATCGTAGAAGCTAAGATCGAACGATCTAAAATAAATTTCTTTATCGTGGACGCCTACGGTTGGGCGTTTTTCCACACAAAATATTACTTTTAAACGTCGTCTCGTGTTCGCATCGCGATCGCGAATCGCGAGGTGTGTTGTCACCACACCGCCCCCTGGACCAGATATATAAGTAGGGAATTCGGTGATTCGACTCCTATTTCAAACTGTGATTTTACTTTTTTTAACTTTATGTTTTTACCCACGTTTTTTATAAGTGAAGTCACCGTCTATCCCTCGTTTGTAACACCGTTGGAAATATTCAGATTAAACCACATAAAAAATATAGTAGAGAAAAAAGCAAGTGGACAAATATACAAGAATGCCCTTGGGCCTTTCTATAAACGCGATTCTATCGCGAAGGCGAAGCAAGTCGCAACTTCGGATCGAGACGCTAGCCGCAAGACCGGGCCAACCATGCACACTTTGGATTTGGACCGTCGTTTTTTTCCATCCGGCGCCCGAAGATAGCGAGGATAGTTATTTTTGCGAATAGGCCCCTGTGCGGCCAGAGCCCATCCACAGCGGCGCCCACCCTTCGCTGAGCGGTATTCCCCGCAAAGGCGGTGCAGGGCTTCCTAGGAGATCGAACGCCGCCGCCGCCGGAGATGGATCGCCACCGGGTGAGATTCCATCATCGCAAGATCCCGGAGAACTGCTTCAAAGCATCCCACCGCCCATCGACTTCGAACATATCATCGCCGACATGCATCTTTGTTAGATTGTAAGCCGAAGCAGATCGGTGCACAAAGCACAAGCATCTTGGCCCCATGCACCAAATAGGTCATTAATTCAATCAAAATTATTGATACAAGAAGCAGTAGTGTACAAAATTGATGTATATGAAGCAACAATGTACAACCAGTTTACTTGAAGCCTGACGGACCGTAGGATGCGCGGGGGCGGTAGGGCGGGCGAGGGCGGCGATGGCCGATGGGGCGGCGAGTGCGGCGTGGAACGACAAGGGCAGTGGGGCCGTGATGACGGCGAGGATAGGCAAAGGCCCGGGCGAGGCGTCTCCCGGCGGGCGCTTGGGCGGTCATCTCCACGAGCGGCTAGGTCCGGGCGGGCACCTCCACCGGTCGGCGAGGTCCGGTGGGCCAACTCCCCCGGCCGGGCGGCGCATCTCAATTTAACGGTGTTGAGGGCTGGGGCTTGAGGGCGACGCGAGATCCAACCTCCGTGTCTGACTTGAAGCGAGGGCGTTATTGCAAAAACACCCCAGGAGATGAGGGCTGGCGGGCGATAATTTGCAAAATTCGCGTCTCTCGTTTCGGGCCATCGGATGCAATATGTACGATCTAGATCTAGACTGTGCATGGTTGCATATAAGTGTAGTGTGTATAGGATACATTCTCATATATTTAATAATATATAAGTAGTTGTACCGTGTTAATCTGGATGGAGGCCTCCTCGATCTCGATCAGCCTTTCTCCTTCCTCCTCTTGCCCAGAAGGAATGGTGCGGGATCGTTACAAATTTAGCTAGAGATAATGATTAAAAGATGCCCGAAAAAGCATGCCTATCTTATTTGAATCGACAATAAATAACTTATGCATCCTAGCTAGGAGTAGGAAGCAAAATTCTGTCGTCCCTGCAGACTACTTGTCATCTACTGTAGTCTGTAGTCATAACTCATAAGGGTGTGTTTAGAGCAACTCCAGTGGTAAACTTCAAATTAAAGCCCCTATTTTTAATTTAGGTGCTCATTCTTAATTTTTGTTGGCTTAAATTTGTTTCCAACTCCAGCCATAACCCCAAATAAAGACCCTAAATTTGTTTCCACAGCACTGCCATGTGAAAAGCTGTCACTGTCGGCTTCCTCACACCGACGGACATCCCAGTGCCAAGAACGTCGACGATGAGGTGCTCGTTGATAAATTGCTCGGTGGCACACCGGCTGCACGGCCTCCGAGCCAGGATGGCCACCTAGGGCGCCCACCCGCGCACCATCAGGCACTTGCTGCCCGCGACGCCATCTGCGTCGGTGTCCTCCCGCAGCCAGTCCTTGATGTCGCCGGGCAGGGGAGACGGCGCCCTTGATGAGCCCGAGCACAGGCGACGGGCACGAGACTAGCGCCATGCCGAGCTGCATGAGCTGAGCGGGCGGCATGCGCCCGGCGCTGCCGAAGCTCACGTACACCACGGACTCGGCCGCCTTGGCATCCAGCCACGCCGTGCATCGCCTCGCGTCAGTGGACATGGAATGAGGGCGCGTGCGCGGCGGCGCGTGTGTCGCGGTCGCCGGTTGCGGACGTGGCGGGCGAGCAGGGCAGGCACAGCCGTGGCGGGGACGATTGCAGTGGGCCATCGAGAGCAGGGCAGGCCGGCGGGGGCGGCCGGGCCCTAGACACGACCGTGGCGGCGGCGGACAGCCACGGGCCGTGCTGGCGGAGGGCGGAACGGGCAGCCCCGTCTACCTCGCCGCCGTCCTCGAGTACCTCGCAGCTGGAGCTCGCTGGCAACGCGGCCAGGGAGAACAAGAAGACGCGCATCATCCCGCGCCACGTGCTCCTGGCCATCCGCAACGACGAGGAGCTCGGCAAGCTGCTGGCCGGCGTCACCATCGCCCACGGCGGAGTCCTCCCCAAAATCCACTCTGGGCTCCTCCCAAGAAGATGGCGAGGGGAGGTGAGCATCAACAACTCCATGGTGGCGCTCAGCCCCGCCACTGCGTTGTAGCTCGAGATCTTCACGGCGACGACGCGGCGGGAGTGAGCTCGCCTCTGCTTTCGCATCAGCTCCGGAGCTGCAGCGGCAGCGGCGGGCGGGCGGCGACGGCGTTCCCAGCCCGGCGGCGTCCCCAGACGACCGGAGGCGCCCCTGGCGGCATTCCCAGCTCGACGGCACCCCTCCCCTGGACATCTTGATGCGCGGGGCGTGCAGCAGCGGGCGGGCGGCTGGCGGTGGCGGGCGGCGGGCGGTGGCGGCAGCCAGCGCTTATGAGCGAACGAATCGGGTGGAGAATGCTTGTGAGCGGGAAAAAAGTGGGACCCACACGAGTAGGGGCCATCCGGATGTGGGGGTTCAAACTAAAATTTGGGGTTTTATAAAATTTGGAGGCCTTATTTAGGGTACCATTGGAGTTGATTTTTTGTCCTGCCCCTACAATTTAGGGTAGGGGCTCAAGTAGGGGTGGGTTGGAGTTGCTCTTAGAGCTCAACTTTATCCTAAAATTTTCTACACTCCCATCACATCTCATCACATCGAAGATTAAATACACCAAAAGACGTATGTTGAGTATAAAATATAGATAAAAAATAAACTAATTACACAGTTTAGATGTACTTTTATGAGACGATTCTTTTGAGCCACAAAATTTTGTAGATAAAAAATAAACTAGTTACCCCATGGTAGGATAATATTTATCACAAACAAAGCGAAACGAAGTTTCTGATCTTTTGGGTTTCGCTACGGTGCTAAATTTTAGCCATAATTGCCAAATTTAGCCCAAATGTTTGGGCTCTAAACACACCCTAAGTTGCGTTTTAGATTCTGTCGTTCCTCCGTTGTCGCCGCGATGGTGTTGGGACTTGGGAAGCAGGTAGAAATGCCAAATGCACGCACCCGTCCTCTGTACGCTCTGTCACTGTCAATTGTCGGTGACAAACTAGAGGATAAACGTCCTTTGTGCAGGTATTAAGGTGGTGCCCTCACAGGCTGACACGTTCTCGTGTTCACATCGCGATAGCGGGGTGTGATGTCACCACACCTGCACCGATAAAATCTGTGTGTATCATGGCCATGAACGCGCTGGATAAATCGGGGTCAGACGTAGGGTCTGGCCTCTGGCTCATGCGCTGGTTGTCAACCGCGAATATGGCCCCCGCAACTCGTGACGACGATCGGCCGGTATGACCTCAGGATTCGCGGCCCACTTTGGCCCTGTTCGGCTGTTGTTGGCCTATGTTGTTGTTGTGGTAGAAATCTTCTTTATTTTTGGTACATTTTACGATCTTTGTGAAGAAAGATCTGGCGGCTGGTTTGGCTGCGAACAAGCTGTTTGACTGTCCAACAAGGCGTATGGTTCCAATAACCGGAAGACTCCGTCATGGCACGTACCGGACGCCGTCATGGCGTGTACCGGACGTTAGGCTGACACAGATGAATTAAGATGATGGATTTTTGGTGCCCATGGGCATATATGACCTCAGTCTGCTGCCACCTGATCCTCCTTTCTTATTAATTAACCAGCACGTCGTTCACGATGACTGATGAGGAAGAGACAAGAGCCTAGCTAGATCGATTTGACTGGTAACTTTCGTTTACAATACTCTACTACGTACTATACGTACCGCGTTTCCTGGTGATTTATTAAGTACTGTACACCAAATGACCAGGTCGCTTGCATTCGTGAATCGCGTGTCTTTTTTTTTAAAAGGCAAACGGGGGAAGAGCTTTCGCACCTAAATTTCATTTCAAACCAGCAACAAGAGTACAGTTAGTCAGGGGCGTTACAAGAGAGAAGGTACATGCGCCATACATCAAGTTTTGCAGCAAGCTCAGGGGCCGTATTCGCAGTTGACAACCACCGGGGCCACACCAGTTTGTCGATGTAGAACACCAGTTTGTTGATGGAGAAAGAGGAGGAAGCTCTCGTGGATCGACCTGCAGCCCAGCGTGGAAAAGCTTTCCATCATGCAGGTGACAAAGGTTGCGTGGAAAGTACGAATGTTAATGCATCACGGCTAGCGTCTTTCAACAAATTCTTCTGTAGAGTATTTTCTCATCACACTCACACGGAGGGTTGCACTAGTACCTAGCGTCCATTGAGAGACATGATCCTTTGGAATTTGACGAGGTAGGACGACGGGGACACTAAAAAAAAAGGCCAAGAGGTAGCTTTCCATCCTCTGTGTTGCCACTTGCCAGCATCCTGTTCATCCGGCGATGGGGACACGAATATGACAAGTAGCACCTTTCTAAAAAAATATGACAAGTAGCTTTCCATCCGGCGACGGAAACACGAATCTGACGAGATAGCTGTCATGGACGACGACGGCCCGGCCATTTTGTGGCCTCGAAAAAGTTCTTTAAATAGATAGATGGTCCTCGCCTTCTACGAGTACGAGGGCCATAGGGTAAGGACAAGGGGAGTTCGTCGGCTCTTTGGTCGGCGCTCACAGCTCGCTCCACTTCCTCTGCCTCCGTGCTGCCCCTTGCACCTCCTCCGCCTCTACTGCTGCATCGCAATGTCCCAGTTCCAGGGCGAGGCGGCCATACGCCGGGCGGGTGCGGTCGTGGCGCTCGCTGGGGCGTCCGCGCTCATGGCCATGGGCTTCCCCGCGGTCGAAGCGCGCGCGCATGTCGTGCTGGCGCTGTACGCCATCCTGCTGCTCGGTTGCGCAGCGGTGCTGCTGGCCGACCTCGGGCGCCGGGCCACGGAGACTGCCGGGGGACGGCGGCACTCGGCGCGTCTGCGCGCGAGCCCGCGGGATTTTTCGCTGCGGGGGCTCGGCTTCGCCGGCATCGTGCTCTACGCGCTCTACATGACCGGCAACGTCGCCGAGCGGAACAAGGCCGCGGCGGGGGCGAAGGCGGAGGCGGCGTGGCCGGACGCGGTCAGAGATTTCCTCCTCTTCCTGATGTTCGTGGCGGGCGTTTGGGCGGTCTACCTTTCCATGATCAGGGAAATGGGTGGCCCGCCAGCAACGGCGGCGGCCGAGGCGTCGCTGGACGGCGCGGGAGTTTGGGCAGTTTACCAGCCCGTCGTCGTCGCGATCGACACGGGAAAGGGTGGACCGCCGAAAGCGGCGGCGGAAGAAGACCCTGACGGCGTGGAGGTCAACGCCGTGGAGCCTGCACGCGTCGTTGTTGATTCAAAGGTGTGTAATATCCATGACTGATGAGTGATGACTTCCTCTTATCAGAGACTTCGTGCTCCTCACTCTGTTTTTTCTCAGTTCTGAACACGGCGGCAGGAAGACCAAGAAAGCAGCTGGAGCTGGCAGATGGCGATTGTAGCATAAATAAAGAACATGATCCTTTGTTCAGTACAACTTCTAGATTACTAGTACTTTTTTTGAGAGAGGAAGATTAGTACTTTTGTGCATACTTTGTCCATTATTTCCCCTTTTATAGTATTTATTATAGTATCATGTCCAAATGAGATCTTTGCACATCATTGCTCATTGGTATAGGAGATGGGCGCTGGACTCGTGTCTACTCTGTCAGAGTCTGTCTAGCTTTGAGTTTTCATAGTATTTGGAACTATCCAAACTTAACATCACAGCACAACCGATGCAATGAAGTTCATGTTCTCAAAGACCAGGTTTTTTTTTTTTTTTTTTTTTTGTGCTTGTATCTTCAGTTCGTAAAGAAACTAGCGAGTAAGTTCTGAGGAAATATTTAGTTACTCCAAAATTAATCTTTTGTTCCTTGTTGAACCCTGCGCTCAAGAATCCTTATGTGTGCTATTAATCTTTTTTTTTTAACGTTTCGTTCAGCCCCCTTGCTGTTTTTTTTTTTGAGAGGCCATTGTTGCTATTCTTGCACACTTCAGAGCATGTTGTGACGTTGATATCTCTAGTAGCCGCCTGCTTCACACTTCTGACTTGACGATTCATAACGCCCAAACATATTCAAATGGATGAGGCCTGTAGTGGGTTAGCTCATTTTAAATTCCTTAATAATTTCTGATGAATTTTGAAAAGTTGGATACTTTGTATGTCATGATGAATAGGTGCTAAATGTTTATACCCCTCCAACTTGTCGTGTTCGTTTGTCTTGACTTATTTATTTTATTTTATTTTCTCTCACGGAACACTATTCAATCAACCAAAATCAGCCATTAGTCAAAATCAGGCGAACAACCTATTATAGAATATAAATCTTGATAATCTCTTCTACTACAATTACCTAGCTACTGACTTATTAGCACTATAACATGGGACCTAAAATATGAGGATCAGTTTCTGAAAAATACTAAAACATGAGAATTTGCATGCCCTATCAACTTTGAATCAGGTTGTGGTCTTGTTCATGATGGCATAGCCTCAAAAAGTTCGTTGGATGGAAAACTGAAACTCGAGTTGTTGTTGAAGATGGCATCGCTGGAGTCTGACCAAATCTGACCGAGCACACTGATCTGATGAGTGATGGGTTAAAAAAAAAGTCAAAAAATAAAAATAAACATCCGACCTGCCGGATTCGAACCAGCGACCTAAGGATTTATCTGCGAACACTACAGTCCTCCGCTCTACCAACTGAGCTAAGGTCGGATTTCTGTTTTGACTTACATAAACTCTTACTTAAATTTAACGAATCCATACTACCAATTTCAAAATAAACAAAGCTAGTACATTGTGCGTGTGGAGAGTATCACTAATACGACACAAACCGCCCTGAAATAACCAAGCAAATTTGGAGACATCGACCACATAAAGTAGTAGACGGCGATGTTAAAAAGTTAGAAACGGTCGGACAGGCCTACTGTAAAACGCAAGCAAGCATTGCCATCATAGCGTGTGAACAGTTCTTTGAGACAAACAGTTTGGCATTTTCGTATAGAGCTGCTCCAGCACTTGTCACTATCATCTGTTTCGGTGTACAACATCCGGTTTGTTTCTTTCTGTGAAAAAGGTACGTACCACTCTATTACAGCAACGGCCGGCTGGATGCCAACATCACGCTCGAGACAGCAGTCAGCACCAGCCAGACCGCGCACCTACACGTAAGCGCCTATGGCGAGCCCTGGCCGGTGACCGGTAGTGCGCCCCGGCTGATCGTCTGCATCCAGCGGCCGCGAACGTGAACGCGCAGCACTGAAGGCCGGCGGGCGCGCGGCGCGGACGCCTGACGTGCCGGTACCAGGACACCGGACTCGATCTACTGCCGCTTTGGGGAATTGGGGTCCGTCTGCATCAAATGCGGCCACGCACATGCGCCGCCGCGCCCAGCCCATGACGCGCTCCTGCCCGTGAGGCGCCGATTCGGCGTGCTTGCATGGCGTCCGCGCTGCGCCGCGTGCACCGCGGCCTTCGCGTCACACCCCCAACGCCTGACACGAGAGCAGCCGTTCCCTACCCCAGCGCGCCACGCGTTCCCCGGCCATCTCTGCGATCAAGGCTACAAACCCGGGTATAAAACTGCGACGCGCAGGTACATGCAGAGCACAATCGCGGTGCATCGATAACTATCATCACTTGTACTCTATCAACAGCAAATTAAACACGGCAAAAAAAAAAATGGCCAAGGTTCTGCAGGCTGCTGTTTTCTCTCCTGCTTGTGGCCGCGCTGCTGCTGCTGCTAGCACCTTGCGACGGCAGGGAGCTGAAAGCCCCGGTGCCACCAACGGTGGTGGTAGCAGCGGCGGCGACGAGAAGGCCACGGTGTTGCCGCTGATCCCGCCGCTGCCGCCTGTGCTCAGCCCCGGGCTGCTCCCGCCCGTCGTTCCTGGGATCCCTCCGGCTCACGAGTCCGATAAGTCTCCGTGAGTCCGTGACCGACTGATCATGCGCGTAGGGGCTCAGCATGGGTGCGGTGCGGGGCTCCTCCTGCGCACGAGCCGAACGAGTTGCCACGTTCATGTCATGTACCTTTCGTGGTTCTAGCTACTTCGTGTGTTTGTGTGGTGTGGTGATGTGGCAAACTAAGAGTTTGTGTTCTCTGTTCTGTACCTGTGCTTTTGAGATAATCAGAGTTTGCAGCTCGTAATACTTCGTCCCACCCAGGGCAGCATTTTCCATGTCTGCTGTTCGCATCCATTGATGCTCTGCTGCGTTGTCACCACAAAGCATACTAAGCATGCACGACAGTAAAATACTCAGAACTCAGAAGTACCTTATCAGCAAAGATCCAACCTCATCTGCATCCTCTGTATCAGCTCTGTTTCGCTCCCTCCGTTTCCTGTAAGCACCTACAATGAATGCACGATGCAGTTTATGCAGAGAGTTCACCAGGAAGAGTACCAACTACAATTACTCCAGTAGGATGCAAACATCAACAATGCTCTTACGCGCCAGTATACCGGGGAACCTCACCCAGGCGTTCTTTGCGGGAATTAAGAAAATGCAATGATCATAAGAAAAATTTTCATCATATCATGTCTGCATGATAGGGATATATGAGCTTATTACAGATAGTTGAAATAACAGTGTATTGAGTTTACACAGCTAATTTTTAAGACCAAAATGCGAAGTTATTTGACTTGGTATATCTGTACCGAGTATAACCCCCCTCCCTGGTGATGAGGACATGACTTCTAAAGATACAACTACAACAGCACCCAAACCTTCAAGTGGCACCCAAACCAGCTAGTTCGAGAAATATTACACAAGAAGGCGCAATGTGGTTGTCATCGAGAAATGAAGGTGCTGCAGTTTAGGACTTGGTTGATGTCACCCCTTATGTTAGCTCCTAGGTCATCATATTTTATAGTATAAAGTCAATTTGAATTTTTGCTCTCTTTTTTCTTGGTCATGAAGAAGAGAGTTGTCAAGTTCAATCTAGAACATATATTGAGTTGTAAACAACTCAGACTTGAGTTGTCATGAGTTGTCATGACAACCTCAACTTGAGTTGTCATACTATAAATAGGAGGGGTACCTCCATATGTAAGACTTGGGTTTTGTTTTTAGATCAGTTTAGTTTTCCCTTGTGAAACTCTTTGCTTGTGTAGTCTCTTGTGTCGACTAGACCAACAGATTGACATCTATTCAAAGCCCCACCTTATTCCTTCACTACATACTTGTAATTTTCAGTTGCTTTCGCACCTTGTTCTTGCTTGTTTTTCTTCCAATTCATGCAGGAACAGGTCAGCTTTTGGCTTTTGGCAAGGCCGATAACATCTAAGGGGTTGGTTCAATGGGTTGCTTGGCTATTGGGATCTCTTGGTCGGGAGCCCGGATCGTGAGTCACCCCCACAATTGGAAGGCATCTCATCTCACCGAAAGGTTGGGACACTAAGAAGCACATCATTTGGTATCGAGCACACGAGGTTAATCGGTGAGACCGAAGTTTTTAGTAGTTGTAGTGTTCTTTTTACCTATAATCGAGAAAAGGTAAAAAAGAACAAAGAGAGTTTGCCACAGTATATCCAAAACCAGTTTGAGCCTAATTTGCAATCTCTTTTCGTTTTATGCTTTGTTGAATCTCGGTTTACATTGTCATGTTAAGTTCTTTGGTCATAGCTCTTCCAAGTTTCTAGTTGAGAGCCATATTGAGAAACAAAAAAGAGAGAAAGCTGGTCATAGTTCTTCAAGTTTCTAGTTGTGATCTATCTTGAGAAAGCAAATTTGTTTTTGGCAACCATAGTGTGAAAGCTAAAAAAAAAAAAGAAAAAGAAAAGAAAGTAGCAAAATGAGAGATAGTTATCCGGTGCGAGTGCTAAACTCTTGATAAAATTCAGCACTAGAGTTAAAAAAAAAAAAAGAAGAAGAAGAAAAGAGTCATATTACGTGTTCTAGTGCTAGACCTTTTGAATAACAAGTGTGAACTTGTTTTGCTATCTTGCTTTTTTGGTTCCTTGCCAAAACCGAGTTAACTATAGTTGGTGATTTGAGTTGTACTTCAAAAAAGAAAAAAGAAAGATATAAAAAAAAAGAAACAAAGAAAGAGAGAAAAGATTGAAAAAAAAAAACTTCGAAGTATCGCCAGGCAGGCTTTGTAGCTTTGTTTTTCCATCACTTGACTTCCAAATTCATTCTAGTTCTCGGACTACTACTCTAGGGCCAAAGCAACCTTGACTAGGACTTTGAGCAGATTTTGAACTTTGCATCTACCGATTTGATTTTGCCTAATCCTTGCTACATCAATAAGCCTACCCCCCTAGCTCCACTCTCTCTTGGCCAAGGTACCGTGCTCTTGCACACGCCGAACTCAACCCTAAAGATCGTTGGAGGTCGATCCGGTGCCGGTTGCACCACCTGGCTGATTTTGGTAAGAACACGTAAGTACTTGGTAAGAGTTTGAGTGTGAGTGCCTTTGAGTTTCCACTTTCCACATCCTAGTAGTTGGTAGGCACATATAATCTTGTTGTATTGTTTGTTGTTTTCGCTAACAATGCCGAGGAGAACAAGGTGGGGAAGATGAACCCCTCACACCAAAGACACAAGCAAACCGGGGATTACTTGGCACGCTTCTTGAATGAACATACCGAAAACATCACAAAAGCGGTCAACGAGACCGGGGAGGCTTTGAATGACACTAACACCATCATCACATCCCTTGACTCTCGCGATAGTGCAACTTGAACAAGCACAATTATTTTTACGCTACAACATCTCGTGCTACTTTGTTGGTGCCGATGACTACTTTGCAGATCTTGAACTAGATGATGTGGTCCATACAAGTAGTGACCATGAGCGACGACGCCACCACCGACACCGACAAGGTATGAGGCGACAACAACCACGGCCCGAGGTACGAGACCGTGATGATCCTCTACTGAAAATAAAATTTTCAATACCTCCTTTTGTTTGGTAAATATGATCGATGCATATCTCACTTGGGAAATGGCCATAGAACGTAAATTTGAGTGTTATGATATCCCCGATACTAAAAGAATTAGAGTCGCCACTAGTGAGTTTCTCGATTTTGCATCTATTTGGTGGCAAGAATATTGCCGTACAAATAAGGATGTTCCTACTACAGGAGGGTATGAAGAGAGTTATGAGAGCCCGTTTTGTGCCTTCATATTATTCTCGTGATTTATTGAATAAATTGCAATGCTTGAAACAAGGTAAAAACACCTTGTAGAAGAATATTATCGGGAATTACAAATTGGTATGCTACGTTGTGGGTTAGAAGAAACACCGGAGGCAAAAGATGGCTAGATTTTTTGGGGGCTTAACAGGGGAAATTCAGACCATCTTGGATTATAAAGAATATAATTCTATCACTCGTTTATTTCACCTTGCTTGTAAAATTTGAAAGAGAAGTGCGAGGACCGCCAAAGGACAAGGGGCCCTTACGGGGTTATTTCTACAGGTTGGCCAAATCAAAGGCAAGCAAAGACATCCGCAACTTCCTCAAACCAAGACACCCGCACCAAGCTTCTCCAACAACCGTGTGCAATCTACTTCCTCTCCTACACCTACACGTGCACCTGAGGCAAGCAAGGGCTCATCCCCACCTCCAAGTTCCTCGTCCGTTAATTCAACAGGCGATCACGAGATACACAATGCCATCATTTGTAAGGGCTATGGACACATGATGCGGGGATTTGTCCTAGCAAGTTTAACTCTTCTAATCAAAGACAATGGTGAGTACACGTCGGCTAGTGATATTGAAGAAGAATATACTATGCTTGCAACCCGACCCTGTAGGTAATCATCATGATAATGAGGAAGAGGAAGAGGAAGAGGAAGAACAAGTATGGTGCTTGAATCGGCCAGATAAGTATTTGAGTCTCATTGTGGCGTGTGCTTAGCGTGCAAATGGCACAAAAGCTGAACAGAGCCAACGCCACAATGATTTCCAAACTAAATTTGTCATCAACAACCGATCATCTTGGGGTGATCATTGATGGTGGAAGTTGTAACAACTTGGCAAGCATGGACATGGTTGAGAAGCTTGGCTTAACCACAAAACAACATCCTAGGCCCTATTATATTCAATGGTTCAACGATTTGCGGTAAAGTTTTGAAGGTAACCCGCATTGTGAGGATACAATTTTCACTAGGTTCATATCATGATTATGCTGATTGTGATGTGGTTCCAATGCAAGCATGCTCTTTGTTATTAGGAAGACCATGGCAACATGATTGAGATACCTTGCATCATGGTAGAACCAATCAAGTACACACTCATGTTTAAAGGGAAGAAAATTACTTTGTTGCCTATGTCTCCTCAAGTTTGTTCTAAAAGATGAAATAGAAAGAGCTAATAGAGAGAACAATGAAACTAGCACAAATGAAAATCAAGTTGTAGCTAAGGAACTTGTTTCAAATAAAAAGAAAGAACCTAATGCTAAGAAAGATGGAATTATGTTGAAAAGTCATTTTTACTAGCTACAAAATCTGAAATTGTTGAGATGATGACAAGTAATTACATTTTGCTATGCTATGATGTTCAAACAAGCTTTATTTTCATATGAGGACATGCCTCTTTCTATTCCTCCCTGTTGTTGCTAACCTTTTTTGCGGGAGTATGTAGATGTGTTTCCAAAGGAAATACCACTGGGCCACCAATCCGAGGAATTGAACATCAAATTGATCTAATACCGAGGTGCTTCCCTACCCAATCGTGCACCATATAGGACAAATCTCGAGGAGGCTAAGGAGATTGCACGTCAAGTGCGAGGACTTGCTTGACAAAGGGTATATACGTGAAAGCCTTAGTCCTTGTCTCGTTAGGTTATTTTGGTTCCAAAAAAGATGGATCATGGCGTATGTGTGTTGATTATAGGGCTATTAATAATATCACCATTAGATATCGTCACCCTATTCCTAGGTTAGATGATATGCTTGATGAATTAAGTGGTTCTAAAATGTTCTCCAAAGTTGACTTGCGTAGTGGTTATCACCAAATCAGAATGAAACTAGGAGATGAATGGAAAACAACTTTTAAAACTAAATTTGGCTTATATGAGTGGTTAGTCATGCCTTTTGGATTAACTAATGCACCTAGTACATTTATGAGGCCCGATGAATGAAGTTCTACGTGCTTTCATTGGAAAATTTGTGGTAGTATACTTTGATGATATCTTGATTTATAGCAAGTCTCTAAGCGAACATCTTGAGCATTTACGTCTTTGTTTTTAATGCTTTAAGAGATGCACGTTTGTTTGGTAACCTCGAAAAGTGTACATTTTGCACGGTCAGTATCTTTTTCTTGGCTATGTTGTGACCCCCACAGGAATTGAAGTTGATGCGGCCAAGATCGATGCCATCAAGAGTTGGCCGACTCAAACACAATCACACAAGTACGGAGTTTTCTTGGACTTGCGGATTTTATAGGCGTTTTGTCAAAGAATTCAGTACCATCGCCGCACCATTGAATGAGTTGACAAAGAAAGGAGCTTCCTTCCATTGGGGGCCATCACACGGAGAATGCTTTCAACCTCCTCAAAAGAGAAACTCACCAATGCTCCACTACTCCAACTTCACGATTTTGGTAAACCTTTTGAACTCGAATGTGATGCTAGTGGGGTAGGCATTGGAGGTGTATTAATTCAAAATGGTAAGCTTTGTTGCCTATTTCGGTGAGAAATTAAGTGGACCTAGTCTGAATTATTCTACTTATGACAAAGAATTATATGCCTTAGTTCGCACCCTAGAGACACAGCAACATTATTTGTGGCCCAAGGAATTTGTGATTCATTCCGATCATGAGTCTCTCAAACATATTAGAAGCCAAAGCAAACTAAATCGTAGACATGCAAAATGGGTGGAATTTATTGAATCTTTTCCTTATATCATTAAACACAAGAAAGGAAAGGAAAATATCATTCTTGATGCATTGTCTAGACGTTATACCATGTTATCTCAACTTGATTATAAAATATTTGGTCCGAAACTATCAAAGAGCTATATGAGCATGATGTCGACTTTAAAGAAATAATGTTGCATTGCAAGGAAGGAAATGCATTTGGAATAAGTACATTGTGATCGATGAACTTCTATTTCGTGCTAACAAGCTATGCATTCCAGCTAGCTCTGTCCGTCTTTTGCTATTACTGGGAGGCCCATGGAGGTGGGCTAATGGGACATTTTGGTGTGAAGAAGACGAGGAAGATGTGCTAAGCGATCATTTCTATTGGCCCAAGATGAGGCGTGATGTCGGCGCCATGTGGCTTATTTGCACCACTTGTCAAAAAGCTAAGTCACATCTTAACCCACATGGTTTATACATGCCTCTACCTGTTCCTAGTGCTCCTTGGGAGGATATCTCGATGGATTTTGTTTTAGGACCGCCTAGGACAAAGAAGGGGAGGGATAGCATTTTTGTTGTCGTGGATAGGTTCTCTAAAATGGCACACTTCGTACCTTGTCATAAAAGTGATGATGCTATACATATTGCTGATTTATTCTTTAGAGAAATAATTCGCTTACATGGAGTACCTAATACAATTGTCTCGATCGAGATACAAAATTTTTGAGTCATTTACGGAGGACACTTTGGGCTAAATTGGGGACAAAGTTACTATTTTCGACTACATGTCATCCCCAAGCGGATGGGCAAACTGAAGTTGTTAATCGTACACTTTCAACCATGCTTAGAGCTATTCTAAAGAAGAATTTGAAAATGTGGGAACAATGTTTGCCTCATGTAGAATTTGCTTATAATCGTTCAAGTACATTCTACAACCAAGATGTGTCCTTTTCAAGTTGTTTATGGTTTTATTCCTCATGCACCAATTGATTTATTGCCTCTACCGTCTTGAGAGAAGGTAAACTTTGATGCTAAAGAACGTGCTGAGTTGATCTCAAAAATGCATGAAATTACTAAAGCAAACATAAAAAACATGAATGAAAGGTATAAAATTAGAGGTAGTCAAGGTAGAAAGGAAATCACTTTTGAACACGGAGACCTAGTTTGGCTACATTTGCGAAAAGGATAGGTTCCCAAACTTAAGAAAATCAAAGTTAATGCCTAGAGCTGATGGTCCCTTTTCGTATAATAGAAAAAATAAATGATAATGCCTATAATTTTGGATTTGCCTCATGGATTTTGGGACTAGTTCCACCTTTAATGTTTTTGATTTGAAGCCTTACATGGGAAATGAAGATGAACTTGAGTCGAGGGCGACTCTATTCAAAGAAGGGGAGGATGATGAGGACATGACTTCTAAAGATACAACTACAACAAGCACCCAAACCTTCAAAGTGGCACCCAAACTAGCGATTCGTAAATATTACACAAGAAGACGCAATGTGGTTGTCATCGAAATGAAGGTCTTTGCAGTTTAGGACTTGGTTGATGTCACCCCTTATGTTAGCTCCTAGGTCATCATATTTTTGTAGTATAAAGTCAATTTGAATTTTTGCTCTCTTTTCTTGGTCATGAAGAAGAGAGTTGTCAAGTTCAATCTAGAACATATATTGAGTTGTAAACAACTTCGGACTTGAGTTGTCATGAGTTGTCATGACAACCTCAACTTGAGTTGTCATAGAGCTTGTATCCTATAAATAGGAGGGGTACCTCCATATGTAAGACTTGGGTTTTGTTTTTAGATCAGTTTAGTTTTCCCTTGTGAAACTACCGCTTTGTGTAGTCTCTTGTGTCGACTAGACCAACAGATTGACATCTATTCAAAGCCCCACCTTATTCCTTCACTACATACTTGCAATTTCAGATTTGCTCGCACCTTGTTCTTGCTTGTTTTTCTTCCAATTCATGCAGGAACAGGTCAGCTTGGCTTTTGGCAAGGCCGATAACATCTAAGGGGTTGGTTCGGTTTGCTTGGCTATTGGGATCTCTTGGTCGTGCTTTGGATCGTGAGAGTCACCCCCACAATTGGAAGGCATCTCATCTCACCGAGAAAGGTTGGGACACTAAGAAGCACATCACCGGTCCTGTCCCACTGTTGCTTCACTCCCCGGCCCGCTCAAAGTTCCCGCAATGTGTCTCCACAAGTATCATAACTCCCATGGCATACGTTTTAGATTTAACACCCAAAGCAACCCTCAAGAGCAATGAGTATGCTTTGCTAGAATCTTGGAAGAGCAAGACAAATCGGCAACTCTTCTTGAATGATGAGAATATATCGGTTGTAAGTAATTTGGTCATTCTTAAGTGCAGCTCTTTATCGATGACGGACATAAGTTCAAAGCACTTACTTGAATGACGGACATAAATTAGTGATGAACTGATATTTTTCTCCGCATTCATTTGAGCACATATTCGAGAGAACCAACAACTTATTTGGCTACATTCTCACATATTCATTTGAGCACATTTCAATGGTGGGTTGAGAATCGGCACAAAGGCGGTGATGTAAACATAGTTGTAGGTAGTTAGAGATTCTAGTGATTTACCAATGTAGATTGCGAGATTCACCATGCACCCTTTCTTACGGGTCCTCTCGGCTGCGAGCAACCGGACCAAAATATTAGTCCCCAAGTGAAGCAAACTACCTTATTTTCATAACTAACTTGTTGGGTTATGCAAGTGAAGCACACATGATCACCACGGAAACTCTAACATAATGCACACATCTAACACAAAGGAATATATAGAAGGGTGGTTGGGTGGGTGGATGTAGGGGGAGATGATAAAGGCACAAGAGGCGCCTCACGTGCAAAGAAGCTTGATGAACTGAAGCTGAAGAGTTGGTTAAAACTTGAAAACTTAGTAATTTACAGCCCAAGATAGCGAGAAAATGACATCTTTTTTTCGGACATGGCAAAAAAAAAAGGCGGGGGTGGTATTGTTTAATGACAAACGGGGATATTTCAAGATAAATATACCGGCTAAAAAGGGTGAAATATTTAATCGCACGGTTTCCACCAACGGCAAAAATATTATGGGTATCCCGAAGGCATATATAACAAAAGATCAAACCCGATGGGGCCACACACGCCATTTGCCGCTTCTCGGTTTCACCGGTGCCAACTTCATGTAACCTAGAAAGGAGGAAACCGATGGAGAATTGTTTGGTCAACCAAGGCGAGAAATGACCCTTCCTTCACCGGGTTGCATCTCGTCTACGTGCCATCCTAGAAGCAAGTCGAGAGAGAATCTCCACGTCAATGATCTGCATGGACAACACTCTGCATGCGTACATATTACATCCCACGGCAAAGAAAGACAGAGTTATGGATATTTGTTTTGGGCGGTACCAAGTCTCGGCATGAAAATGATTTGGCATCCCCATGTACCGAAGTTTCAAATGATGCTATGTTGTTACATTTAAAGGAATCTCAGTATCAATATACATGTATCTTTACACATTCAGTTATTTTAACTAACCCGAGGACCACGGAGTGTCCCATGACATCATCTTCTAGATCCTTTTTGCTTGTAAGTCTTTCCAAAGTGCCACTAAACTCACTCATAGTTTTAGTTCAATGTGTCACCTGTAAAGACCAAAAAGGGCCTAATTTGTTAGAATGCATAACTGTCCTGTTGTGAAGATGGCATACATCAGCTCAAAAATTCCATAACCTAAGGCCAAGTACCAATAAATGAATGATCTTGGTGCATTTTTTGTTATCTTTTGCAACCTGTCACCAATAATATCTTGAAAGGATCATGGTCTGCGCACTTAGCCTTGCGATTGCATATGGAACATGATCTTGCGGGTTTGTATATAAAATTAAAGACATATGTTTTTGAGACTGTATGTAAATATATGGCATGAATGTATGTTTCGAATAGTACCTTTTCTGGAAGGGGGTAGCGACATGATTCGGTAGGTGTTGTTGATTTCCCTAGTGATGATGGATTATTTTCTGAATCAAATAAAATTATAAGGTTAACCATGTTTGCAAACTTAATGCATATGTAATACATATATCCATGGACATAGAATGCAATCCTTTCACAGCCTTCTGTAAATAAACTAACAAATAAGAGGGGGACACCTCCTTAATCCTTATACTTCATGTAGTAAATTCTCCCTCAATGATGCATGTTTTAAAATTTACTATAAATAAAATCTAGAAAAGTGGATTCACAGATAATTAGTGAATGATGTCACAAAAAAAAGATAATTAGTGAATGTTATCACATTTCTATTTCCTAACAAATAAGAGGGGACACCTCCTTAACATTCACAGATAAATAAAATCCGAGAAAAGTGGATTCACAAATAAACTAACAATCATTTCTATTTCACTTCATCTGAATTTGTACCTACATAAATATTGACATGGGCAACCAACATAAATAGCCTGCATTTAGTAGACCATGAAGGGAACTCACATGATCAGAGGCATCATTTTTTTCCCATGGTGTGCTTTAGGGTGTGTTCATTCTTCTGTTATCAGTAATATCTTTCTTCACATTGATTGCCTTGACAAAGAATGGTCTTTCATGTGCATGCTGTTTTTGAGAGACGAAGCAACTTATATATGTTTCCTTCTTGAACCAACATCATATCATAACAGGACTCATCGGCATTTCTTCCTAATTCAGATAAGCCTAGAGGGAAACAAATCCTGCAATCGATCCGAAAATATTACCACAAATGTGAGGGCAAGAACAGATCCTTTATCACCAGTTCATATCAATGCCATCATATTTTTGTTCAATGTGTGCAGCTTTAAAATACAGGTGGCTACTTTGTACATAAACATTTTGTGCCATTTGAACCTTTTGTTCTATTAATGAATATGATTTTTTACTTTTAAACCAACACTATACAGAGGAAATTTCTAATTCAGTACATTGGCACCCACACACATTGGCACCAGTAGCCGCCGATAGCGAGGGTGGGGGTGCGTGCCAGTAAGCAGGCAGCGAGGATTTGATCCGGAATCAATGGCAGGCCTGTATCTAAATACAACCAACATGTTCTTGAGACTGTATCTAAATATAAGCAAACTATTTCAGTTACAGAGCTTTTTTTTCCGAGGCTAGATATCTAATATGGGAAAAAAAACTAACCTTGTATGCTACCAGAGATGGAGGCTAGAGCAGAAGATGCAGAGGGAAGAGGATCTCCGGTTGGGGCTCAGGCTATACAATTTTGTTGAAATGACTCTTGAATTGCTGCTAGCGCTATCACCTTACTTTAATTTTAAATCTCTTGATTTCTTACGAAAATTTCAGGGATACTAATCGAGATTCGAGAATGGGAAGGGGAAAGGACTTGAGGAACTCACTGCAGGAGTGGAGCTCGCGGATGCCGGCCCCTTTGCCGACTTCATTTGCGGGCGCTCGTCTTTGCGTCGCCGCGTGGCGAGTCGAAGAGGTCGTGTGGGTGTCGATTCGTGCGGGCTTCGGCGGGGGGGGCCTCCTCCGGCGCGGCAAAGCAGACAACAGCGGCTGGAGCTCCAGGGGCTCGGCAAGCCCGGGTCAGTCTCGTGCTCCACCGGCGCTAGCCTTCGGCGGCCCGACGAAGTCCCGGATCCTTGGGATGATTGGGCGGGATGAGGCGCTGGATGTGGGAGCGAGGTGGTAGGTGCGCTTGAGCCCGAGAGGAAGTAGTCGGTGATGGCCGCGGAGCTCCCACAACACCATCTCAATCGATCGATCCCCGCCCTGGGCTGCTCTCCTCCTCTTCCGACCGCTGCCGATCCTCTTCGCTGGGCGGCGGACGCATGGCCCGGACCGGTGGCGGCTGGTGACGGGGGGAGGAGCCGGGGGTAGGGTCCCGGGCGCAGCGTAAGCGGGTTACGGTTTGACGCTGGAGGTCGCCGTGGGACGGGGTGAAGGCGCGGAGGTGGAGAGGGAGATGGCCGGAGGCGGCGGAGGTCGATGCGGGCCCAGCCCCTCCTCGTGGACTGGCTTGTGTTTTATCGATACGGCGGTAGGGAGGCGAGGAGGCGGTGGTGATGGGGAGGCAAGATGGGAAGGCGAGGGGCGGCGGGGGCAGTGAAGAGGCCACGATCGATGTTTCGAGGGGAAGAGGCCGCCGCCGACGCCGTGGACTTGCCGATCGCGCCACTACCTAAATATCGCGACTAAATCGGCAGCCGGAAGAGGCCGCGCTTCGGGATGGCAGAATTTAGCTTGGGTGCGTTTCAGTTACAACTGCCCTTGACCAATCAAAAGCGAGAGAACTCCTTAAGGAGAGCTAGTGGGGATCTCCTATATAGGAGTTATAGATTACGGCATCATGCTCGTTAATGGAATATCTAACATAGCAGACAAATTGTCATGCTGGACTTGCACAAATTACTCAGAGTCAGAGCTGTCGATTTCGTTTATGCTTGTACACCATGATGATATATGCACTGGGTACTTGGGTAGTGCCTTTGCTGGATTTGCTAGAATCATACAGCACAGGGCATTATAAGCATACCAATAAAATCTCGGTAACACCAAACAACCAGTACAGTGTACAGATACAGCAGAATTGAGCCCTACAAATTTCATGTTATAGATGCTGGCATGCTGCCCACAAAGTTTTTAGTATGTAACCCACAAGTTTTTAGTATGTAACTCAATAACTTCTTTTTTACAACTGTTCCCGGTCATCGATGACAAGCCAAACAATGAGTGTCCCCTCACTCTTTGCCCGCTGCACCTTTTAGCTCGGGAGTTCATTTTAAGTCAGGTCATCCTCGTCCAAGGATTCCTCGCCATCATCAGCTTTCTTAATGGCCTGCAGATCACCAGTCGGTAGCTTGCGTGCAAGCCTAATTACCTGCAATAATGTACAGAACCAACTGTCACCAAGAATCGCAAGCAAAGACAAGCACTAGTCAAGTATACAAATATGATAATCAGTGAGGCAAACAATACATCAGAGTGGATGCGAAGTGTTCTAGACTCAAGAATATGGGTCAATTGATGATCATGCGGTGGTAAGACAAGTGCTAAACAGAATACAGTCGATCAGGGGTTGCTAAACAGAATACAGTCGATCAGGGTTTCTTTTTCAAACGATCGGTTCTATGAGTAATGAAAGCACCATACACATCACTGCTGAAACCGGTGAACATCAGAAATGGAAGATACACTATTTGTGCAACCTTTTTTTAGTGCCTGACCTAAATGATACATCATGACATCTCAATAGATTCAATGCTTATTGGTTCATACTGAGATTAGAAAGACCATGTTCTACAGATGTTATTCCCAGCTCCTTGTTCACCATTTTATGGACACACAACACCAGATGTGAACTTCCGATCCATTAGACATAAGCGTTGCCGATACAGTTTAGTAACGCATTGCTTTTTTATAGAAGAAATGAAAATAATTACCACATGGTCAAGGTGATTGAAGGCACTTGATTGAGCAATGCGTTTGATTTCTTCAGCATCACCTTCCTCATAGGCAGACAATAGTTTTGTTGCGATCGATTCTGGTCGCTGCTGAGGAAGGCTTGGACCCTGTTAAATGATGATGACAGATTTTCCTAAGTGCTTTATGGTTCCATGGGGAAAAGAATAGCACATGGCACAAATATAGTTATACAAATTTTCACCGTTCCCAACTTACTCTGAGCAGTCATTGTAGCATTTCTGAGCTTGCTGAAAATCATGCGCATAGAGATAGACGATGATTGCACTCAGATAAGCCTGAATACCAGAAACAACTTTTCGATCAGGCAAGTTTTGTGTTCAAGGCATACATGACTAAGCAAATTTTTGCGTTCAAGACATGATCAGACAAAATCGCAAAGATACAATGTGCGAATTTTGCTAATATGTAATATTCTCAGTTCATACTTGTTTCATATGGGTTTCATCTCTAGCCTACCCCAACTAGCTTGGGATAAAGGCTATGTTGTTGTTGTAAAATTCTCAGTTCAGTAATACACATGGAGTTTCTGGATAATTATGTAAGCACATTTCAGTTATCAGTTTGGGGGAAAATATACCTTGCATTGGCTGTTCATGGCATTGCACTTATCGGCAGCTGAGCCAAGTCTCAAAAAGAAAGCAGCAGCATCTGAATATCTGTCCAATGGCCAAAGATGCGTGTGAATTGTAAGATGGTCATGTTAACAATGACTTGCAATGCTAAATGATAAGAACATGCAAATCTATGAGTAAAGTTGTAAAGATATTGATCGACTGGGTTTGAGAAAATCGCAAGCCCCTATTCTCTCTCTCTCTCCCTCCCTCCCTACCTCTCCTCTCTTTGAAACACAATGGCAGGAGCTCTGCAATTAGGTGGGTTGCGTTAAAAAATCCATCATTAGGTGGGATGGTCAAGATCAAACTCAAGCGGCGTACCAGAATTCCTAGGTGTTAGGTTCAGAAGACAATTCAAGGTGTCACTTTAGGTCCTTAATGTATATTCAAAACATTTTCTGTTTCCCTTTCTTTGACTTACTTTGCATGCAAGAACAATGGAGATTAAATTCTTTTTTAAGAAGATCACGAATGAAGATAGCATATAGATGCAAAGTCTATAGAGCTTAAATTAATATAAGCAGGCATTAAGATGATCTTACTTCTCCATCTTGATGTACAAAGCTGCAGCAGCACGATACAAGTCAAAAGCCATCTGCTCCTTCCCATCTTCTTCTAGAACTGAACAAGCCTCATCATACATTTTAATGGCTTCTTCTGGAGATTTCTCCTCCAAGGCACTGATTTCATAATATTATGCTTACAAACATAAGCTTCCATGATATCATAATTGTAGGAGGTGACATTAAAATTTACCTGGCACCCTTTGCTAGAGCATCAGATGCAGGTTGTGACCTTCCACATTCGCGGTATAATTCTGAAGCTCTGTGATAGAAATCTGATACTTCATTCCAACGTCCAAGCTCCTTTGCTAAAGCAGCAGCAGATTCCATATGCTTAGCAGCATCCCATGGTCTATGACATTTAGCTAAGGGTACACTAGGTAATTGTATAATGACATGAAAAATGAAAATACCAAAACTGCAGAGAAATTTCCAAAGGATACGAGGAGACCATTTCCTGTCCTTTTGAGGCCTTCTCAAATGCATCTTTTGCTTTCTCATTGTCCTTTCTGAACCTATATACGCAATTGCTTTAAAGAGGAAATGAATTTCACTTATATACTCCCTAGTGAACACATTGCTATCAAGAAAAATAAGGAGGATGGTAAAAGTCACCGACCAGCTTGCTCATACAAGGAAGTAGCGCTTTTCCAATCAGCATTCCACCTTGTAAAACTCAACTTTGTTCTACAAGAAAGGGTAAATTCAAGAAATTTTGAGGGAACATACTTTATACAGAGAATTATAGGTTGCTGAAACAGGACCCTTTTAGGTGTCTCGTTGATAAAAGTAATAATAGAAATAAAAGCAGGAAAATAAGCACTCATCAGACATACTATGCAGCAGTCAATTACAAACTATAAGAAAATAATTTTAATGACACAGATCTGACTATACTGATATATTGCCATGTACAAGGGAATCAAATAAAACTCTGAACCTATTGAAAATCAGCTCCATTACTCCCTCACCCCCAGCACTTGACAGTTTCCCTGTTCAAGCATCCAGGATCCGTTTTGAATGAGCTAATAGATCTTACAGAGCCAAGGGCCAGTGATAGGTCAACTTTTATGCAAGAAAGGAAAACACAAAGGTGCTTTTGTTCGTCATGTGATGTACCATTTGAATAACGTGTAGAATGGTCCAAGCTAAAATCTACAGAAAGTTGATTCGGCACAGCATATACTCCCAAGCAATGCACTTACAAGGCCTTGAAGCAATATCGCATAACCATTGCTGAAGTGGCAAAGTCTAGCACAAGGAATGTTACACATTCACCCATGTCTGCAGATGTGTCAAAATAGAAAGGTAATGCAATATGATCTAGTCATCCAGGGTAGTGTAACATCAGGAATTCCCCCACACATTTTGGATCTAAACGGAATTGCCAATTTTATTGCCTTTTCGTGCATATTTGGAATGTCCCTGAGCAGAATTCGACCAAATTAGCATAAAACCAAGTTATTAGGGGAGCAGATGAGCCCTCTTAAAGTGAACCCGGAAATAGGTAGTGCTGTAGGGGAACTCAAAACTGCTACTCGAAGGTTGAAGCTTACTCTACCAATCACTTGAGATCAGTTCGTATGCAGTCCCAAAACTAACGTCATATAACTTAGGAAGAACTAGTGAAATTTGGTCTAACTCTAACATACAGTAAGACGCCAAGACTAGATCTAGGAATTCCCTGATCGCTCAAGGTACATCCACACGAAAGCTCGACACGATCGGGCTAAGAATTACGTACGAATCGGTGGGATCTAATTCGATGCACTACAGGCCCAGACAGGTCGATTAAACGAAACGAAATCCCCATTCTGAAAGAATAATACACGCGTAAACAGCAATCGGGGTCGCTCGCTCGCGGGTCAAGCGAACTCGAAGGGAAGTGCGGACGGCATAAGAGGAACGCAGGGCTCACAGTTTGTCGGCTTTGCTCATGAGCTTGTCGGGGTCGGAAGAGCTCGCCATGGCCGAGAGCGCTGCCTGCCTGCGTCCTCTTCTCTGCTCCGCTCTGCGCTCGGCTGCCCAGATTTCCACGCCTGCTGGTTCCAGAGCAGTTGAGCTGCCTTCCGCAGGAGGAGGACGGGGTCTGGCAATTCGTCGACAATAATTGGGCCCTTGGAAGGCCCGGCCCAGCACTTACGTCACAGCCCGCCCGCCAAGATCCTATAAGCTACAGCCACAAGGCCCAAAGTTTAACTTGTGCTAAGGATTTTTTTTTTGTTTATAAAAAAGAGAAGACATGTCAGCTACTGGTCTGATGACAATCAAGTCGGCTCTCCAGGGGCCGATAGGTTCTTTCCTTCTCCTTGTGGCGCCCAATTCCATTCACGGTCGTCGGCTCGTTCGGTGAGTGAGCGGTCCACAGGTGTTGCTCCCCCTTGGTACCAGCTTTGTTTTTCTTCCTGTTTTTTGCATGCGCTAATCTCAGCATGTAAAAAAAAAAGTAAAAAAATTAATTTAAATTGTTATAATTTTTGAATAGTGTATACACTTTTAATTCTGTCTATGCTGGTGTGTTCTACACGAAAAAAAAAAAAAAAATCCTAGATCCCACTTGAATATGTTTGAAAGATTTATTTTTTAAATTTTTTCTAATTGCAATTATGCATATTAACTTATAAAATATAACCTAAGTTACACGTAAAGGTTATATGTATAAGTTAGATATAACTTTGTAACGTTTGTAAGTTATGTGCTTTATGTAATAAATTATATGTATAAGTTAGGTGCATAATTTTGTACGCATAAGTTATAAACAAAAGTTATATGTGTGTAGCTTTGTAATTTCTTTTTGCTGTATGAAATTGACCGCTGGTTGCTGTTTGAGCGGTCTCATCCGCTAATTAGTGCGGCTGCCGCCCGGTTGCGTCCGCTGAACACATGACATGCTGTTCGTGTAGCCTTGCCTATGTGCTCTCGGTGATGCATGCGTCTGCGAGTATTGCATGGTCTTGCCGCGTGCGCACCAAGTAAAAAAATTTGCAATTGAACGCGAGCTGCTGAAGGAAGCTTTTTTTTTTGCGATGCCTCTCATCTGGGTACAGTTTTAGTATTTGTTCACACACTGTTCACACACATACTCACACCTACACACGCACACCCACACCCCACACACTACATGTGTAAAAACAGACCTGCATCTACACACGCATATGGAAGTTCGCGTCTTCGAGGGGGCAACGAAGATCGTCGCAATATTTCGTTGAAGCGTCTGGCGCGAAGAGGCGCCCAGAAATAATCCGGGTGAGTTCGGGGAAAAACCCCGGTGCCACAACCCAACCGAACCTGGGGTTCTAACCTGGGCGGGTAGCCTCCACGACGGGAGCGCTACCACTACGCCCAAGCGCGTTGGCAGCTGCTGAAGGAAGCTAGCCGGCTATTTCGGCCTTTTATTGTGGACTACTACTGGGCCGCTAGTTGATTCGCATGTTTTTTTTTTTTTTGTCTAGATTGCACCGGGTCATGAATGTTTAATTGTTAATTCTCAAAAAAAAAAATGAATGTTTAATTGTTTATGACGACACATTTGAATTCTTTTTGGTGGAGCTAAGTTGTTTTATTAGAGCTATTTTGAGAAGGTTTCGTAAAACAACTTTGTGGGGCTGTTTGTATAGTGAAAATTCTATAATGCCATTTTCTCCTCATTCTTTTCTTTTTATTTTACATATACCCATGTATGTTGCACTAGGATCACCATTTTTTTATATGTCTATGGCGACACACATGGATTTTTTTGTCGAGTTAAAGCAATTCTAAAAATATTTGGTAAAATAGTTTTGCTTGACTGTTGAAAAGAGTGAAATATAGTGCTTTTCTTTTGTGTACTCCATCTGCTCACCACATGGACTTCGGCATTTTGTTTGTGCATGCAACTTTTTTTTTTTTTGCTCTGGTAGTATATTTCTATGGAGTCAGATTCACATGGATTCTATTTTTTGGGGTCGGAGGGAGGTGTCGCCCGGTAACATTTTTCTATCGATGAAGGCATGAGTGTGCCGGTGAACGATTGCATTTCCTACTTTTTAGTTGTATATAATAATAGATTTAGTTGTAATAGATATAGATAGACTGAGGATGTATGCATATTTTTTTAGAAGGAAAATGTATTAATCTTACTGCATTACACCGACCCTTTTACAAACAGAAATCCTAAGAAAAGAAAAATTACAAAGAAGTTTTTGTTCATCTTCCTCGAAGCATTCGGAGATCCGTTCGTCACCGCCGCCGGCCGCTTCCTAGTCGCCGTCGGGCACGAGCCAAACTCCACAAGGTGGAGGCCGCAGAGGAGGGCTTACTTCGAGGCGAATCGGCCGAGTACTTTGCGCCTCCCAGGCGCATCGGCCAACACCCGTACCCACGACGCATCCTTAGATTCCACCGCCGTCAACCCGAGCAAAGCTCGGATTTTCACCATAGATCATCTTCCTCAAGATTAACGGGGTCAACAACATCATCATCTGAAGAAGACGACGATGTGCCGGCCCTTGACTCTTGGATAGGTCTCCCCTAGCCTCTCCGTTGACGTCGGAGAAGATCGCCATCGGAGAACGGAAAAACTGGAAGAATTTATTCCGCTACGTCGCCGTCGCTTCCGCATCGCCGGCGCCGCCAGAAAAAGCAAACCGCGAGAGGAGCCTCACGAAGACCAAGACCCTACGAAGATCGGGCGGCGAGCAAACCCTAGACCTAGGACACGACACCGAGACCCTACGAAGACAGATCGTTGAAGAGACAGACCCCGCTCCTCGTCACCACCGGCGAGGCGGAGGCGAGGAGCGGGGGCCGTACCCGCCCGGCGGCGGCGGTGTTCGCTCGGCCTTTCTTTTTCGCGAGACCTAAGGAGACGCGGCTTGGGTTGGTAATTTTTTGGTCGTGTTTTCAAAGCTCTCATGTATGCATATTTGTTGTTATCATCAAAATCTTAGGAATTGCATAGAATACCCTACCCCGCCAGTGCCGTTGGGTCCATTCCGTCAAACAGGCGCCGCGGTGGGGCATGCAGCGGGAGGCACAGAGAGCGTGCGCTCTCTCGCACGCGTGCCTGCGTCCCCAGCCATGGCGGCCAGCAAGCCCACACCGCGGCGGCAGATCGAGCAGTGTACAGGCGCACGTACGAGTTGTGCATCAAACCCGACGGCGACGTCGCATCAGCAGGTTTGCAGCCGGCGGCCTTCAAACTGACCGCCGATTCGACGAGCAGCTAGCCCATGCATGTGGTGGGCACGCGGATTCCCAGCGCACGGATCTGACGGGCGGGCGAGGACAGTTGGTGGATGAAGCCAAGCGAGTGGCTCGGAGTCGGAGCCGCCGGTGGTGGTCACCGAACCTGGCACGCAGGCGCTGGCACCATCAGATGATCAGATCATGCGCTCTGACGGCCGGGCGGGCTTCTGACCCGGCGACCTTTGCACGAGGCCTGGGCGCCCTATAGCCTATAGTCCTAGCTACTCTAGGCCTACGTTATTTATCGCACAGCCAGCGCTTGGGTTGGGTTACGAAAGCAGGCGACATGGTGGTGACTGCCTCATTTGGTCGCTTCCTGCGCCTGCCGATGCCGGTGCCTCGCCATGCCGCCGGCGTCGGCGTGCATGCGTGGGCCTGTCGTGGACGGTCCCTTGCTTTCCCTCAGGCCATCACATACCAATGTCCACCGACTGCAATGCATCATTTTTTATTTTTAGGGAGAAAAGTATAGGTAGGTTGTGTTTAGTATACTGAAAAATTCACTGTAGTAATGACTAGTGACGAGTACTGAATTCATCCTGTATCACTTTTCGTTTCTTTGTGGTAAATATTGTTCTATCATGTTCTAACTAGTGTCAAAAATTTCGTAAAGTACATACAAAGTGTCCAATTAAATATTTTATTTATCTAAATTTCATACTTCATACATGTGTGCAAAAGATTCGATGTGATGGAAAATTCAAACAATGTGATGAGAAGCTGCGGGGGAGCTAAACACAGCCGTAGTATATGTTCCTTGCTTTCCCTGAGGAAAAACTGAGGCCATCACATACCAACGTCCGATTGCCATGCATCATTTTTTATGTTTAGGGAAAAAGTATATATAGGTAGTATATAATCTGTTTTCTCCATGCTCCTCTGCATCGCGTTCGCGTCGCGTGTTTTGCGGGGGAGGAGAGATGCATGCATGGGCCGTTGGTTGTTTGCATTGCCACATGCACCGGGGCTTCATCATGGGCGGATGGGTGTCCAGTTATTCCCGAAAAGGACAGAGCGAATTTTTACCAAACCATTATGTATATATCAAGTAGTTGTAATTCATTTTTATCATTTTTTTGCTAAATCACACCCGTCTAATTTTTTTGCATTCCTTTCATGCGACAACCATCAACCATGAGATGATCGAACATCTTCTCCGTTTGTTGCTAGTTCATGTTTACTTCACCAAAACTTCCTTAGCTAGCTAGGATCTTCTTCTTCCATCTCTCAATCAGGGAATCACACATGGGCATGCATGGAAATTGTGTGCATCTATTGCCCCGGCCTTACCTACACTTAATCCTCGAGTATCATTTAAATCTTAATTAATTTACACTTACCTAAGGCTGAGAACCACATGACATGGCATAGCATGACGTGCAGCCGGTGATATGGACGACTTTGGTTTGGAAATACCTAACTTATCTTTAGTCGCACAATTGTTGTAGCTTAGTACAAAACTTCGAAGCGCCACCGTCTAGCCGGTGATTTGTGTAAGTGTTCCCCCCCCGACCGGGCAACTCGTCATGCTCAGGGTTGTGGTCTTGTAATTTATTTGGATTTGAATTTTTCACCTCTCTTAATGAAGAACGAGCTAAGCTCGGTTTCAAAAAAAAAAAAAAAAAAAAAAAAAACTAACTTAAAAATCCTGAATCCCCCCTCCTTTTTTTTGGGCGTGTGTGTGTGTGGGGGGGACGGGGGTTTGGGGGATCCATATGAACAACGCTAGAGATTAAAAAGTTTATTTTAAAAAAAGGTTATTGAAAAGAAAACCATTAGCTCACACTTCTTAATTAGAGATTTTTTCTAGAACTAGTCTATGACCTTGTTTGGATCATGGGTTAGAGTTAGTTTGAACTAGTTGGGGCTCGACTAGCCCTAAAAGATCAAAAGAGGAAGGTTAGATTAGGGCTAGTTGCATCTAACCCACTATAAAAACTAGCCCACCCAAATATTGCTAATTGGAGTTAGTTAAGGTTGGGCCCACTCAAAAATGCATTTTCTCTCACCCTCCACCCACACCAATGATTGGGAAAGTATATTTAATGTCAATCTAACTCTTCCTTCCTTAGCTAGAGTTAGTTTAGGGTTATAGTTTTTTTTTTTTTTCTCAAATATGCAAGAGCGTTTGCGTATCATTGTATTAAGAAGAGATAGAGTCAAATTACAAGAGGATGGTCCATGCCTAGCCCACTCAGATTTGGTTACACTGAGATCTCGATAGGTAGCAAGCTACCCTCCTGACCCTAAACTCCCTGGTTTTGTTGTGCCCGCTTGGATCCATTGATCCGCCCCAGCCTTGATGACTCGGAGGAGGTCGGGTACTGTTGTAGTGGCGTTCCTAAAGCACCCCGCATTCCTCTCCTTCCAGATTTGCCACGCAATCGGTGTGAACAAAGAGTTGAATCCTTTCTTTTGATCTCCATGCCAATTGACGTAGACGCCGCCACCACCCCAGAATCGTCGGTGTCGTAGGAGGCATTGGTTGGCTGAGCGCGAGGCAAACCTGGCACCAAATCTCCTTTGCATATAGGCAGCATCAAATTAGGTGATCAATCGTCTCGTTTGCCTGATCGCAGAGGTAGCACTCAACTCAAGCCTCCAATCCATGTTTCGTTTGTCTGTCGTTCGTCCACTGCCGTTAGAGACTAACTCTAAGTAAGTTAGAGTATCCAAAACGGGGCCTATACCATAGAAGCTACACAATCAACTAGGATTGGAGTTGCTACTACATGTGGGCGTGTTTGTTTCAAGTTAAAATTCGATTGGCCTATATTGTACTACACAAGGTGTATGCAAATGATGGACACAATCACACAATGAATGAACTAAGTGCACCTCATTTTTCTGTGGTAGGTGAACTGACGCTTGGCGACTGTAGCTACATCAACACAACTCAATATTTGGGAGAGCACAAAAACACAACCAGTAATATCAAGCCCCTTCTTTCAGTATCGTGCCCTCGGTTCTCTAGCACTTTTGTTCTTTTTGAGGGTAAACACCTTTGCTCTCCACAACCAATCAATATGAAGATCAAGCTTTTTTTTTTCAAAATCATGCATGTGCGTGTATTGCTTTAAGGGAAAAATATGAAGATCAAGCTCGCTCTTCGATCCATTTCCAAACAATATCCTATTTTCTAACAAATTGTTTGTATAGCATAAAAATTGTGAAAGTCTATACACACCAATTATTAGTATTACTATTTTTTAACAATTTTTTTTGCGGCAAAGAAAATTTCATTGAAACTAAAGCAAATTACATCCTCTTATTACAAAAATAAACCAAACTACTCCAATTTATTTTTCAATCTTCAACTTGCATGTCAATCCGACTTTCTCTAAGATTGCAAGTTTTTATGCTATAGGTCCATTATCTATGGAAGTTGAAGATTGAAAAATATTTTTTTAACAAACAAGCACTGTTCTTGAGTACTTTGCAGCAGCAATAGGTTCAGATTTGCGGTGCAGCATGGTCTCTTTTTTTGCGCGTCAAGTTTCAGCCATTCCCTGGGAAGGTAGGTGAGACGACTGGCCAAATGTAAATATACATATAACCGTAGGCTTTGCTACCGTCAGAGACGCAGATACATGGTATCGGGTTACAGTCCAAACAAGAAATTCCAAGTCCGGTGAAAGATAAGGATATAGGTACAGTCACCCAGTCCTGCCATGACGCAAAAGCTTATATAGAAATCAGATGGCATAAATACTATCCAGGGCCAAAGGCTGGTGGGTCGAACGGACCAGGCCATCAGGTCATCGAGAAAGCTCTCATGCTCCTCCATTTCTAGGCTATACTAGGGGTCTAGGGCTGGACCAGTCAGGCACGCAAAGTCTCAATCGATTCATAAGAGGAGAAGGCCATGGAGGGATCCGAGTAGAAGGCAGGCACTGCAAACAACGGTATGCAAGGAGGAAACATAGCTTTCAGCTGTTGCTTTTTATTTTCATTCCATCTATGTTTCAGGAAGTTTGATCAATCCCCCGTTCTCGTTTTATTAAAAAAAAAAGAAGTTTGATCATCATTCTTGTTCAGAATCAAGTTCTTAGCTCTTAATGCATTTCGATCATATCTTGTTGCTTGAAAGCTGGTGAAAAAGATAGTCAAGAGCTCATGGAAGATGGCAGCGCTCCAAGACGTTCTACTCCCCCCACAACCCGCAGAAGCAGATCTGCTGAGTTCCACAATTTTTCAGAAAGGGTAGGTTGTTATTGATCATGCATATATGGACGGATCATGACCCGTTGTCGGCATGTATTTGATCTCTTTTGTTTGGAACATTTGTAGAGGAGAAGGGATAAGATCAACGAGAAGCTGAAAGCATTACAGGAGCTTCTTCCAAACTGCACCAAGGTAAACATGTGTTGCGTCTTGATTTTAATTCCACCATGCCTCTTCTGCTGTTTTCTTTTCGTTTGATCTCAAAATAGCTTGTTTCAGACCGACAAAGTTTCCATGCTAGATGAAGCGATCGACTACCTAAAATCCCTTCAGCTACAGCTCCAGGTACTATAAATGACATCATATCATATGCACAAGTTGGTTACGCTAGACATATTTATTTTTCTCATCTTCCTCTCCTGCATCCTTTTCTGTTTTATTTATTCAGCCTCCAGATCTTATGGATTCTATAGTACTACTATAGCAGTGTAGTCTGAAGATGTAAACTGCCAATGCAATTCATTCATGGATGACATTTGATCATCACATTGTAATATATAATTATGCACACAGATGCTGGTCATGGGGAAGGGAATGGCACCAGTGGTTCCTCCTGAGCTGCAGCAATACATGCATTACATCACGGCTGACCCTGCCCAGATGCCTCCGTTGCGCCCCTCCGGCCAGCAGCCACGGCAATTTCAGATAACTCAAACAAACACCCAGCGTCAATCTAACGTCGAGTCGGATTTCCTGAGCCAGATGCAGAACTTGCACCCTTCTGAGCCGCCTCAGAACTTCCTCAGGCCACCGAAATTGCAACTTTATACACCGGTAAGAGGTTCAAACATCATGATTATCAAAGTTAATTTTAGCATTTTCTAGTCTTTCTTTTCTGTTATTTCACGCATTTCAGAACTAAGTTCAGGCGCTAAAACTGTCAGCTTTTACCTGAACAGTGCTAGCTACTCATCATGCCTTATCAGAAGTTTATCTCTGATTCAGGAACAGAGGGGCGGCCTACCTAGCACGAGCCACAGCACTGGCTGGATTTCTGGGAGGAGTTCCTCGTATAACTTCATCGAGTGATGTGCTCCTGATGACAAAATTTGACACCGTGCAGCCTTGAACTCTTTGAGTGAGCGTTCAGTATGGGACGTGCAGCTTGGTTCGCCGCGCCTGAGAGAAGCCCATGAATGTGTTGTAGTTAACTAGCTTGTTGTGTTGTTCAATAAAAACGTTGTGACTGTGATGCTGCTCATTTTGCAATGTGAACCTCAACGTTGAGTTCCCCTTCATGTTGTGTTCATGCAAAAGCTGTTAGATGGCGTCTGTGTTTATCTATACAGCAGTGTGCTACTGTCTGCGTTTTCTGATCGTCAGAGGAACATGGGTTGTTCAAATCCAGTGCGTCACAAACAATAGTATTATTGCAGTTTCAGCATGCAATCACTGTGTATTGCCATAGCCAAACTGTAATTCCCTCCATGAGAGAGAGAGAGAGAGAGAGAGAGTTTTCAGGGACATTCTTCTCCCCACCAATGAGGCATTGCCGGCAATTTGAGAGACACATCTTCCTCTGAAACTGAAAATTCACATTATCATGTTTGATGTGATGGACACTGTTGTTTGCATCAATCCAGTGAGATGAATAATATATCCTCCCACCACAACTTGGCCGAATCTTTCAGCTTCCATTCTTCTGCGTATGCAGGTATGTTGCGGCACTGAAAATTAAGAGTCAAAAGCAGGACTTCTGCTGCCACTTCATGCCCATACCGTCAGGCAGCATGGGCTAGACTGATTTCAGTGAACCGTTCCGTTCATAGGGCACATAGAATTCACTAGTAGCCTGGAATCTAGCTCTATGCTGACTCTGAACAGATTAGCATTACACGTGTAAACATGAACAACCCAAATCTCTTCTTTTGCTTGATCTGATGTTGCTGCACGCACTAATTTCAGTCGGAGATTTGCAGCAGTCATCTAGTCTCCGCCACAGACCTTGCTCATCTTCAGCAAGGTTGAAAGCACGCTGTCCATGTCAGGCCGGTCTGCCGGCTCGAACGCGGCGCACGACAGGGCCAGGCTCAGCACGTCCGCCGCCGTGGCCAGGTCGCCCTCGGTGACCACCTTCATGTCCGGGTCCAGGACGTCGAGCACCCCGTCGAGGCCCCTTGAGACCGCGTTGTCCACGTACTGCTGCAGTGTCAGTGGCACGCCATCCTCCTCGATCGTCCCGGTCGGGCGTCGCTTGGTGAAGAGTTCCATCATCAGGACGCCGAAGCTGAACACGTCTGCCTTCGGCGAGACCGTCCTCATGTAGGCGAATTCTGCGTAATCGGATTCGAGACACAGAGAAAACGTTTTTATCACACAAATTTGCAGAAAGAACCACCAGAAATGGCGCTAGTGCACACCATGTAGATCGTTTTACCTGGTGCCATGTACCCGACGGTGCCCCGGAACGCCGACGACGTCGCCGACTGCGCGGCGGCGTCCGTCAGATGGACGCCCAGCATCCTCGCCGTGCCGAAGTCGCTGACGCGCGCCTCCCAGTCGCCGTCCAGGAGAACGTTGGACGGCTTGACGTCGCAGTGCACGACGGGGAAGTCGTACCCGGTGTGCAGGTACACCAGCCCGTGCGCCACCGAGACGCACGCGCGCAGCCGCTCCGGAACCGTCCACCGCTGCGCGTCCCTCCCCGGGCCGTGTATCGCGCCGTCGAGGTCGCCGTTGTCCATGAACTCGAGGACCAGAGCCTTGATCTTGCCGGGCTCGCACGCGTACCCGACCACGCGCGCCAGGTTCTTGTGCCTCAGGCGGCTCAGAGTCGCGAGCTCGGTGAGGAAGCACTTGTCGGACTTGGCCGGGAACTGTGCCAGGTTGAGCCGCTTCACGGCGACCACCTTGCCGTCGGGCTCGACGAGCACGCCCTTGTACACCGTGCTCAGGTTGCTGCTACCGAGGACGTTGCCTTCGTCGAACGAGCCCGTGGCAGCCTCCAGCTCGCTGTAAAGTGAACTTCCTCAGCTCCGGCACGACGAAATCCTCCGAGAAACTGGTGGCACCGGTGGAGCCTCCCTTCTTCTTGTACCTCCGGTAGCAAAAGGAAGAGAATCGTCACAAGAAGCAATAGCAACAGCACGGCCAGCACCAGCAGCACCACTAGGACCACGAGCCCTGTCCTCGAGAACCCCTGCTTTCCGCCGTGGTGGCGGGGACCGAGAAGCCTGCCGCCGCAGAGGCCAGCATTGCCCTGCAGGCTCGACATGCTCAGGTTCCGGAACACGCCGGACTCCGGCACGGGCCCCTTGAGTTGGTTCGAGGAGAGGTTCAGAGACCTCAGGCTGGTCAGGTTCGCCAGCGCCGCCGGTGCCCCCCCCGTGAACGCGTTCCGTGACACGTCCAGCGTCTGTATGTTCTTCAGTGTTCCGATGTTCGAAGGGATGTCGCCGTCGAGCTCGTTGCCGGAGATGTTCAGGCTCGTGAGGACGTCGAGCTGAGGGAAGAGGCCGGCAGGCAGGGCGCCGGTGAGGTTGTTGGCGGAGACGTCGAGCGAGTAGAGGTTCTTGCATCCGGCCAGCGTCGCCGGGACACCACCGGATAGCCGGTTGTTGGACAGATCGATGGACTGGACCATCGTGAGGCCGCCGATCTCGGCCGGTATCGGTCCCGTGAACATGTTGTTCGACAGGTTGAGGTACATCTGCAGGGTGCTCAATTTGGCGATCACGGCGCCGGGGATGGCGCCGGCGAGGCGGTTGTGGGAGAGGTCCAGCGTGAGGAGTTGGTCGAGGCTTCCCACCGCCGCAGGGACCGTGCCGTGCAGCGCATTGTTGGACATGTCAAGGTAGGAGAGAGACCTCAGGTTGGACACGGCGTCGGGGATCGGGCCTACGAACCTGTTCGACGCGACGCTGAGGATAGTGAGCTTCCGGAGGCCGAAGATCTCGTCGGGCAGCGCGCCGTCTAAGCGGTTCTGTTGCAGCGTGAGCTTCTGCAGGGACGACATGTTGGAGACGCTCGCCGGGACACGCCCGGCGAAGCGGTTTCCACCGAGCTCCAGGCCGATAAGCTTCGTCAGGTTGCCGATCTCCTCCGGTATCTCCCCGGACAGAGCGTTGCCCTGCAACTGCAGCAAGCTGAGCTCGCTGAGCCTGCCGACACGAGGGCTCAGGCTGCCGGTGAAGCTGTTCCCAGCCAGGTTTAACGTCCCGAGGTTGCCGCAGTCGAAAAGGTCCTCCGGTATGTCGCCGGACAGCTTATTGTCCCCAAGGAGAAGAATTCGAGGTTCTGGAGCCGGCCAAGGCCGGCAGGCAGAGGCCCCGTGAACTCATTGAACGCCATGCTTGCGTTGTACAGCGAAGTGCAGTCGGCAATGCTCGCCGGAATTGGGCCAGAGAGCGAGTTGGTGTTAATGACTAGCACTTGAAGATTCTGGAGTGATCCAATGTTCGCCGGAAGAGCACCGGAGAGGGAGTTTTCACTGAAACTCAGGTAGGTCAGGTTGACGAGATCCATCAGCGATGGCGGCACTACTCCGGTGAGCTTGTTGGTGTGGAGCATCAGTTTCCGCAGCGACCGTAGCTTGCCGAGCTCGGTCGGGATGGACCCAATGAGCTGGTTCTTGGACAGCTCGAGCAAAATCAGCGACGTGCATCGACCGAGCGAGCGAGGAATCTCCGACGAGAGCGTTGCCGTACAGGAGCAGCACTTTGAGGTTGGTGAGTTCCCCGAGCTCGCTTGGAATCGCACCAGAGAGGCGATTGTTGTACATCTTGAACATCGTCAGGTTCTTGCACAGGCTAAGCTCCGGCGGGATGGCGCCGGAGAACTGGTTCTCAAACATTTGGAGAATACTGAGACTCGAGAAGTTGCCAATCCCCGGCGGGATCGGGCCGGAGAGCTGGTTGCTGCTGAGGTCCAACGTCTGCAGCTGCGTGAGCTTCGAGAAGGACGGCGGCAGCTCGCCGTCGAGATTGTTGAGGGAGAGTATCAACTCGTTGAGATTGACCAGATCACCGATGCAGTCAGGGACTGCGCCGGTGAGGTTGTTGTTGAAGACGCTCAACTGTATCATCGCCGAGCAGTTGCAGAGGCGGCTTGGGATGCCACCACGGGGCGTGTTGTTGCTGAGGTCCAGCAGCTGTAGGCTCCGGAGGTCGCCGAGCTCCGGAGGGATGGTGCCGGTGAAGTTGTTGACGCCGAGGCCGAGTCCCTCGAGCTCGTCGAGGCGCCCGAGCTGCGGCGGGATGCCGCCGCCGAAGCCGTTCGACGTGAGGTCGAGGAGCTGGAGCGTCGAGATGTTGCCCAAGAAGGGCGTGAGCGTGCCCCGAAGCCCAGTCTCCGCGAGCTCGATGGACGTGACGTGGCCGGCGCCGTCGCAGGCCACGCCGGTCCAATTGCAGTGCGGCGGGATGCCGCCGCCACCGCGGCCATTGCCTGCCCCCACCGTCCAGGTGGACAGCGTTCCGTTCGGGTCGGCGGTGACGGCCTTCTTGAACGCCAGCAACGCCTCGAGATGCACGGACATGGACGCGTCGGGAACGGCGGCCGCCGCCGGCGCCGCCAAGACCAGCACCGCTAGAGCTAGCAGCGTAGCGACATTTGATACTGGAGTGTAAGAGCAAGTGTTCTTGCAGGGTGCCATTCCACCAGCAATTTCACTGTCTCCAAGGCAGTAATCCACCATTGGAATGTGGACTCTAACCGTGTGACAACAAGCTTATAAAGACGAGCGCCGAGGCCGTGCCATCGCCATGGATGGCGGCTGAAGTCAATGCATTTCCCAGCGGCGTCAACGCGCGACGGAAGAGGACGACGGTTTGACTTTGGATGTGTGGCGGGAATTATGCGAGACGGGGAAGACGGGACGGGACCATGGTACGGACGGACGGGGCGCTGCAGACACGCGATGAAGTCATCAGTCCCACTGTAGAGACGCCTCGGTACTGTGATGCTGTACAGGAATTCAGATACAGCTGCCGTGCCGACATGCGTGCTAGCTACAAAGTGAATGGAAAACGGAAAGCGCCGAAATTTCCTGCCAAACACTATGGCGTGCCGCAGCGTCAGTTTCTGGACAGCGCCGGCCATGGATGGAGAAGAGATGTGAGGTTTCACCGTTTTGCTGTGGGCTGTGAATGTTAAGTTGTGTCAGTTCATCTTTGGATTTGGGGAATTTTGAGTTCTGATTTTCAGATTCATGAAAATGTTAGGATATTGTTACTGTCAAGTTCTCAATACTTTCGGTATCAGTGAAACAACCGTCGGAGTTACTGGATGGATTTGCTTAGTTGCTTGTAAAAGAACCCTGTACTCTGAATATCCTCTGTAGGTTATAAAAGATGGTCATACTTTACGAGAGAAAATTGTTTCTGAATGTCGAATGTAGCGTGTTAGCTTTCTTATCTCTGACCACTTTTCCATAACAAACAATTTGACGATTGTACAACACGGAATCTATATATGTTTGGTCAGCAATCAGCAGGAGCAAAATTCATCTTCTCATCTCTCTCGGTCGCGGCCAAGACTTCGCAAAGATACAAGGCCCCGCTGGATATGCAGCATCACTTGTTGGACCATTCAGAAGCACGTAGTCATGCTTTGGCTAGAACCCTAACCAGGGCGTTTGCCAAACTGGGCCCATGGTCAGCACCAACTTGCCGATGAGATGAAATGCTGCTAGTTGGCTACCACTTAAAACATCGTTATCGCCCAAACAGTAGACTGCATCTAAAGAAACAGATCGGTTATCACTGAACTGAATAATACTCCCTCCATCCCAAATTATAAGTCATTTGACTTTTTTGACAACAAAGTTTGACCACTTTCGTCTTATTCAAAAATTTGTGCAAAATATCACTTTTTTTTTTTGTCATGGCTTTCTTTATTAGTATAAGTTATTAAAGAATGACTTGAATTTGACAATATTTGCGCAAATTTTTTAAATAAAACGAATGGTCAAATTTCGGAAAAAAAAGTCAAACAACTCTTATAATTTGGGATGGAAAGTAATTGTTACAAGTCTTGCGAGCAGTAGTATATTGTTATGGTCAGTCTAGTCAAAAGGTCGTCCTCTAATTGGTATTGAAAACTCGTGCTATTCTCTGAATCTCTCCTCCACTATCGATCTCAACACAAAAGGCCGGCCTCCCGTGATGATACTAGCAGCAGCACCTGACAGATATCGCGAGCAGCAGCTAGTAGTGGAGGCAGCGAAGCACTTTTTTTTTTTTTTTTTTTTTTTGAGCAGCATGAGGCAGCGAAGCACTAATAACCCGTAACCACCACGAGTGGCACTGAAGACGCACGAGCTGAAAAACCAGGTCAAATCACGGGCTCCGTTCACCAGACTTAAACAAAGCGGAATCAATCGTGCGTGCGGCTGGTGCATGCACGGTAGCAGGAAACGGACAGGGCGGCAAGGACGGGCGCACGCAATGCGTGCGTGGATTTTTGTCTCCAGCGACGCCGCGGCGGCGCGCGGCGCGGAAGGGGACACAGCTAAAGGGAATCGCGTTGGCTTTGGCATGCTGGTGCGGGCGCTGGCGCAAGTTGCTCCGGACGATGCAAGTTCGGCTGCGTCCTCGATCGCGGCCCCGGTCCCGTCCCGTGACGCCGACGCCTCGCTTGTGCCGGGTTGGTGGACGCGAGGAACACGGCCGAACGGAAGAGGGCGTCGGCGTCCGAAAGGCCTGCCGCTCGATCGGCTCTCACGGCCTGCAGCCCGATCAGCCGTGGGCTCACGGCCGACGATGAGAGATCCGTGTGGATCTGTCGTCGGTCCGTGGGAGGCGCGCGGACAACGCAAACCAGTGGCGCCCGCTGCGACGTGCGTCGCGGACTGGAGGTTTGGTGCGCTGCCTGCCTACGCGGGCCACGGTGCCGGGTGTGGATGGAAATGGAACTCAGAGCGCCACCCAATGAGTCAATGACCCAACCCACCACCAATCGCAGGCCCAAAACCTGATGATTATTGTTGATCGGAAAAAGTCAAATTACTACCCTCTGCTTTCACTCAAGTCAGGATAACCTTCTAAGGAATTGTTTAGTTTATTTTACTGCGGTGGTTTTTGCAAAACCGGCGTATCGATACCTTTTGGCACTAATTCAATCTAATTTTGGCGATCACGAGAGGTGGTTTTGTAATTAGTCATGCCACATGCTGGCCGGCGTGGCTACAAGTTTTTTGGCGAGACATGAACGTTCAACATGATTTGCTAGCGAACGTAAAGTGTCAATAATAACATATCGATGCCCGTGTGCGAAACAATAACAAATCGATGCTTACTTACGAGCGTTTGACTTATACACTGAATGTAATGTGTCAATTTATTTCGGATGCATCATGCTCTTGATTTTTCAAGACACAAGGAATGACATGTCTAAAATAAGCGAAAACGATTATTCTTGTTTGAAATAGCTGCTGGTAGAGAAATTTTCTAGCGACGTAATATGTCGATAACTGCGAACTCACATGCAGATACCTGCTGAAATTTCATTGACAATCCAGATTACAAATTCAAGTCGGCGTTGTACAAATCCTTCATATGTCGCCGGGAGAAGCCTGCGAACGCCACGACGGGCCAAGTGCTGAACACCGCCGAGGGTCGCGAGGCCTACTTGTCGAACGCCACCGAGGGTAGCGAGGACAACGGCCGAAACGCCCGAATGACTACGAGTCGGGGAGTTACGTGCAGTCGCGAGGGTTATGTATGAGCCGGCGAAAAACACTAGGGAAAATAATTTGTAGGCATGTCGCCAGCTTATGTGGCATGACTAATTGCAAAACCACCGCCACGTCACCAAAACCGGATTGGATTAGTGTCAAAAGGTGTTAAGTGCACCGGTTTTGCAAAACACTAGAGTAAAATAAACTAAACAATTTCTTAGGGGGTTATGTGAAAACATAGGGTAGTACTTTGGACTTTTTGCTTGTTGATTGGATTCCTTGAGGGGGACTTACGACGAATTGCATGCGCGACCTCGTGTCGGCAAATCCCGGATGCGGCTTGCTTTGCTTGCGAACACGACGCCGGTAGAATTATCACGGAAGTGCACATGGTAGGTGGACCATGCCACGATGGGCGCTACTTGGACCATGGTGAAAGGTCCCTTGTGGTTTTTGGTAATTGAGTGTCAACATTAGGTGAACTAATATGTGTTATTGAGATTATACACGGGAGATTAGTTCACACATGATGGTGCAATGAAGGAGCTTATTGCATATGAAACATGACATGGAGTCATGTGACCAAGGTGGTGAAGATCAAGACAAGGCTTGGCTTGACGGACCCGGTTGCAAGTGTGAAGGGCAAGTCGAGGGACTTGGCGCCGACGGACCGACGCATAGCGGTGAAGAGCAAGTGAGGTCAAGATCGATGGACCAAGAAGGTCATGTGATGATATGAAATGGATCATCATTCTTGATCGTGTTGGTGCATGTGTTGCATCGGCGGTTGAAGATGGAGCGGAATGGAAATGCGCAAAGGCAAAGGTATAACCTATAGGGCATTTCATTTCGCGGTCATTGGTGCTTAGAGAAGTTTATGACGGATTTAGGATAGATAGCCGTACTATCAAGAGGGGCAAACTTGTTTGCATATCGGTCATCTAGTGCCACTTGAGCGATCTAACCTTGCGACGGCGGGATTCGGCGCTTTCGAGAAAATGAGATGCATATTTTCTATTGCGCCGGATGCATCGTGTTGGAGAAAACATGCTATTCCTCGTGCTCAAGTTTGGTATACTTGATGGGTAGCATGTCGAAGCAAAGGCGACGGAGTTTCGTAGAAAAGGGGCGACGGGACGCGTCGGCCGGTTATTGGGACCCGGAAGCACGGTTTTGATCGGACCGTCCGGTCGGTGAGTCCGGTCGGACTTTCGAAGAGCATGTTTTTGGACTTCGCTCTTGGATCGGCGGACGCCGACCGGACGGATGCTTCGGTGGTCACCGGACCCTTTGACCGGAAGCACGAAGAATCGTGTCGGTGTGGGGCGAAGCCGCCCCTTATGATCGACGGCGTGGTCGTGTGACCGGACTTTCGGACCGTCCGGTGGTGGGTGAGTCCGGGTCGATGCGTCCGGTCAACTCTTGAGAAATCGTGGTTTGAAGCACCAACGACTCTATTTGGCTTGGGGGCTATAAATAGAGGTGGTGGCCGGCCATGGCTGGTTGCTTAGCACCTTGGGGACTTTGTGTCCATGATTGAGAGTGCTAGAGAGCCCTCCCACTCACATATGCTTGATATCGTTCATCCGATTGAGTGAGAGATCGAGTTCTAGTGCGTTGCGTTGAGAGATCGCATTCGTGGCACTAGGTGATCGTGTTGCAAGCGGTGTGCTTGTTTCTCTTGGAGGTTGCCACCTCCTAGATGACTTGGTGACAAGAGTCTTCGTGAAGCACGCAAGGAAGCTTGTGCGGTGCTCGAAGAAGAAGAGATTGTGAGAGGTTCGTGCTCACCTCGCGGGGATCGTGAAGAGCAACTCTAGTGGAGCGTGTCATTGAGCTACCACACTTGTGTGTGGGTTCACACGGTACCCTCTGAGGGATTGGCTAGAGGACTCACACTGTGTGAGGGACTCGATCGAGCTCCCACCGTGGGATTTGGGCGGCCATTAAGCGAGGATCATCACCGGGTGATTCGCCAAAACCGTGGAACCACCAAGGTGTCGGTCGACACAACGAGGAGAAGGGGGAAGTTGGCAAGCTTCCCGAGACCTCGGTAAAAAATCACCGGTGTCATCTTGTGTCCACTCTTCGCGGTGGTTTGCAATCTCTTCATCACAAGCTTTGTTCTTACCTTCATATATATATTGTGCTTGTGGTTGAGTAGTGTAGTTGTAACTATCTAGCTTGTGTAGCTTGTTTAGTTACTTTGCTTAGCTTGTGTAGCTAGGTAATTTGAGCCTTTGGGTTAGGCGTGTGTTGCCTTGTCCATTGTGCATCTAGTGAGCTTAGGGGCTTTGTGCTTGTGCTTACTAGAATTGTGTAGGAGCTCACCCGTGGTTAAAGTACTAGTGCTTAGGTTTGTGTGACCTTGCATTAGAATTGATTAGGAGCTCAAGCTAGGCTTGTCACCTCACTCTTCTTGTGTAGGACCTTTTTGTGAGGTGATTTAGAGTCTTAGTTAGAGGGGTGAAGTCTTGGCTAGACCGATAAGTTTAATTCGCATTTGTTTTAGGTTAGCCATCGCGATTAGTTTTTAAAGGGACTATTCACCCCCTCTAGTCCCCATCTCGACCCTTCACATGGTTGGCTCATGGGTCCGGTCCAAGCGGCGATCAACCAATGGCGGCCAAAACCAATGCGACACGGTGATCGAGCATCTCGTGCCACGTTATCCATCCACTCTTCTTTTCCATGTTCACAAGCCTTTTCATCGCATACGAACGAGATGAGACCCGTCAAAATGCATGCTTCCCGCTAAACGCAGAGAGGCGACCGGGGTCCTCGACCAAATGATCATCTTATCTCGTCCCTGTCTCAGCCGCGTGCCATCCGGATTAGACGATTTGTTTACTAGTGTCACAGCTCTTGAACTAGTGATCCATCATCCATCCTAAGTCCTAACCATATCCATCCTAAGTCCTAACCATATGGTGGGCGTCAACCCACTTTCGGCAATTCGACAAAAAGAGAAACAAACACATGTGCAACATACTCTTAGTGGTTTCAATGTAACAAAAAAAAAACCTTTAGAGAGGCTCTTATCCAAATCTTTTACATATTTGTAAGGAGGAAGGATGATATAGTGGAAACTATCTTATGGATTGTACCACTTAATATATCATTTAGAAAGGGTTTAGTAGATGGAAATGTCAACTTTTAGTATGACTTAGTGTTAAAAGTTTCTTGAGTAATTTCACAACTAGTAGAGATTTATTTAAAGTGGAACCTTGCTAAGAATGGTTTTTCCATGGTGCAGGCGATGTACTATGATTAAGGAAGCACTCCTCCCATTTAAAAGCCTACATGAAAAATTAAGAGTACTACCAGTGGCGGAGTTCGTTAAAGCGAACGCCTAGGGCCACTATATAAGTACATAAGCAGTCCGAAACGTGACATAGCTGTGGGCCAACTAAAAGCGGGAAGAATTTGTAGGCCGATGGGTAGTGAAAGAGTGGGATGGGCACCTAGATCTGGGCTTCTTTGCTGGACTGACTAGGGACACTTTGTAATATCTATACTTGGGCCATGGAAAATTAAGAGGGCTATAAGGGAGGATTTGGGCCCTAGTGTCCCTAGGCCCAAATCTGCCCCTAAGTACTACTGAAAATTAAGACTTATACTAAGGACAACTTAGCATAAAAATGTATTGACAAGGAACTGTGAAATATTGTTTTTAAGTGTTCTTTGAGACTATTCAACATTTGTTTTTTTATTTGTGAATTTTGTTTGGAATGCATTGTACATCAAATTTGGAATTGAGCCACTCACCATTTTTTTTTTTTCTAATATGTTTGGCTCTTGACTAAATCGCTTTTGTCCTACGCGAAAACCAAATTCATTCGGGTTGCAAGTATCTATTGGGTCTTATGGTTGAATAGGAATGGTCTTTAGGCTAAGTTTGATACTTCTTTGCACATAATTTTCATGACGAATTACAGGATTCAATAGTATTAGGAGGAAGTTCGTTTGTTCAAGCGTGTGGATACAAAACTTGAGACAATGTTATGGCGGTCTTCGCAAAAGTATGGGGGCGAATTGAAATGTAATTATTTTGTTCTTTTCTAGTTGTCGGTCGCTCACCTTTTTTTAGGCTGAATTATGTAGCTTGCTTTCTTTTATCTCCTAGTCATGAGAACTTAAGTTTATGGCTTTATTTTTGGTTGACGCTTAGCTACGTACTATCTTCAGATCGTGGAGACTTAAAAATTTTGTTCTGTTATTTATTAAAAAAACAAAAGAACACACAATATGTCGTCCATGATGCGACGACGAGGAGCCACTAGACAAGAAATGATCAGCATGGTATGATGAATATAGCTACAGAGTTCTACAAGAACTTGTTTGCTAAAGAGCCTGTCTCTGGGGTTAAGATGGGTGCCAATTTTTGGGAGGAGGAAGACAAACTACTTCCAATAGAAAATGACCTTTTAGTGGCTCCCTTCACTGAAGGAGAAATTAAGGAAGCTATTTTTAGCAGCTATGTAGAAGGCTCACCTGGCCCTGATGGTCTTTCTTTCTCATTTTACCAGAAATTTTGGAATCTCATTAAGTCTCACTTAGTAGCTCTTTTTGAAGATTTTTCATAAAGGTGAACTAGATTTATTTAGGTTAAGCTTTGCTCTAGTGACTCTCATCCCAAAAAGTGGGAGATGCTTCAAACATGAAGCGGTTTAGACCAATTAGCTTGCTAAATTACAATTTTAAAATTTTCTCAAAACTGTTGACAACTAAGTTAGCTCAGTGGTACAAAAAGAATAGTCTCTCCCAATCAGTCCGCCTTTATTAAAGGGAGATACATCTTAGAAAGTGTGGTCACAACACATGAATTAGTGCAAAGTGTTTTGCAGTGGGGAACCTAGAGTTTTAATAAAACTAGATTATGAGATGGCCTATGATAGAGTATCACGGAGTTTTTATTTGATTAACTAGTAGATAGGAGTTTTAGTCCTTTATGGATACAATGGATCAAGAACTTAGTGATTGGTGGTTTAGTTGGTATTATGGTAAATGGGGAGGAAGGTAGCTACATCAAGCCGGGAAAAGGCTTGAGGCGGGGAGATCCTCTTTCTCCTTTCCTGCTTAATTTAGTGATGGATGATCTGTCTAGGATGTTGCAGAAAGCCTCTAGAGGATTTTGGGCCTAGTGGCATCTTAGCTTTACAATATGCTAATGATACCCTTCTTTTTCTCAAAAGCCGATAGTATCCATGCGGAAAATCTAAAAGGGGTTACGATGTGGTATGAATAGCTCTAACATGAGAATTAATTTTCATAAAAGTGATATGGTGCCTATTAACTTAGATGTAGACGAAACTCATGACTTAGCTCATATCTTAGCTTGTCCCGTAGGCGGTTTCCGCTTAAGTATTTGGGTATACCGTAGGATCCGATGGAAGCCTAGAGGGGGTGAATTGGCTTACCCCTAAAATCGACACATTAAAAACTTTAGCACACCGCCAAGATAGATATGCGGCGACGCCACAGCGTATAAGGCGGCATCGCCGCCGCTGAAACCGATGTGATGCAGAATGGACTTCTCTCGGCCAGCAGCGCGGCATCGCCTTTGCCCCCTCCTCGCGGCATCGCCGCTGGGTCACTTCACGTAAGTGACCTCGAGGTGAATCTCGTGAGTCGTGTCCTTTGAGATGGTTATTCACCCTTGTTCCCGCACACGGGTATTTCACGCAGAACTAGCCAAAGGTGAGAACCCCGCAGAAAGTAGATCGGGTCGAAGCCCTATCTCACAAGACAAAATATGCAAGAAATGTAAAGGGGACAAGTGACACGCAGATTTGACCCGTGGTTCGCCGCGCCACACAGGCCGGGTTACGCCCACGTTGTTGACGTTGCCACACAAGGCTTAGCTTGCCCACCGGCTTGCTTTTTCCCTCGTTCACAAGTCTAGGAGTTAACCCTAGAGATGTGGGGGTAATGTATTGCTGTTGAGTGAGGTTACAAACCTCCCAAGGCCGCCACACGAAGGGGGCAAGCTCAAGGGCGACGCCTAGCCGTCTAGGAGCAAGCTCCAAGAGTAAAGAACCCTAGGGTTCAGGCCAAACGTGAACCAAATGCTCTTTTGAGTGGGGAAGTAGTAGATCCGATCTCCAATCGAAGTTTGCATTTGTTTCCCTCAAAAATCCCTCGGTGGGAAGTGAGAGATTGAGTGGGGAGCTCAAGGTGCTTCAATGGAGGAGTGAGAGAGAGCAAGAGGTGAGAGCCGGCCGTTACATCGCGAGGAAGAAGAAGGAGTGAGCAGATTACCGTTGTGGGAGGGGTAGAATGGGTATTTATACCCCACGGACCCAACGGTAGGATTTAAGTGTGGCATCTTTGCCGTGTAGGCTGCCTTTGCCGCGCCAACCCGACAAAACAAAAGAGTGAATCGTGAATAATTGCCGGCCGGTCGGGTTTGGAGTTGAGTGTTGTGTGCGATTTGATGTTTAGAGCACTTGGTCCACAGTGTACCCGAGAATCCTAGGATCCCTCTTGATAGTACGGCATTTTCTAAACTCAAGATTCAAAATATAAAATGATTTAAACGCCTTGATCAGGAAACACCACCATCTAGCTTATTTGGTGCCTTTGAACCTGTACATCAACTCCACATTTTAATCCCCCGCATGTCATCTTAAGTAAATCTCATTAGTCCCCTAATTCGGTGGTCATCAACGTCAAAACCCACTTAGAGCTTGATTGCACTTACAATCTCCCCCTTTTTGGTGATTAATGACAACCAAATTAGAGCTTACATAAGATGTAAAGTCAAACTTGGATTTCGAAGACCAAGGATGTAGGAACCTCCCCCTAAATACGTGAGTGAGTTTTGAATTCTCAATATTGACATAAAAAGGTCAATTTCACATATTTAGGTGTAGTGAGGCCTCCCCCTAAATGTGTGAGTGAGATTTGAATTCTCATTTTGACATAAAAGTCAACTCACACATTTAGATAGTGTGCAAGGCCTCCCCCTACATCCATGGTTGCTGTGGGGTGCTCAACAGGGTGTCATAAAAATACAACCGTGATGCGTATGACAACGTAAACCGATCGAGAGCACAAAAGGTTGTCCGTCTGCTTGACGATGTGCGCGGGCGGCCAGCGCCCGGGGCGCGGTGCTGCGCCTATCGCCTATCGCAGCGAGCATGCGAGAGAACATCAACCCAAAGCATATATGACAAGATATGTAAACTAAACATGCAACAGGATAATTAAAACAGAGTTTAAGCATTCAACGGACCAAATCGAGAAATAACAAGTCATAGGTGGCATTATTACATAAAATAGAGTTTCTCTCGAACTCACACCTAACAAGCTACTCTCAAAGGATCTAAACTCACGAAGATCACCGGCTTTGCATCATCCTCCTCGAAACATCCATCGGCGTCGAAAAAGTTTAAAGTTTGACCCCCTCATTTCTTCTAATTTTCTCCCCTTTGGCGTCAAGCACCAAAAAATCATAGAAAGGAGAAGAAAAGAAGCGGAGTCACTCCTCACTAGTGTCCTCGCGACCGAAGCGGTGTCCTCGCCCCTCCTCCTCCTGAAATAGCAAAGATCGGTTTGTGTGGGGCGGCGAGTGGAGCGCCCGATAGGTCCCGATCCGAGCCGCTAGTAGCCGACAACTCGGGAGGTCGTCTTCGAGGTGGTCTAGGGATAGAAGGAGGAACCGGGAGTCCTTGCTTCTCCCTAACACTCTTGAACTTTGTCTCACCTCCCCTGCGCAACTCATAAGTCTGGCCGAGATGCATAAGAGCAATGCCCAAAGATGGCCTTGATCCACTTCTTCACCTTGGATCGAGACTTGCTGTGCCTCCTGGGCCTAGAGCTAGAGGGCTCCTCCAAGTCCTCTCAACCACCGAGGTGCCTCTGGCGAGGGTCCAGCTCTACCACCGGTCTTCCCACCATCCAAGCCATGGGTCTTCTCTATATTGTAGACTGTGTGGAAGCAGTCCTTGGGATAGATGTTCCCAGAGACCCTCTCAATCATGAACATGAGGTAGGGAGCATAGGGCAGGTTCCTCCTAGCATCATCCATAGCATTAGCTAGCTGCCTCCAAATAAACTTTCCCACATTGAAGGTCTCATCATTTCGAAGTGGGCAAGGACATTTCTAGCACAGCCATTCACATCAGAGGCTATCCCATCCTTAGGATCAATGGTGCATCTGCAGAGGTTGTTCATCACATAGAAGAAGTCCTTCAACCTCTTCCTTTTTCGAAATAAGCGTGGATACGCCCAGCCAGTCCACGATGGCCTTGGCCTCAATGGGGTCAATCTCATGAATATCCGTGTACGCCTTTGTGATCGCCCCCAAAGCCAAGTATCCGATGAATGTGACAAAGTCAACTCTGTAGTGCCTCCCTGTCGGTCATCCATTGAATGGTGTCCGTATGTCATCCCCAAAGTGATAGGTGGCATGAAACCGACTAAGGATCTCCTCATTCCAATCATGCTTGAAAGCCATGATATCAGTCAGCTCAAACTTCTCACAAGCTTCAATTGCCTCATTGAAGGCATCCTCCTCCTTGTCTGCCATCCTCTCAAAGTCAATATAGTGCATAGTGGTGATCTTGCTCTTGGATGAGTGAAGGAGGACAGTCAAGTAAAAGTTTAAGTGGAATCTTCGCCCAAAATCTCTCATCTATGCCATCACCGCTCATCACTTTGTACACATTGTACGCCGGCATCCGCCACTTCTCTCTGCTTCTTGAAGTAGCTTACCCTTTGGAATGGGAGGATCATTGGTGAGGGGCCGCCATCTCGAAAACACCCTCAATCTGCTTTGTATGTAGTCATTTGTCAAACACGAGAGGTGCTCCGAGTGCCTTGTTCACACTGGGGCACAATGGTGTACCCATACCGCCGCTTCTTTGCTCCTCGGTGAGCTCCGCACCAACGCCACCCGGCTCTGTTCAAATTCTTCCTTCCTCGCCCCTTCGTCAATCACCTTGACCCTCTGCTTCCCTCTTGCCATGGGGATCACCTCCGGGGTCCATCTATGCAAGGGATAGGAATTTGATCGAAGCGTAGATGACAATGATGAATATGGCCAAGCATATGTAAGAGAATGTTTAGGAAATTGAAAATTGATGATTTGAGCAAGCTGTCCAGGGTGAAATCACGGGTCGCGGCAAGCTTACTATGAGAGGGCACGGATGCGCCGCGCATGCACGGCTTCGCCAGTGATGCACGCGGCACTGCCGCTCCCCCTTGCTCAGAAACATCAAGTTTCAGTTTAATAATCCTTCTAATACATCTATTCAGCACATACTTCTTCACTGTCACAATTCCAGAGACAAATTCACAGTTTTAGGTGCAGATTGCCCATGGATTCGAAAAGATAAGTATGAACCTAACTGAAATTTCTTCAACGTTTGGAGTTAATCGGTTTCATATCTCAATAAAGCAAGCAATTTGAGGGATATTTGTTGTTGGAAGCAGCTAAGAACAGTCATGTTCTATTTGGGGACGGCATTGCCGCACCCTCCCCCTAAATCACCTAATTTATGGAGGTATGAAATTGATTGATTCCACTCATCAAAACTACTTCCTTTGGGTTCATACAACACTTAGAAACAGAAATCCATGAAAAATTGTTGCACATTGCATAGATCGAGCATGTAACACCCTAAATTTTGCATCTTTTTAAATTAGGCAATTTGATTTATTTATGCCATTTTGTGATGCATTAAATTTAGCTAATAATAATTTTTATGAATTAAAATCAATTTAAGGTCTAGCTACATGATGATGCATACATGCTGATGCACTATTTTTTTTTGTGATGACTGGTTTTGGTTTAACTTGAAATTATATTTCAATTCTTTTGCAAATGATATTTGAAATCTGTTTGAATAAAAAGAAAAGACAATTTTATTCTATTCTTTTCTCTTCCTGGAAACTGACCCGATGGCCTCTTGTTTTTCTTTTGTGGCCTGGTAGACCAAGCCGTCTTCCATATTTTTTTTTTCTTTGGGCCATTGATTGAATGTCAGCCCAGCTTGGCAAGCCTCAACACGCAGCAACGCTGCACTTCCTCCTTGTTTGTGACCGTGACCGTCGTCACCATCATCGTGCTTGAGTCGGGATCGAAACCGACTGACACATCGACTCGGGCCAAATCCACCTGGAAGCAGCGGCTCTTCCTACTCCACTGTCTGTCGCCTGGGACCAGCGCGTCAGCTCCATTGGTCATAGCCGCGCTCGAATCGACGCACGGACGCAGGCTCCGTTGATGCCGCGGCCGTTTCTTTGTTTGCAGCACCTTCCTTGAAGTCCCGAGTACCCTGCCTACTTAAACCAAGCAACCAGCGTCGCGACGACCTTTTGCCTCACTCGCGCACTCGCCATTGCCTTGAATCGCAGCAGCAGACGCCGGGAACCCTAGGTGGAGCCACCGAGCCGCCATTGGAGATCGTCGGAGTCCTTCCCGCCGCTCTTCACCGCCGTAAGACCTGTGCCGAGCACCGTATCGTCCTCGCGAACTCGACGGTGCCGTCTTTTTCTCATTTTCTTGGACTTCGCCGCTCACAGCGTGTCGCCGACGGTTGCAGGTCGCCGCCGTTCGCCTCTCTCGCCCGTACGCCGTCCTCGAGCCGTCCAAGACCTTCCCGTTGCTCTCGGTGAGATGCCCTTGTCCTCCTCGTTCATTTGGTACCGGCCGCGCTTGAAATGGTGGTCGGAATCGCCGGGTTCAGTTTCGCCGGCGAGGTCTAGTCGCCGCCGGCCATGGCCGCCGCCACGCCTGTCTTCTTCTCCGGCCGGTCCGCCGCCCCTTGGGCAGGATCTGTTTCTGGCCGTCCATTCGTGAATCGATGGCCAAGACTCACCGATACCCCTTCGTCGGTTCATCTTGCTAAAGAGTCCCCGGGATCTACTGTTATTTCTGTACAGGTCCTTGGATCCGGTTTAAAAAGGAATTTTATTTGTTTTAAATCTGAAATCGAGTTCAGTCTAATTACAAGTTTGCCATTTCATTCAAATGTCCATATCTTCTTCATTTTAAATCCGATTTGAACCGTTCAAATTGCGTTGGATCCGTAATTTCGTAATCTAGGTGTTTATGCCACTGTATAGTAGGTTTCCAACCTTTAAATTTCTTCATCATATTTAGTTTATTATTTATCTCTTGTAAACCTTGTAAATTGCATATCTTCGCCGTTATAAATCCGTTTTCGGTGAAATTCGCGTCTATATGATCGTAGTGACTCGTACTTTTGTTTTATAACCTTTTTAAGTTATTTATTTGCTGTTGATGTACTGTTCTCATGATAGCTCTTGTTTGCTTCGTGTATGTTTGCATGGAACGTGTGTATGTTGATGCGTGATGATCGGTGTAGGTAGACGGTGAGCAATCCGCGGGTGACCAAGAGTATTTTGAAGAGCAGGACCAGCAGCAAGACACCTTTGATCAAGGCAAGTTTAGCTAGGAATTGCTTACTTTATGTTAAACATGATCATATGACTTAACGTATGTTTTGCCATGAACATTAAAATGACTCTTAATAACAAAGGGATTTATACGCTTTAGCGAATCCGGGTATTACAAAGACATCTATGAGGGTTACATGGCTCGACTTTAGTTCCTTAGAGATCATTCCTCTAGCAAATTGGCAAGTGCAGAATTGGATATAGTTTGCCCCCTATCCCGTAATATGTGTGTATAGGTTGCGAGTTATGTGCCACATAGGAAGGGTGGGTACTATGTTTGACGAATTAGCGCCCTAGTTTGTTAGAAGAACCTTTGAGGGCTTCATAGCGGTTGCTTTGGTGTATGGACCTTATAAACCCATGCATTCGGGAATCGTGACTCATAGTGAAAGTGTACACCTGCTGGCAAGCAGAGTTTGAGAAACTGGTATACTAGCCTTGCCCAAGGTCACGAAGGCCGCCCCGGAACCATAGCACTAAGGATGATGACTTATGTTTATTATTTGTTCATATTAATTGTTTTATGCTTTACATCACTTATGTTAAATGATCATGGTTCATGGGTATGTAAGTGCCTTACTATTCTTGCTAAGTACGTTTGTACTTACCCTTGCTATAATTACATCAATAGATCAAGGCTGGAGTGAGAACTACAATGAGGACTATCGTGATGAATATTAGACTTGTGGTCAACCCCAACCCAACCAGTCCCTCGTGGTGGAGCTTTTCGAGAGTGATGTTTTAGATGTTTTGATTTACTTTTGAGACTTGTATGGATGTTTAACTCTATGTAATAAGCACAGTGATGATACTTTTGTTCATTTGTCGGCTTATGTGTGTGACATTTCTGGGCGCACATAAGATATATATACATCCACTTTTGTTCTTTAAATTTGGGTGTGACAAATTGGTATCAAAGCTTAGTGTTGACTGTAGGACGCAAGCCTAGTTAGAATGGTCGTTTTAGTGTCTTTTTGCCTTACTTGAGTTCATGCTTCTTATTACCTTGTTATTTGTAAAATTTCATTTTTTTTTGGTAAAACTAATTGATTCTTCTTATCTATGTCTGAAATTCTGTAGATGCCCCCTCGTCGCCAAGTCAGGGGTATGCCAGTTGGACAGTACCTTGGTCTGTTTAATAATCCTGTGGCGCCACCTGTTGCTGAAGACCACGAATTGCCTGATGTTGAGTCAAGAGTGGGGGACACCCATAGAGAGATTGGGTCTGAAGAGGTGGAGTCACCACTTGCACCAGTTGTTCCTGCAATGGGGTGGACTAGTGAGCGTCACATCCTGGTCCCAGATGGCAAGCCCTTATTCCATGATCTCCTAGAACAGGTCTTGCAGAAGTACTACCCTCTCCTGGAAGCACAACTGGAGTATCATTGCACGGAGCATCGTCACCCTCGTTTGGGTACGCATTGGGAGACGGAGTTGAAGGTCACTGAAATTAATGCTCTAACTCAAGGGCGTAGAGTGAAGTCAACTCACACTCCTAGAGTGACTAGAGGCACTGCAGGAAGGAGCATGGAGGATGCTGCCTTCATTGCACTTACCACCTACCGTGGTGACCGGATTCAGGCTATGAAGAATGATGGAATTGTGCATTATCCTTATGCCCTACCGGGTGGTGCATGGACCATGGATATTGCACAGAAGCCAGTTGCTCTCCAAGCAACGGGGGAGTTAGCCAAGAAGCTTGCTACTATGGTGGATGAGCTAAAGGATGAATTACTCCATGAGAAGAATGTCGCTGCACAGCTGCAAGCGGAGATAGATCGTCTTAAGTCTTCATCCGCTTAAGTATTAAGTGCCATTTTGTAATAAGAACGATTAGTAGTCGTGGTGTTGAGTTGAGTTTTTTTTTTTTTCGTGAGATTGAACATCTTTGTGCCAACTGAATTGTTATTGTGCCTATGCATGATTTGGGTTTTTGTAATGATTGTTGGAGCTTGTGGGCATGTCTACAAGTTCCTTGCATAACAATTTTAAGGTTAAGTTTAATATATGCATCTTTGGGACGGTTTATCTTATCTCTGTCCAGTGCTGTTTTCTGGAGCAGCCTGTAGTGTTTCGGTGATATCTTTTTGATGGATCATGAGATGTGGATGAAAATTTAATGGATGAAACTAGACTTCTGTAGCCTTCTAATGACGTATCAACCACTGTCATATCTGTTATGAGCTATGAGTTATGACTGTCACAAGTTAAGGTTTCTGCTCAGTCTGAAAGTTCTGACAGGTCTCGGTATTTGCTGTTTTTACCTTAGTAGATGAAATAATCTGGTAAATGTGTCCACATGAGAGTTGTAGAGAATTTTGTAACTTTTCCAATGGTATAAAGAACGTTCAATTCCGAGTTCTGTAGCTCCAGATATTCATGAAATACCGAACTGATGTCAATGAACCTCGTCCAGGAATCTGTGAATTTTCATAGCTCTTGTATTATTGGTTTCTTTGAGAGAAAGTTGTAACACTCATGTATGTGTTCTTGGATAACAGATGGCTGCTCGTGGTGGACGTGGTGGAGGCCGTGGCCGTGGTAGAGGCCGTGGTGCTGTTCCTGTGACTCATGAGGAGTTGATGCAACAGCAGATGCAGATGATGCAGACCATGACTCAATTTATGCAAACAGTGCAAGCTGGAGGATTTCAGCCGTCCCCACCACCAAGAGACAAGCGTAGAGAGTTTCGGCAAGGGAACCCTCCTGTGTTTTCTCATGCTGCTGATCCGATGGAAGCCGATGATTGGCTACGCGCAGTTGATAAGCAGCTCAACATAGCACAATGTAATGATCAAGAGAAAGTATTGTATGCATCTGGCCAGCTTCAAGGGTCAGCACAGATTTGGTGGGAATCATACCAGTCAGCTCGTCCTGATTATGCACCCCCTGTTACCTGGCAAGAGTTTGCTAGAGACTTCAAGGCACGTCATATTCCAGCTGGTGTGATTGAATTGAAGCAAGAGGAATTCAGATCTCTCAGGATGGGACAGATGACAGTTAGTGAGTATCATGACAAGTTTGCTCAGTTGGCTCGCTATGCTCCTAATGAGGTGCGTGATGATGCTGATAAGCAACGCCTGTTCCTCAAGGGTGTTTACTATGATCTCAGGTTGCAGCTATCAGGGCATAAGTATGCTACTTTTGAAGAGCTAGTGAATCGCGCTATTGTGCTAGACAATATGCGTAGTGAGCAAGACAAGAAGAGGAAGTGGAAAGCTCAAGCTTCGGGAGCAATTCTCGCCCCCCGATTCACCCCATATCAGCAGAGGAACCATGGTCAGTATCCTCGGTAGAACCGGAACCAAAGAATGTGAATCAACGCCTCACTATCGCCAGCGTAAGGAGTATCGCCAGGGGTGGGGGGCGAATCCTAATGCCGGCCCGGTGAGGAGTGGTGCTCCAAATAACAAAATTAGATGCTATGCTTGTGGGAAAGAAGGACACATAGCGCCCAACCCGCCCGAGAGAGGAAGAACAACCCTAGGCACTTCTCCAATCATGGCAAGGTGAATTATGTGTCTTCGGCATTTACTTTCAGGAGCGCCAGAGGTTATGTTGGGTACGTTCAGAATCAACTCAAACTCTGCTACTGTTCTTTTTGATTCTGGAGCATCGCATACTTTTATCTCTCAAACCTTTGTTAGAGCACATAGCATACCACTACTAGCCATGAAAGACCCCATATTAGTAAACTCACCTGGAGGAAGCATTCCCTCTTCTTATTATTGCCCCTCAATTAAACTTCTTTTAAGGGGGGTAGAGTTTGAGGTTAGTCCAATTGTATTGAGAGCATCTGGCATTGATCTTATCTTGGGTTTGGACTGGATGAAGCAACATACAGCAGTGATTCAGTGCAAAGAGAAAGTGGTAGTTTTGACAACACCAAAGGGGGATCGAATTAGTGTTGATGTGGCAGTGCAAGCACCACAGACAGTGACAGTGAATCAGTTGAGTGATGGTGTCAAGCTTCAGGACCGTGTAGTGGATGATTTTCCAGATGTCTTCCCAGATGATTTGCCAGGTATGCCACCTGACCGAGACATTGAATTTATTATTGAGTTATTACCTGGTACTGCACCCATAGCAAAACGTCCATATAGAATGGGGGGTAATGAATTAGAGGAACTTAAGAAACAACTAAAGGAGTTGCAGGATAAAGGTTTCATACGTCCTAGTGCTTCCCCTTGGGGTGCACCAGTGATCTTTGTTGATAAGAAAGATGGAACTCAGCGTATGTGTGTTGATTATCGGTCTCTTAATGAAGTAACTATCAAGAACAAGTACCCATTGCCTAGAATTGATGACTTATTTGATCAGTTAAGGGGTGCTTGTGTGTTCTCTAAGATTGATCTTCGCTCTGGTTATCACCAATTGAAGATTCGGAATTCAGATATTCCAAAGACAGCGTTCACTACCAGGTATGGGTTGTATGAGTATACAGTTATGTCTTTTGGATTGACCAATGCACCTGCCTACTTTATGTACATGATGAATAAGGTGTTTATGGAGTATCTGGACCAGTTTGTGGTTGTGTTTATTGATGATATTCTGGTATTCTCCAAGACTATGGAAGAACATGAAAAACATCCGAGATTGGTATTGCAGAAACTTAGAGAGCATAAGTTGTATGCTAAGAGAAGTAAGTGTGAGTTCGCCGAAAGAAGTTTCTTTTAAGGGTCATGTTGTCTCTAATGGTGGAATATCAGTTGATCCTAGTAAAGTGAAGGATGTGTTGGATTGGAAGCCACCTGTAGATGTGAGTGAGATTCGTAGTTTTCTTGGGTTAGCTGGTTACTATCGAAGGTTTATTGAAGGGTTTTCTAAACTAGCAAAGCCAATGACTGCATTGTTAGAGAAGAATGCAAAGTTTGTGTGGTCTGATAAGTGTCATGCTAATTTTGAAGAATTAAAGAAGAGATTGACCACAGCTCCTGTGTTGGTATTACCAGATTTAAGTAAGAAATTCTCTATCTATTGTGATGCATCTCTTCTTGGTTTGGGATGTGTTCTTATGCAAGAAGGTAGAGTTGTTGCATATGCATCTAGGCAGTTGAGAAAACATGAGTTAAATTACCCTACTCATGATTTGGAATTGGCAGCTGTTGTTCATGCTCTGAAGATATGGAGACATTATCTGATAGGCCACAAGTGTGATATATTTACTGATCATAAGAGTCTAAAGTATATTTTTACTCGGGTCGACTTGAATTTGAGGCAACGTCGTTGGTTGGAGTTGATAAAAGATTATGATCTAGAAGTGCATTATCATCCAGGAAAAGCAAATAGTGTGGCTGATGCACTTAGTAGAAAGAGGTATGTTGATGAGCTCCGGACGTCGCCTAAGTCTGTTAACTTTGTGTCTTTGAATTTGCTCGGGTTGAACCTAAGTATTGTTTGTCATGCTATGGAGATAGAGGTTACACCTACACTTGAGCAAGAAATTCGTAAGGGTCAGTTAGAAGATGAGAAGTTGAGGGAAATAGCTGAGAATGTAGTACTTGGAAAGGCACCTGGATTTCACATCGATGACAATGGAACATTATGGTTTGGGAAGAGGATTTGTGTGCCTGAGGTAAAAGCTATTCGTGATGCTATACTGCGAGAAGCTCATGAGTCAGCCTATTCCATACACCCTGGTAGTACTAAGATGTACCTTGACCTTAAAGAGAGATATTGGTGGTATGGTATGAAGAAAGAGGTAGCAGAATATGTGGCTGTGTGTGATACTTGCCAACGTGTGAAGGCGGAACACCAGAGACCAGCTGGGTTGCTACAACCAATGAGGATTCCTGAGTGGAAGTGGGAAGAAGTAGGTATGGATTTTATAGTGGGTTTGCCTCGTACTCAGAAAGGGTATGATTCTATTTGGGTAATAGTTGATAGATTGACTAAGGTTGCACACTTTTTGCCTGTCAAGACTATTTATAAGGGACCTAAGCTAGCTGAGTTGTACATGGAGAGAATAGTTTGTTTGCATGGAGTTCCTAAGAGGATTGTGTCTGATAGAGGTACGCAGTTTACTTCAAATTTTTGGCAGAAAGTACAAGAATCTTTAGGGACTCGTTTGGACTTTAGTACAGCTTTCCATCCACAGACTGATGGACAAACAGAAAGGGTTAATCAGATATTAGAGGATATGCTAAGAGCTTGTGCATTGCAGTATGGTACTAGTTGGGATAAGAGCTTACCTTATGCTGAATTTTCTTATAACAACAGTTACCAACAGAGCTTAAAGATGGCACCCTTTGAAGCATTGTATGGTCGTAAGTGCAGAACACCCTTGTTTTGGAATCAGACAGGAGAAAGACAATTGTTTGGTCCAGGTGTGATTAGAGATGCGGAAGAACAAGTAAGAAAAATTAGAGAGAATTTGAAAGTAGCTCAAACCCGACAGAAAAGTTATGCTGATAATAGGAGGAAGGACTTGAGTTTCAATGTCGGTGACTTTGTGTATCTGAAGGTGTCTCCAATGAGGAATGTTAAGAGGTTTAATATGAAAGGAAAGTTAGCTCCAAGGTATGTTGGTCCTTTCAAGATTCTTGAGAGACGTGGAGAAGTTGCTTATGAGTTAGAATTGCCTACTAGTCTGTCTAGTGTGCATAATGTGTTCCATGTATCACAACTTAAGAAGTGTTTGCGTGTTCCTGAGGAGCAATTACCTTTGGAAGAACTTACTGTCAAAGAGGATCTTACTTATGAGGAATTCCCAGTCAGAATCTTGGAGACTGCAGAGAAAGTCACTAGAAGCCGAGCCATCAGAATGTGCAAAGTGCAGTGGAATCGGTATTCAGAGGCAGAGGCAACTTGGGAGAGAGAAGATGAATTGAGAAAGACATATCCTCAGTTGTTTGAGTAAGCCCAATCAAATCTCGGGACGAGATTTCTTTTAAGGGGGTAGAATTGTAACACCCTAAATTTTGCATCTTTTAAATTAGGCAATTTGATTTATTTATGCCATTTTGTGATGCATTAAATTTAGCTAATAATAATTTTTATGAATTAAAATCAATTTAAGGTCTAGCTACATGATGATGCATACATGCTGATGCACTATTTTTTTTTTGTGATGACTGGTTTTGGTTTAACTTGAAATTATATTTCAATTCTTTTTGCAAATGATATTTGAAATCTGTTTGAATAAAAAGAAAAGACAATTTTATTCTATTCTTTTCTCTTCCTGGAAACTGACCCGATGGCCTCTTGTTTTTCTTTTTGTGGCCTGGTAGACCAAGCCGTCTTCCATATTTTTTTTTTCTTTGGGCCATTGATTGAATGTCAGCCCAGCTTGGCAAGCCTCAACACGCAGCAACGCTGCACTTCCTCCTTGTTTGTGACCGTGACCGTCGTCACCATCATCGTGCTTGAGTCGGGATCGAAACCGACTGACACATCGACTCGGGCCAAATCCACCTGGAAGCAGCGGCTCTTCCTACTCCACTGTCTGTCGCCTGGGACCAGCGCGTCAGCTCCATTGGTCATAGCCGCGCTCGAATCGACGCACGGACGCAGGCTCCGTTGATGCCGCGGCCGTTTCCTTGTTTGCAGCACCTTCCTTGAAGTCCCGAGTACCCTGCCTACTTAAACCAAGCAACCAGCGTCGCGACGACCTTTGCCTCACTCGCGCACTCGCCATTGCCTTGAATCGCAGCAGCAGACGCCGGGAACCCTAGGTGGAGCCACCGAGCCGCCATTGGAGATCGTCGGAGTCCTTCCCGCCGCTCTTCACCGCCGTAAGACCTGTGCCGAGCACCGTATCGTCCTCGCGAACTCGACGGTGCCGTCTTTTCTCATTTTCTTGGACTTCGCCGCTCACAGCGTGTCGCCGACGGTTGCAGGTCGCCGCCGTTCGCCTCTCTCGCCCGTACGCCGTCCTCGAGCCGTCCAAGACCTTCCCGTTGCTCTCGGTGAGATGCCCTTGTCCTCCTCGTTCATTTGGTACCGGCCGCGCTTGAAATGGTGGTCGGAATCGCCGGGTTCAGTTTCGCCGGCGAGGTCTAGTCGCCGCCGGCCATGGCCGCCGCCACGCCTGTCTTCTTCTCCGGCCGGTCCGCCGCCCCTTGGGCAGGATCTGTTTCTGGCCGTCCATTCGTGAATCGATGGCCAAGACTCACCGATACCCCTTCGTCGGTTCATCTTGCTAAAGAGTCCCCGGGATCTACTGTTATTTCTGTACAGGTCCTTGGATCCGGTTTAAAAGGAATTTTATTTGTTTTAAATCTGAAATCGAGTTCAGTCTAATTACAAGTTTGCCATTTCATTCAAATGTCCATATCTTCTTCATTTTAAATCCGATTTGAACCGTTCAAATTGCGTTGGATCCGTAATTTCGTAATCTAGGTGTTTATGCCACTGTATAGTAGGTTTCCAACCTTTAAATTTCTTCATCATATTTAGTTTATTATTTATCTCTTGTAAACCTTGTAAATTGCATATCTTCGCCCGTTATAAATCCGTTTTTCGGTGAAATTCGCGTCTATATGATCGTAGTGACTCGTACTTTTGTTTTATAACCTTTTTTAAGTTATTTATTTGCTGTTGATGTACTGTTCTCATGATAGCTCTTGTTTGCTTCGTGTATGTTTGCATGGAACGTGTGTATGTTGATGCGTGATGATGGGGTGTAGACGGTGAGCAATCCGCGGGTGACCAAGAGTATTTTGAAGAGCAGGACCAGCAGCAAGACACCTTTGATCAAGGCAAGTTTAGCTAGGAATTGCTTACTTTATGTTAAACATGATCATATGACTTAACGTATGTTTTGCCATGAACATTAAAATGACTCTTAATAACAAAGGGATTTATCTGCTTTAGCGAATCCGGGTATTACAGTACATCTATGAGGGTTACATGGCTCTGACTTTAGTTCCTTAGAGATCATTCCTCTAGCAAATTGGCAAGTGCAGAATTGGATATAGTTTGCCCCCTATCCCGTAATATGTGTGTATAGGCTGCGAGTTATGTGCCACATAGGAAGGGTGGGTACTATGTTTGACGAATTAGCGCCCTAGTTTGTTAGAAGAACCTTTGAGGGCTTCATAGCGGTTGCTGGTGTATGGACCTTATAAACCCATGCATTCGGGAATCGTGACTCATAGTGAAAGTGTACACCTCTGCGCAGAGTTTGAGAAACTGGTATACTAGCCTTGCCCAAGGTCACGGGCGGCCCTGGAACCATAGCACTAAGGATGATGACTTATGTTTATTATTTGTTCATATTAATTGTTTTATGCTTTACATCACTTATGTTAAATGATCATGGTTCATGGGTATGTAAGTGCCTTACTATTCTTGCTAAGTACGTTTGTACTTACCCTTGCTATAATTACATCAATAGATCAAGGCTGGAGTGAGAACTACAATGAGGACTATCGTGATGAATATTAGACTTGTGGTCAACCAACCAACAACCGGTCCTCGTGGTGGAGCTTTTCGCGAGAGTGATGTTTTAGATGTTTTGATTTACTTTTTGAGACTTGTATGGATGTTTAACTCTATGTAATGCTTGATGATGATACTTTTGTTCATTTGTCGGCTTATGTGTGTGACATTTCGGCGCCATTACAATAAGATATATATACATCCACTTTTGTTCTTTAAATTTGGGTGTGACAGAGCAATTTCTTCATAGCTAGGGTTAGGTTTACCTTGACTCGTGGAGTGAAGGGAAGAGGGAAGAAACGATCGGAGGAGAGGGAGCAGGGGCGGCCGGGGACGAGGAAGAGGCCCCTGGGCGGCGGCGGCGCTTTGCCCCAGACCGGCGGGCGGCGGCAGTCCAAGCGGCAGCAGACGCGGCAGCAAAAAGACCGACGACGCCGCCTCACGCGCGTGAAAGAGAAAGAGAGGGCGCGTGCGGGCGTCGGGTCAGAGAGGAGAAAGATAACCGGTTGGGCCGGGGGTAGAAAAGGAAAGAAGAAAAATTTGGCCCGAAAAACGGTTCGGACGGATCGAAGTTTGGTAACCCTAGGCGCGCACGCCGCAAGAAGGACGCGGCATCGCCCCGCCCACGCGGCACTGCCGCTTCAGCCTGCTGTCCTGCATATATATATTGCCACTTTTGACTTATTTCTCCTCAAACTTGATCACAAAGACACCAAAATTCATTGTCGAGGTGACGGATCATCGATCATTTAACAATGGCATTGAATTTCGGATTAGAATTTGAAATTCTTTTAAAACACAATATGAAAGTTTTCACAAACTTTTCCTATGTCGAACTAGTGTCTCAAACAGATTGCATGTGTCTTTGGAATTCAAATCAAGTTACGAGAATCGAGAATGTTTAGCTCACTACGCAAAGCACAAAACCTTGACTCATCGAGAGGTTTGGTGAAGATATCGGCTAGTTGCTTTTTCGGTGCCCTCATCATGGCGAATTGCGATATCTCCTTTGAGTTCGTGGTCTCTCAAGAAGTGATGACGGATGTCTATGTGTTTTGTTCTAGAGTGTGCTACCGGGTTATTTTGCGAGTTTGATGGCACTCTCGTTGTCACAAAGAAGAGGTATCTTTGTGAAATGACATCCGTAATCTTTTTAAGGTTTGCTTCATCCATAGTAGTTGAGCACAGCATGCACCCGGCGCAACATACTTTCGGCCTCGGTGGTGGAAAGTTCTACACAATTTTGCTTCTTAGAGCTCCAAGACACTAAGGACCGTCCAAGGAATTGACATATCCCCGAAGTGCTTTTTCGATCTACTTTGCAACCGGCATAGTCAGAATCTGAATAACCAAGTAGATTGAACTTGGAACCCTTGGGATACCACAAGCCAAGGTTAGGAGTGAGTACTAAGTATCTCAAGATTCTCTTAATAGCCACATTGTGACATTCCTTTGGATTGGCTTGAAAACGAGCACACATACACACACTAAGCATTATGTCCGGCCTAGATGCACAAAGGTAAAGCAAAGATCCAATCATGGAGCGATATACCTTCATGTCCACGGCTGGACCCTCCTCATCAAGATCAAGATGTCCATTGCTTGGCATTGGAGTTTTGATTGGCTTTGCCTTAGCCATATCAAACTTCTTTAGCATGTTGTAACACCCCAGGTGTTACTTACTAGTTAAGCCATGGTTTGGACAAAAATAAGGTTCTTCTATGCTTGGTTACGTTGTCGCCAACGACGCCTTAAAAAAGCAAAATCCGAGAGTTACCCCTTGTCGGAAAAACCCTAAACCCTAACCCTTCTTTACCCCCTTTTCTATATTTCAAAATCTATGCAAAATTTGACAAAACTTCAAAAGCTACTTTGTAGATCTTTTCTTGATGAACAAAAGATATGTACAAAGTTTTTCAAGTTTTTGTATAATTTTAAAAGTAATTTTGAATTCAAAATTCTTCTTTTTTTTGACCCCATTTCAAAAAGTCATATTTAGAGGCAGAATTTGAAAATCTTCCAATTGTGAAAATTGTAGATCTTGAAATTTTTAAGCAAAGTTGCTTTTTGAGTTTTTTGAGTTCAATTCAAATTTTGGAAGTAATTTGCAAAATTCAGAAATGTTAGGGTTTGGGTGCTACAAAGGCCGGCATGGGACGCCCATGCCGACCATCGCCGCCGTCGTCGCCCGTGGCCTCGACGTCCTTCCAGCGCCGCGTTCGCGCGGCGCCCCCCGGCTTCAACGTGTCGAGGAGGAGTCCGGCTTTGTCCGCTTGCCCGCCCTTATCTCGCCCGACGTCATCGCCGTCTCCTTCTTCTTCTTTTCGCCGCCGGGTGGGTTGTTGACACTTGTTATCATATAAAATTATTAATCAATTAAACATGAGAAAGGGGTATAAATAATAAAAACAACCTAGAATAGGGGTCACTAACATATTTCCATCAATTTTGGTAATGTTGTGAATTGCGAGGGGACTAAAGCAGTAAAAACAGGCAGAGAGTTCGCGAGCCATACGACTACGCGACGCCAACGCAATCCAACTTCGAGAAAGACTCTAGAAGGCTCCGGATTAATCCCGACGTGGACCAAACTTGACACCGAAGAAAACATCATCTAGAAGACTCCGGAAGCCCACGACGCGACGACGGGACCCGAGGGGACTCCCCGGGCCGATCGGCCCAATAATGGGGCCGATCGGCCCTACTTGGCCGCCAAGCAAGCCCCGTCTCTCGAACCTTCCTCCACCGCCTCTAAGACGCAATCTAAACCGGTTGTTTAACGTCGGTTTGATCCGAGGGCGTCGGTAGAAGCACGAGATGAATCAAAGATTAGTACCACATCGCTGCTGAAGCTTGAAGGGACATAAGAAGACCCATATATATAGACCCCTAGACCCCCTTTTTAGATCATCAAGTTCTCAATTCAGCAACAACGCTTCAAGATCCAAGTCATATCCCCGCTGTAGAAACATCGCTTTAGGAAGAGTCGCAATCAAGACTAGAACTAGTAGGAAGGGAGAAATCCGCTCCGGATCGTCGGAGGCCGGCTCAAGATCAGGCCCTCGTTCTTGTAAGTTCTTCATTGTAAGTAGTCTTCAAGTTCCGGACACATTCTTAATATGAATATCTTGATCATGTTTATATTCAAGATTATTTGTTCTAGTATTTACTTTGATTACACGTTTAGCATAGTTGAATTACTGTTATGTTCATACATGGATTCGTATAGCGCTCATCTATTGATATCATGGGTGAGTGGTAGAGATGATGTAATCGTGGTGATTAGATCTTATTTACTCGCGTTTGCACCCTATGTGCCGGGTCGTGTGGTAGATCGTGGTGGTGACAAAGACCATTGAGTCCTTTGCAATCCATCCCCCCGTATGTAGGCCTAGCGGATAATATTATTCGAGTTGTTCTAAGTTTAGGCCTTAGTCTTCACGGATTCGTCCTCATGTAAGGATTTAATTAGTCTTTCTTCAATGATTGTTAGATGTATTGCACTAATTGAGTAGATCCTAACTTATAGTTTAGAGTTACATATTGGAGTTTCTAATGCTAGCTAGCCTATGAATTGCTATCGTCCATTGTTTGACACTTTCTATTTTCGCCCACTTAGATATGACTTTGGTTGAATCTATTTATCGAACTTTATCATTATCTTTATTGTGAACTTTGATCCTTGTTTAATTAATTGATAAGTTTAACACTTAAGCTTTGCACACACGAGAGATGATTAAGATGTTTAGCACCTATGCATAGTTAATTCATGATAGAAGACTTCTTTTCCCTGTGGTAGAATATAAATTCAACACCGGTTCTTACTTCCGGTTAAAATGCTACAATGGTATATTCATATCTGTAGCGCTTTGCGGATACCCGATTATAATTGTTTATTTACTTATTAAGAAGTTATCAAGGCATAGTACGAATATTTTATTCCTTGCATATTAGTAGTTTAACTATAGGGACGACAACCTTTTCGGATATGCTATGAACCGCAATGAATATTTCTTTTAGTTTTATCTCGAAGCAACATCGATATCTTTCTAAACGCCATTACTAGTTAGTGACGTTAGAAATACCAACAAGCATTTTTGCGCCGTTCTCGGGAAAGAAAGTCTATAGCCCAATAAAATAAATAAATATAGGAATAACTTGCATACATCTCTCTCACGCATTGTAAAGTATTAAATTTATCAATTTCTTAAACAAGTTTACCCCAAGTATTATTATTCTTCCTATCTATTTTAGGGTAATGTATGAAAAGGAATCTTCCCGAAAACTTTGGGTCCGATCCGTAAAAACTTTTTGAAGGAGGCAAGATCTAAGTTGAAGTCTCAACCTAAGATCACTACCTCGGAAGACTCCTCCACAGTGCGAAGCTTAGCACCCGTGTTCAAAGTCATGGCAAACAAGACCCTCGCGAGTACTGCGCACCGACCACGGCCAACATCCGCTTTGGACCGACGGTCGATGTGGGAGACAAAGCTTTTGAGCTCAAGCCCGCACTCATCAACATGGTACAAGCTAGCCAATTACCGTGGAAAAGCCCATGAAGATGCCAATGCTCACCTACAACACTTCCTAGAGATTCAGTGTCACCTTCACCATCAAAGATGTCTCAAGTGATGCAATCCTACTTCGTCTGTTCCCATTCTCACTCTTGGGACGAGCGAAGCAAAGTGGTTCTACGCCAACAAAGACAAACTCACTACTTGGGCACTTTGCTCTACCGCCTTCTGGCAAAGTTCTTCCCTATAGGCAAAACCAACGCCTTTACGGGGAAAATCTCAAGTTTTCAAAGAAGAACACGACGACGAATCCGTTCAGGCGTGGGAACGCTTCCAAGACTACATCACTGAATGCCCACACCATGGAATGGAGAACCGGCTACTCATGCAGACCTTCTACCACGGGCTTAACAACAACACCGGAAACCATGGACGCCGCTTTGGAGGTGCTTTTCCGTCCCTTACACCGAATCAAGCTCTACCGACCTTGTGGAGAAGATGGCATCAAACCAAGCTTGGAATGAGGACCGTCAACCCCGCAAGAAAGAAAGAGGAATGCACCAAATTTGAAAGAGGTAGACATGTCGCCCCGCCAAAATTTAATTATGAAGAAGCTTGAAGACAAAGCCCCCGAGAAAAAGGAAGTCATGCAACTCTTCGATTCCCGCATGACATGTGAAGAATGTGGCAACATCGACACTCGGGCAGCCAATGTCCCGAGCTAGAAGAGGACGTGAATTACATCAACAACAACAACAACCAAGATCGCCCCTCCGAATCAAGGATGGAATCAACAGAGACCCAACTACCAAGGTAACTACTTTAGGTAACTATCAAGGTAATAACTCTTTCAATAATTTCCCACCTTTAAGAGAGTTAGTACAAAACCAAGGTAGACTCATGGATAATCTGCCTAAGAAGTTAGCTTCCAATGATAAAATGCTAGAAACTATTAGTACTAAAATGGAAAGCTTTTCTTCGCAATAAAGAACCAAAGATAGCTTTAATAAAATGATAGAATCTCAATTGTCTCACCTGGCTTTATCCGCCCCTATGCCTAACCTGTAAGATTCCGGCCGCCGGAAGAATTAGAATCGCAAACCTTGTCGATATTTACTATGCGGTATTCGCACCAAGGATGCACGAGGAGGACTGAACCAGCCGACGGGGTATGCCCGCCAAGAAAGGGAGATCCGTGGGAGACCAGCCGTCACCATTGAAATCGGCGCCGCACCTACGACGCGCTCGTCGATTTTGGCTCAAGTGTCAACATCATGCCTAAGGTAAACCTTGAGCCGTCATTCGATTTACTATACACAACCATGTGCCTACAACTTGCGGATCGGGCCGCTATGCTATCCCGAAGGCATCCCGAAGACGTTTTTTGTCTTTACATCGGTAAGCTCTATGTGGCCACCGACTTCGTGGTCCCTCGGATACGGGCAAAGGTAAGAACGCCCGATCATTTCGGGCCGCCCCCTTCCTTGCCACCACCAAGGCCATCATCTACGTGGACACCGCGAAGATCGTCTTCACCGGCCAACAAAGAGGGAGAGATTCAACCGCACATAAGACCCTAGGCCCCCTGTTCCACTTGTGCCACTACCGTACCTCAAGTACACACGCACCACCGCCGAGGAGAGGACAAAAGAAGAAGCAAGAACAAGAAGAACCATCAACCTCGACCACACGGAACGAGTCTTGATGATCAATCAAGTCCCAACAGAACGCAAGACTCGGCGCATTCCACCACCATTAGAGAAGCTAGACGACCCTGGAGTTCGTCAATCCATTGCTCCATCAATCAATGGAACTTCCAAACCAAGTTGTCCGCGACACGGATCGCATCAACTTAATGTCAAACGTAACGTATCAATTAATATATGGTAATCTGCCTTTGTGTTCCACCTATGTAATGCTACAGATGGCGGACCAATCATACCGAGTCGAAGGAAGGTATTGCAACTAAACGCCCCCCGTCAAAATCAAAGACCGCTATGTCCTCACCGACTTTTTAGTCATGGACATGGGAGAAGAAGAACAAGATCCTCCCATAGTACTTGGAAGACCGTTCTGAACACTACAAGAGCTATCATCTACATCGATTCAGGCGAGATCCACTTCGCATTCAAGGTAAAAAGATATACTGTTTCTTCAATACTTATACTAACTATGAACAGCCCCCCGAAGAAAGACCAAGAGCTAGAAACGTCTCCAGAGACTACAACAAAAGCTGGACTCGAAGATGGAGCACATTGAGAGAATAGAAAAAGACATCAAGGAAAAGTACACTCGCCCTCCTACCCATCTTGAACGCTGCACCGGCTACACACCGAGAGGTCTCCACCAAAGAAACAATCCTCGAAAAGAAAGAAAGCCGCTACCGCTAAGAAGAGCAACAAGAGTACACCTTCAAGACCCAACCGCCGGCATCAACAACCGAACAATCGGCTTCCTCGGCCACTTCGCTCACGCCACCCTTTGAGATCATTGAAGGAACCTTACCAGGCACAACATTTATACGAGGGCCCATAGACGACACCACGCCATGGGAGTAAGTGCTTTAAACTCTCGCCGAGAGGTAACTCGGTATTTATCCGCATATTTAATTTTTCTGCAAAGCATATTTCAATTAGCATGTTTACTTTAGCATTTTTTTCTTTTTCTAAACCTGCACTTAGAAAATCTCAAAAATATGTTTGCTGCATTTGCATCAGTCTCCTAAGCCCCATGCAAGCACTCCTTGCTGTGGTGGCTTAAATATAAAAATACAAAAAAATTTTGCACTCATATGTTTTTGCATTAGCATCCCTATTGCATAGAAAAATTTCAAAAAAAATATGTGGGCACCTGAAGGTCCACACCTTTAATAATAAAAATCCAAAAGACGTGAGCACATGAAGGCTCACATTAACATCCTAAGATTTTGTTCCCTCGGTATGTGCAAAACTAATATTAACAGGAGAACATTAAAGGAGACCCCGAAAGAGGAGCAAGCTCCAAGGATGAACAAAAGAACTACTTCAAGATCAAGCTTGGGGAGAGCACCCCCATTTACCACTATAAGTATCACTATCCTATGTCTTATTTATTAGCTAGTTATATTTGCTTAGAGTTAATGAGTCTTAGTTAATGAGTCTTAGTTAAAAGTCTTAGTGTTAAAGAGTCAAATAAATGCCGGAACTTGCTAGATTAATTTTTCTTCCTTTTAATTATGATCTTGATGATGCTAAGGAGATGATGAATAGTTGCTCCGCCCTAATTCCTCTTAAAAGTACTTACACTTTGGACTTAGATTGTCCCAAAGCTTTAAATGCTTAATTTGCTCTAAACCCAAACACCTGTGGGAAGCACATGCTTAATCTGAGTCTTCGCATTAAAAGATAAAAGTACATGAAAAGTTGAGCTCATTGTTTATCATAATCTTAGAGATACTTGACTCCTGGTTTTTATCTTTAAAATTATAAAATATTACATGATGAGTTCCTTAGCTATGACCCTTAAGAGTTTATCATTCACATCAAGATCATCCCACTCCACTAATACGCTGCTTCTAACCCGGAAGTACGCATCCCCATACTCCATCAAGCCGCTAGCCATAATTATAAAAATAAACTCTTGCAATCTTTGGATATGTCTCTCTCAATGTTTTTATAAAGGCTGGGCTACGCTCAAAAAAAAAAAAAAAAGAGAAAAGAAAGAGAAAAGAAAAAATAAATAGAGAAAAAGTGAGACGAGAAAGGGAGAGTAATGGACAAAAGTCATACTAGGCGAGAAGGGCCTACCACCCTAATAATAAAAATATATTTGGAGATGAATAATGGACACGTGTCCGAGGGTGAGTAGGGCCCACATCTCTAAGGAGAGAGAAAAATGGACACAAGTCCAGGGCAAAGCCCACCTCTCCAAGAATGGACAGCCCAGGTCCTAGCAATTTTTAGAAAGAGAGATATAGTTCAAGATGCTTGAGAAGAAAAATACTAGAAAAGGCTAAGGGCTATTTACTACCTTTCATCCTCATCCACTTCACCACTATCATCCCACTATGTATGTTCCGCCACTTGTATAACTCCATTACCACCATCCACTTAAGAGAGTCATACATAGGATCTCCGAAGTTTTTTTTGAAAAAATACTACAAAACCCGGGATGATAGTTGATCAAAGAACTTGAGACATGGTACTTAACTTGATTGTTTTATCTTGCTTATGATTCGTGAAAAGGCTACGCCCCATGGTAAACAGGTATGAACAATCTGGTTAAGAGGAGAATTTATTTCTGAGTAACACAGTATTTCTGAGGTATGAAAGTGTAGTAGCAACTCCTGATCCTACTATAGCATATAGCTTTGCTAGGGACTAGCAAAGGGTAAGCTTGGGGGAGTTTGTTGACACTTGTTATCATATAAAATTATTAATCAATTAAACATGAGAAAGGGGTATAAATAATAAAAACAACCTAGAATAGGGGGTCACTAACATATTTCCATCAGTTTTGGTAATGTCGTGAATTGCAGGGACTAAACAGAAAAACAGCAGAGTTCGCGAGCCGTACGACTACGCGACGCAAAGCAATCCAACTCCGAGAAAGACTCTAGAAGGCTCCGGATTAATCCCGACGTGGACCAAACTTGACACCGAAGAAAACATCATCTAGAAGACTCGTAAGCCACGACGCACGACGGGACCCGGGGGACTCCTTCGGGCCGATCGGCCCAATAATGGGGCCGATCGGCCCTACTTGGCCGCCAAGCAAGCCCCCGTCTCCCGAACCTTCCTCCACCGCCTCTAAGACGCAATCTAAAACCGGTTATTTAACGTCGGTTTGATCCGAGGGCGCCGGTAGAAGCACGAGATGAATCAAAGATTAGTACCACACGCTCGCCGGCTGAAGGGACATAAGAAGACCCATATATATAGACCCCTAGACCCCCCTTTTTAGATCATCAAGTTCTCAATTCAGCAACAACAACGCTTCAAGATCCAAGTCATATCCCACCATTTGTAGAAACATCGCTTTAGGAAGAGTAGCAATCAAGACTAGAACTAGTAGGAAGGGAGAAATCCGCTCCGGATCGTCGGAGGCCGGCTCAAGATCAGGCCTCGTTCTTGTAAGTTCTTCATTGTAAGTAGTCTTCAAGTTCCAGACACATTCTTAATATGAATATCTTGATCATGTTTATATTCGAGATTATTTGTTCTAGTATTTACTTTGATTACACGTTTAGCATAGTTGAATTACTGTTATGTTCATACATGGATTCGTATAGCGCTCATCTATTGATATCATGGGTGAGTGGTAGAGATGATGTAATTGTGGTGATTAGATCTTATTTACCGCTGTTTGCACCCTATGTGCCGGGTCGTGTGGTAGATCGTGGTGGTGACAAAGCACCATTGAGTCATTTGCAATCCATCCCCCGTATGTAGGCCTAGCGGATGATATTATTCGGTTGTTCTAAGTTTCGCCTTAGTCTTCACGGATTCTCTGTCCTTATGTAAGGATTTAATTAGTCTTTCTTCAATGATTGTTAGATGTATTGCACTAATTGAGTAGATCCTAACTTATAGTTTAGAGTTACATATTGGAGTTTCTAATGCTAGCTAGCCTATGAATTGCTATCGTCCAATTGTTTTGACACTTTCTATTTTTGCCCACTTAGATATGACTTTGGTTGAATCTATTTATCAGAACTTTATCATTATCTTTATTGTGAACTTTGATCCTTGTTTAATTAATTGATAAGTTTAACACTTAAGCTTTGCACACGAGAGATGATTAAGATGTTTAGCACCTATGCATAGTTAATTCATGATAGAAGACTTCTTTCCCGTGGTAGAATATAAATTCAACACCGGTTCTTACTACCCGGTTAAAATGCTACAATGGTATATTCATATATCAGGCGCTTTTATGATACCCAGTTATAATTGTTTATTTACTTATTAAGAAGTTATCAAGGCATAGTACGAATATTTTATTCCTTGCATATTAGTAGTTTAACTATAGGGATGACAACCTTTTCAGATATGCTATGAACTGCAATGAATATTTTTAGTTTTATCCGAAGCAACATCTCGATATCTTTCTAAACGCCATTACTAGTTAGTGACGTTTAGAAATACCAACATCGGTCACTTCAGCACCGCCGCGCCATGCTGCCGCGCCGAGCTTCCCTTTCGCCCCAAACCAACGGCACCAATAGCTCCGCAATCCTCTTTGCGCGCCCTACGCACCCACCCACCCATGCCCGAAGTTCAGTAGAATCCGCTTGTACAAGACCGCCTTCTTCCCCGCGCCGGCGGAAGCGCCGCTGTGATCCGCCCGCCGCCGACAGGCCGACACGGTGAGCCGTTCGCTACGCCACCTTGAGCGCTGAGATCGCCTCGACATAGTGGTCATGATCGACCAAGGCCTTTGTTCGCAGAGAGCCCCGCACGCCACCGAACGCCACCCTGCCGCTGGGTTTCGCCCGCCACCTTTGCCGCCACCGCCGACGACCTTGTCCCGCCCCGCCTCCGCCGCCAACTAACGGAGCACCGCCATCGTGGTGAGATCCCGGGTCACTAGGGTGTGTCGCCCGCTCGCCGTCGCGGCACCGCACACTTAACGCCGCCGGGCGAAGCCGCCTTGCCGCCGCCGCGCGCGTACGCGCGTCCGCTAGGGACCGGTTTTGGTTCAATTAGTTGAGGGGTTTTGATCGCCTAGCCGCGTCAGTCGTTGGTCATCTCGCCGCCGCGGGAAAGCCTCGCTTGCCACATCCGCCGCCACGCCACGGCCGTGGCCGGTGCTCTGCTCGAGAGGCCAGCGACTTGATAAATCGGAAATAGAAGAAAGTCCAGGGTCTTTTGCAAAGTCCGTGACTCATCTAAATAGTGTCAAATAGTAGTTTGTACTTGTTTGTAATTTTATAAAAGGTCGGGGTCATTTTGTAAAGTTGTTAGGCTTGCTTTAACAAAGGCCGCTTTGGACCGGCCCGTTATCGCCTCGTGGCCGGCCCGCTTGCACAATTGCCAGGCCGAGCACGCATCGGGCCACTTTGAGCCCAAGGCGTTTTTCCTTTTTCATAAATGTTTATCAATTTGTGTTTATTTGAATAGTGCTGATTCTTGGGAATTTCATATAAATTCAAATATAGCTCCATAAATTCTGAAAATTTTTGTAGAGCCTTCCTATGAGTATATATGTACCCATGAAAAATTTGAAACTTTGATTTTGAGTAGTTCTTGCATGATTTAAAAATACAATCTTTAATTGAAAATGCATCTTCTATGATTTTTAGAAAATAAAATATTTATTCAAAAATCATAAAAAATTTATTTGGTACTGTTTTATGATGTGTTCTACTTGTATAAAAAGTTTGGAGTCATTTTTGAAATATTTAAATTATTTTCTATATTATGCTTTATTTTATTTATTCGGAAGGTCGTGTTTAGAGTTTAATGACTTAGGTTTGATGTGTGATTTGGGATTACTTTGTGAATCTTGGATCATACCATAATCAAATGGTCCTTGAGAGAACTCCTTAGGCAATGGTGATAATATCTTGTAGAGTAGTTCAACAAGTTGGTTTTGTTGGGTTGCAACTTTATCGTGAAGGAAAGTTGTACTCAAGTGTTTATCATTTCATGCATCCATCAAGCATCATATTTATACTTCATCATGCTAAAGCATGCATCATCATCTACGTGTAGAGTATACGAGAGTGAGATGGTTCATGATGGTCGAGCTTCAAGAAGATCCATCTATCGCTGATATCGAGGTCAAGTATGACTCGGGTGATCTCGTTATGAATCTAACTTTTCCCTACAACAAAGGCAAGCCCCCGGTTCATTAAACCCTTCCTTGATGTTTTAAAAGTTTTATATCACTTATGTCTATGCTATGTTGCATTAAGTAATTAGGAGTTGAGTGATAACCTAATTGCCGCATTACCATCCTTGTTTATTTCAATACCATCCTTGATAACCTGTTTCATTTCGAAAAATGTTTAGTGATGCTTAGCCCGCTTAATTAGTTAAGCTTTTTCATCAAAATGTTTTATTTGAGAAGATGGTATTGTTTTCGGAAAAGAAAGAGATGTAGTGATGAATTTGAGATCGGACGGGACGTAGGTTGAAAGCCGGCGGGATACCTAGCCGTGCTTTTGTCCCGGTTGGTCGCTTAAGGACCGTCCGTTGTTTGGATTGTTAAGTTAGGGACTTTTGAACGCAAGTTGCGCCCGAGGCCGTTTGGGTCAATGGCACGTCGACCGCGCGATCACCCCGTGTCGACGAAACTAATCGGCCACATGCTCCGTGAAGCGATCTCGGGGTGTGCCAAATCGGGAACGGACAACCGCGCACCGGGAGTGGAGAGATGGCGGGAGTAGCATGTACCCACCCTACTTGGTCAAACCGTCATTAGGACGGGGGGGAGGTGGAGTACTGCGTGCTCTCGGTGGCGATGGACCCAATCCCGTTTTTGGACGAACTGAGTGAGGGTTGATATATGCAAGCTTAAGTGCTACATATGTCGTGTGGTTAGGGATCCCGGTACGGGTATTAATCGGTTCATGAATCGCCGCCGCTTCGGATATGGAGACCCGTTCTTCCGCCCATTCATCGTAGTAAATGATGGAATATGTTTTTGAGGAAAGAGAGTTGATGTAAGAAAAATATGTTTGCTCTAGAATAGGATAACCTAGAGTATATGAGCTACTAATCTGAATTAAAAATATTGAAAGTAAGGATTCACTTATAGTAAGCTTTTTTTCGCAAAAGAGTTCTTGATTCTTGCTAAAGCCTTACCTTGAATCCTATTAGACCAAAACATTCTTGAGTCTTCTCCTATTTTTTCTTTAGTCGGGTAAGTCTTGTTGAGTACTCCCGCACTTTCAGGGTTTGTTAACCCTTGTTGCGGTGTTGACTCGCTTCGTTAACTGAGGGTTATGTCGGTGGAGCACGCGACATGATCTGGTTGTCTTCTAGTCTACTCAGCTTCCGCAAGTTAATTAAGTTAAGTTTACTCAAATGTAACTTCCTCATATTTTGTAAAATTAATGTTATTATTCTTCCGTACTCGATATATATTTTTTGTAACAAATGTTGTAATATTTAACTACTCCTTTGTTGATCCCGGTATGAGTGGTGTAATCGGGGTTTCCGATGCCACTCGACAAAGCTTCTTAAGTTATTGGATGCATGCACTGCTGGCGTCGAGGTCTTTGGGACAATGACAAAAGTGCAGGTGGCCCGGTAATTAGAGGTTCTGTCACACATGTCATGGGTGTACTTGGTTTGATAAATGAATGTCCCTTCCTCCATTTGCTTGACTTGAAACCCGAGGAAGTACTTTAGCTCACCCATCATGGACATCTCAAATCTCTTGGTCATTGTGCTACTAAATTGCTCAACATACATATTGTTAGTGCTACCAAATATTATGTCATCGACATATATTTGGCATACAAAGATATCATTGCTAACTTTATGAGTGAAGAGAGTAGGATCAGCTTTGCCTATTTTAAAGCCTTGTTTGAGCAAGAATTCTTTAAGGCATTCATACCATGCTCTAGGTGCTTGCTTAAGCCCATAGAGCGCCTTTCGGAGCTTGTAGACGTGGTTGGGAAACTTGGGGTCTTCAAAACCGGGTGGTTGCTCAACATACACCTCCTCTTATAGTGGACCATTGAGGAATGTACTCTTGACAACCATTTGGTATAGCTTGAAGTCATGATGGGCAGCAAATGCTAGAAGAATGCGAATTGCTTCTAGTCTTACCACCGTGCATATGTCTCATCAAAGTCCAAGCCCTCTACTTGAGTGAAGCCTTGAGCAACCAATCTTGCCTTGTTTCTTGTCACCAACCCATCTTCATCTTGCTTTGTTGCGGAAGACCCACTTGATACCAATGATGTTCGTCTTGGGTTTTTCCACCAACTCCCAAACTTCATTTCTTTTGAAGTTGTTGAGCTCTTCTTGCATGGCCAACACCCAATCCGGATCCTTGAGAGCATCTTCTACTTTCTGCGGTTCCAAAGATGAAACAAAAAAGAAATGTTGACGTAAAGCAGCTAGATGTGATCGAGTAGTAACTCCCTTTCGGAGACTCCCTAAGGATGTTGTCAACGGGATGATCCCGTTGAATCGCTTGTCGTAGTCGTGGGTGATCAACGCCTCGCTTATTCTTCTTGATCTTCATCATATTCATCATCGCCTTCAAGGATTGGAGCAAGATCAAGTGGTTGAACAGGTGATGCGAGGTGGACGGGCCGCCGCCGAGGGGTAGGTGGGCGCTGCGCCTGGCGATGGAAAAGGACCGCCTTGCGGACACTTCCACCAGCGCACGCTGCACTTGGTCATTGACTACGTCGGCAGAATCTTGTGCAAAGAACAACGGGTGGATCCTCCTCTTCATTAGCTTGATCCTCTTGAGGCCTTATGTCACCGACATAGCCAATTGCTTGATTGCCTCACAAGGTGGATCCTCCTTTTCTGTAACACTTTTGATCAACTTGCTCTACTTGAGAGCCATTAGATTCATCAAATATCACATCTATAGTGATTTCAACCCTACCAGGTGGTTTAGTTGAAAACACGATAGGCATGCTCATTTGATCCAGTAACCAAGAAGAAAAACCTTCATCAACTTTAGGTGCAAATTTAGAGGTTTGGGCCTTTTTTTGTTCAGAATGAAACACTTGCACCCAAACACTTTAAAGTATGACACCTTAGGCTTGTTACGGTTAAGAGCTCATATGAAGTCTTCTTGAGTTTCTTGTGTAAGTAGAGGCGGTTGATGGCATGACAAGCGGTGTTGATGGCTTCACACCAAAAGATGTCCAAGTCTTGTACTCATCAAGCATTGTCCTTGCCATCTCTATGAGTGTACGGTTCTTCCTCTCTACTACACCATTTTGTTGAGGGGTATATGCAAATTTGAAAACTCATGCTTGATGCCCTCTTCATCAAGATACTCTTCTACTTGGGTGTTCTTGAATTGGTCCCATTGTCACTTCTTATTCTCTTGGAGGGTAGATCAAATTCTCTTTGTGCCCTCTTGATGAAGGTTTTCACCTTCTCCTATACTGCACTTATCAAAGACAAAGAAAAACCCAAGTGAAGCGGAAGTAATCATCAACAATAACAAGTCCATATTTGTTACCCCCGATGCTAAGGTAGGCCACCGGTCCAAAGAGATCCATGTGTATCAACTCCAATGGTTGAGTGGTGGTCATCACACTCTTTGGTGGGTGAGGTGCACCTACTTGCTTTCCCGGCTTGGCAAGGTCCACATATCCTGTCTTTTGTCAAAATCAACATTTGTTAGTCCAATGATGTGGTTTCTTTTTGCGCAGTTTGGCCAAGTTCCTCATGCCAACATGTGCTAGACGGCGATGCCATAACCAGCCCATGCTAGATTTTGCCATTAGACAGTATCAAGTTTAGCCTCACTTTTGTTGGAATCAACTAAGTAAAGCTTATTCTTGAGTTTCCCCTGTAAAGACAAATGAGAGGAATCCTTCCTACGATAGACTTCCACACCAACATCCGTAAAGAGACAATTGTAGCCTTTCTCACACAATTGTGAGACCGACAACAAATTGTATCCCAACGAATCAACATACAAAACATCGAAATATTATGCTCGGTTGTGATAGCAACGTTACCAAGACCCGATCACACTTCTCACATCATCATTTCCAAACCTTATGTTGTTCCTATCGTCATTGGTCTGAGAATATGATGAGAACATACTCCTTTCTCCGGTCTTATGATTTTTGTATTTTGTCAAACACCCAACTTGACCCCACGGAGGAGTATGCCTGCAAAACAAGTTTAGTTCACAAGTTTAGGTCCTCTAAGATTCTTGGGACCTTTTACCTTAGTCACAAGAACTTTGGAAACCCATATAGAGGTGTTGCAATAAAGTTTCTTTTCTTTGCCTGAAGTACTTTGCAAACACCTCCCCTTTGCTGCTTGCCTTCACTTCAAAGCAAGTATTGGAGTCCAACTTGCTTGCATTTGCCCTTGATTGATAGGAGTGTCCTCTTTGGAACAGCCTAGCACAAGATTCTCGACTTCGGACCTTCTTCACAGGCTTTTGGACCATCTTCTTGGGTCTATTCTCGAAGCCGAGGGTGTAGGTGACCTTCCCTTTTCTTGGGGGGCGCTGCATCGCCCGTTCTCGCGGCACTGCCGCGTGTGGCGCTCGGTGCAGCTCGGGTTGGCTTGTGTCCGGCGCTCTGTGCAGGGTCTCTGTACCTATTGTGCCTTTGCTCAAGAACTTGACACATTCAACACCATTGATCATCTTTCGACCATTGGTTTTGTTTCCATGCTTGTGTCCAAGTCCATCCTTGATTCTTGGTTTCTCCCATCAATGTAGTTAGGCTTCTTTTTTGAGCCTCAACCTTGTTGCTCACTATTGCCTTCTTTGGTTTCACCTTCTTTTCTTACCATAGCAGTGAGCCTAGTGATCTCTTTCTCTATTGCTTTTCATGTTGGCAAGGTTAGTGGCATAAGCATTCATATCAACATTATAGCATTTTCCACAACCTTGACTAGTGGAGGGAGTAGAGGTATCCTTTGTGGCTAGGAAATGTGAGTTGCTCTCACTAAGAATGCTATGTTCATTTTTAAGCTTTTTGTGCTTGTCTTGCAAGTCACAATATTTCCCGTTAAGGGTGACCATAGCCTTCTTGGTAAGAGCATGGTTTCATTGCTCATTAGCTAGGCTCTTTTGCAAGGAAGCCACCTCACTTCTCTCAGCTACAAGAGCATCCTTGTTATCAACATAGAGCTTTTCAAGTCTATCAAGTTGACTATCTCTAGTTGCTAACTCCGCTTGGGTACTCTCTAAATCCGCCATTAGTTGAGCAAGAAAGCCTCTAGTTTTGGGATCTAGGTTCTTGGTGAGTCTAACATATTCTTCATCATCACTAGATTCATCTTCACTAGAGCTTTCACTAAGATCACTAGATTCATCACTAAGAGAGGGAGAAGACTTGGGTGTAGATTTTACCTTCCCATGCTTGGCCATAAGACAAACATGAGTGGAGTCATTGTCATCTTCCTCATCACCGGTCATGTTGTTGAAGAGCTTGGGAGTAGAGGTCTCTTGCATAGCAAATGTTGCAACATGAACTTTCTCTTCACTTGTCTCTTTAGTTGAGTCCCACTCATGACCGATGTGGGCTTCACCCATGTTCCTTCCCTTTCTCTTGTAGTCTTGCTTCTTGTCTTTGCCATTGTCCTTCTTGTACTTGTTGTTCTTGTTTTCATAAGGACAATCGGCAACAAAATGCTCAGTCTTTGCCACGGTTGAAGCATGTCCTCTTTTTCTTGTTTGGGAACCTTCGTTGCACCATCTTGTAGCCATTTGCTTTCATCCCCTTCCCATACTTCTTCATGAATAGGGCCATGTCATCGATCTTCTTGTAATCAGCCCCATCATCTTCGTCATCACTTGAGGAAGAGGTTGCATCAATATTTTCTTGCATCTTCTTCATTTCTTTGTCTTGACTTGTAGATGCTTGCTTGCTGCCCTTGACCTTGTTGGAGGAGCTTGGCTTGCTTGTCTTGGTTGCCTTGAGAGCCACATCCTTGATCTTGACCCCCTCAAGCTTTGCTTGCAACTCTCCAAGCTTTCTTCTTTCATTTGCCTCTTCTCTTTACATGTCGTAGGTGAGCAACCTACCAAGCACATCATTTGGAGTGAAGTGCTCAAATCTCTTCTTATCCCGAATCAAGGTGACCACTATGTCATTTCTAGGTGTGTATGCCTCAAGCATAATCTTGACAACGGTGTGGTCATCTAGATCCTCATCTCCAAATCCTCTAATCTTGCCAACTAGTACCATCAACCGATCAAACATCTCTTGTGCTCCTTCTCCATCAAGGATCACAAACCGGTTGAGCTTGGCCTTCAACAAGTCGAGCTTGGCCTTTCTTACTTTGTCTACACCTTCATGTGCAAGTACTAAAGTGTCCCAAATCTTCTTTGCTTCATTGACATTCATCACCCTATTGTACTCATTGCCTTCTAGAGCACTTAGGAGGATGCTTGTGGCTTGACCATTGATATGGGCAGCTGCTAGCTCTTCATTTGTCGGCTCCTTGGGGTTCACCGGTGGCTGAAATCCACTGCGCACAACCTCCCAAAGACCGGGGTGAAGGGCTAAGATAGCTCTCATCAAGTGCTTCCACTTGGCATAGTTAGTCCCATCGAAATGAGGCAACTTTCCAGCGGGCACATTGATGAAGGACTTCTTATCATGAGTTAGTCAAATAAGAAGAATAGTTAAAGGATATGGCGGCGAACTTGTTGTTGTTGTTTGCTGCACTCATCCTTCTTTTTTTCTTTTTCTTCTTCTTGTTCTTGTTGTAGGAGACGTCATCATCTCCATCTTGAGCTACTTGATAACTCACTTGACTCCGCTTCCTCTTCTTGCCTTTTCTTTTTCCCTTGCTGCCCTCCTAGCGACTCTTGCCTCACTAATCATCTTTCTTTGATCTTTTCTTTGAAGCTTCTGGCAAGCTTCTGACACTCAGCTTAACTCTTCTCTTCTTTTTTTCTCTTTCTTGCCGTCTTGTGTTCAAGGTCTTTGCTAGTCTTGCGGCTTTTCTCTCGGCGTCGGTAGCATCACCCCTTGATGGTGCTCCTCGCCGGCTGTGCAGAGAAAGCCGTGGCTGCTACCTCCACATCCTCCACGAGGGGATGGTAGGCTTGTTCCTCCATTGGATCCCTCAAGGTCCATACTTCACGCGGTGAAGCGTATACGAAGTATCCTAGCTCCGATACCACTTGTAGGATCTGATGGAAGCCTAGAGGGGGGGTGAATAGGCCCCACCCCTAAAATCGACCTGTTAAAAACTTTAGCACACCGCCAAGATAGATATGTGCGGCGGCTTTGCGCTGCTGATAAGGCGCGGCTGCGCCACGTGAAACTGACAGACAGAGACAGAGAGCGAGAATGGACTTCTCCCGGTTAGGCAGGCGCGGCTTTGCCGCGTCCTCCTCACGGCTGCTGACCCGCCAGGGGTCACTTCACGAAGTGACCTCGAGGTGAAATCGGAGCCGTGGTCCTTTGAGATGGTTATTCACCCTTGTTCTCGCACTAATGTGTATTTCCTGAAGAACTAGCCAAAGCCGACAGAACCCTGCGGGAAAGTAGACGAGGTCGAAGCCCTATCTCACAAGACAAAATATGCAAGAAATGTAAAGGGGACAAGTGACACGAGAGAGATTTGACCGTGGTGGGTTCGCGCCACGCGCGGGTTACGTCCACATTGTTGAGGTTGCCATACAAGGCTTAGCTTGCCCACAGAGCTTTCTTTTTCCCTCGTTCATAAGTCTAGGAAGTTAACCCTCTGGATGTGGGGTAATGTATTCTTGTTGAGTGAGGTTACAAACCTCCTAAGGCTGCCACCACGAAGGGGGCAAGCTCAAGGGCGACGCCTAGCCGTCTAGGAGCAAGCTCCAAGAGTAAGAACCTAGGTTCCGGCCAAAGCGTGAACCAAATGCTCTTTTTGAGTGGGGAAGTAGTAGATCCGGTCTCCAATCGAAGTTTGCGGTTTATTTTCCCTCAAAATCCCACGTGGGAAGTGAGAGATTGAGTGGGGAGCTCAAAGGTGCTTCAATGGAGGAGTGAGAGAGAGCAAGAGGTGAGAGCCGGCTGTTACGTCATGCGAGGAAGAAGAAGGAGTGAGCAGACATGAGCTTGTGGGAGGGGTAGAATGGGTATTTGTACCCCACGGACCCAACGGTAGGATTTAAGTGTGGCACCGCCGCTTGAATTTTCAAAAGATTCAACCAGAATTTGTTTTAAAAGAAAAAGGCAAACCGCTGTTACGTCATCGCCCTCAAAACCGCTTTCGAGGGAGGCAATTTGCATGGTTTGAAAATTTGAGGGAGGCGATTTGTTGGTTTTAACATTGAGGGAGTGAAAAGTGAACTTTTCGTGATAGTTGAGGGAGCGAACGTGGACTTTTTCCAATCCTATCCGTGCATGTTCCATCGTCCATCCACAAAAAACGGCGTCCAGGAAAACTTCGGCCCGTGCTCGCGAGAGCCGCTCAGCGTCGATCATCATCCACAGCGCGAAAACATGGGCTCATGGCAGCGGGCGTCTTGGGCCACATGCTTTTAGGCCTAGAAATCCCACAGGCCACATAGTTTGTAACTTTGGATGATGGCGGTGAGTGCAGTGGCGCCCATGGATAGAGCGACAACCCTTTCCTTCCGCCCGGCCTTGCCATGCTTGGTACAGGCCTGTCGTGCATTTCATTTCTCTCAAATTAATGCGCCTCGTCACCGATGCGAGCACCGACTACCGAGCTCGGCTGCCTCTGCGTCGTTAAATGCCGTGCGGCATTTGTCGGCAGGAGATTCGCGGCGAGGCGGCGGGACACCACCGGCCCACATTGCCCGCCGCTCCGGCCTCCGTCGTCGCGTCGTGCCCCCCGCGCTCATGTTACACGTGTCCGGCCCGTCCGGGCCTAAATCACACGCGCGGCCATCCGAGGAGCCGACATGCCTTGTTGCGAATCACGGTGGACCGAGATCGTCGGTGAGTTGGCTTCACGGTACGCGAGCAGCGGTCGAGGAAGCATCTCCGTCGCTACAATCGAGCGAAGCGTCCATGCGCTGGGCCTGGTTATTACCCTGTCGTTGCCCTGTCAGCTCCGGCCCAAAAGGTGCCCTACGGCCCAATCCAAAAGCGCAGCCTACGAAGCCAGCGGCCGAGCGGTATATTAGCACAGAAAAAAACGGCGCCAAAACCAAAACTTTTGGAGGGAAAATAGACCTCGGCAAGTCATCACCGTCTGGATCTAAGGTCCGTCGATCTCCCCCCCTTCCCCATCAGATTTCTTCTTCCCTGTTTCCATGGTGATCTTGCCTTGAAAGCGATCAGTCTTGTGTTGTCTGCGTCATCGGTTATTTGGAAACAGCCGGGTCATGCAAGGAGCCTTCATGCAAGCAGGTCGTCACTTTTAGCCTCCCACCAAAACAAATCTGCAATGGAGGGAAGAAGAGAACAACACAACACATCATGGATCCAATAAGTAAGTAGTGCATAATCATAAAATAATTTGTGGTTAAACAATCTTGCATGGTTATCTAGTACAGTATATAACCGACAACTATAAGTAGCACTTGTATGTTACGTACATTCTTTAGGTCCAAATGGACGGCATCTTCTCAGTATTTTTTAGTAACTCCGACAACAACAAGCAGTCTCATACTTGTATTATTTTTCCAACAGAGAGAATATGGTGCCTTTTCTAGTTCCCCATGTTGGTATGGAATTGAAGTTGAAGAGGCTTGGATGTTTTGGCTTACTTATGGAGGTAGTTCAGGGTTTTGAGGTCGAGAAAAAAGATATACAAACAAGAGGCCAACCGATGGGGAAGGTTACATCATGTAGATTTGTTTGTGGAAATGAGGGTCACCGATCACAAGATAAAAGAGATCATTTAACAAAGTGCCCTCGATTTGAAACTAGAACTGGCCATCCGGGCCAGATTTGTATTGTATTGGACCGAACAAAGGACAATTATAAAGTGAATGATCTGGTTTTAGAACACAATCATGCGTTACACTTACCACATACCTTGCATTTGATGGCATCGCAAAGAAAAAATTTCAGATTTGCAAGCCTTTGAAATCGAAACCGCCGATGATGCGGGATTGGGCCAAAAGTCGCACATGAGTTGGCTTGTCGCCAAGTTGGAGGACCACTCAATCTTAGCTACACTCTTCGCGGATCACAAGAACTATCTTCGTACCAAAGCGCCGGCGAGAGATGGCATATGGCCAAGCGGTAGCATGCTTAAATATTTTCAAGACAAAATTGTTGAAAACCCATCATTCCGGTATGCATTGCAAATGGACCGTGATGAAACAAAATATCAAACATATTTTGGGCCGATGCTAAAATGATTATAGACTATGCACATTTTGGTGATGTTGTTAGTTTTGACACCACTTTTGGAACAAACAAAGAGAGCAGCCTTTTGGGGGGTCTTTGTTGGATTTAATCATTTTAGAGAAACCGTGGTTTTCGCTTTCGCTCTCATGTATGATGAAACATTTGAATCCTTCAAGTGGTTGTTCGAGACATTTTTAAAGCTCATAATGGAAAGCAACCAAAAACATTCTATACAGATCAAGATGCTGCAATGGGAAAGGCCGTTGCAGAAGTGTTTGCAGAAGCATGGCATGGATTATGCACCTTTCATATTATGCAAAATGCTTGTAAACATCTACATGAAGAGAAGAATGAAGATAAGACTGAAGGGAAGAAAAATAAGAAGAAGAAGAAAGTGAAGAATGATGAGGAGAACGAAGACACGTGTATTCTATCACAATTTAGTGCGTGCATGTTTGAATATGAAGACATAGCGTAATTTGATCAACAATTTGATCTCCTAAGGAAGATGGTTAGCAAGCAAACATGGTTGGATAGTATATACAAGTTGAAAGAAAAATGGGCTGAATGCTACATGAAGGATGTGTTCACATTAGGAATGAGAAGTACACAATTGAGTGAAAGTTTGAACAATGATTTGAAAATCCATTTCAAATCTGATTTTGATATCATCGGGTTCTTTTAAGCATTTTGAAAGGGTGGTGCAAGGAAAAAGGGATAATGAACTAAATTCAGAATTTGATGCAAGGAAAAAGTTGCCTAAAATTCTCCTAAGAAGACCACCACCTATCTTGGTGCAAGCTAGCAAGTTGTATACACCTATTATATTTGAAGCTTTTCAAGGTGAGTACGAAAGATCCTTGTCGGTTTGCACCAAGTCTTTGGATGCTAATAATACATATCTAGTCGGAGATTTTACCTTCGAGGAAGGGTATGAAGTCATCGGTGACCCTTCAAAGGAAAACAAATTGTGTGCAAGTGCCGGCAATTTCATAGAATTGGGATACCGTGGTGCCCATGCTCTTAAAGTTCTTGACTTAATGAATATCAAGTCACTACCGTTGCAATATGTGTTAAATTTGGACACGAGAAGCTAACGTGATGGACATATACAAGACAACCAAGGAAGAAATATAATTGAAAATCCAATGATGGGTTTGATGCTTCGCTCTGGACTTATGTCCCACAAGTTTAGTGCTTTTTGGCACCGCAGGCAAACATACTTTCCGGATTGCACCATGCTAGTAGACAACACGCTTGACATCCTTGCTAAGCAAATTGAAGAAAAAAAATCAGTGCATTAACCATTTCTCGATATCCTACGTTTGCTCGATTGTTTGATCCTTCAGATGACTTGTTGAGTAATGCACTTTAAAAAAAAAACGAGGTCCAAGTAACAAGTTCAAAAAAAAAAAAAAGGATGGCTTGATAAGAAGCGCCAAGTTCGAAAAAAAGAGACAAGACAATGCTACATCACAAGAAAAAACAAGTTGGTGAAGAGGCAAATAATGAGGGTGATCAAGAACAAGTACCACAAAGTTGATTGGTATGTTCTTTGAAAATATATTTCATGTGTTGTCAATAATTCATTATTCTTGTAGAGCCTCATGTTTTGTTTCATTGCAAGGTACAAGCGGTTGGGGAGCAAGGAAGGTGGTGCTGCCGCTAGTAATGGACAAGCACAGTACGCGGCTTTATAATGCAATTTTTAGCTTCACTGAAATATTGACAAGAATCCTTTTTTTCATATATTCAATTTACAAATCTAGATATTATATAGTTTTTAAATTGTCTTACTTGTTTGTTTATTTAATTTATAGGGACCTATCACAGATGATGTTTTAAATCTCTTTACCTGAAGATGTTTTAGAGATTGATGGCCTTTTAGAATGCTTTTGGCATTTTGCAACCAAAGGAGCATCCCGAGAGAATGGAGGGCTCAAGATGCATATGCGATTCTGTATGAAGCAAGCATTCTCTCGATGTATCACTTGGGTGCCTTTTGCCCTGTTGAAAGTCTTTTGCCTAGTTGTTGTGTATATATCAAACAAAAATTAAGAGCACCCATTGATGTCCAGTTTTTACTAAATATTTGTAAGTGTATATGTATGAATGCCTTTTGCCATTCAGTCTACTAGATGTCCAAATTTTACTAAATATTCAATTGTGTATGCCTTTTGCTATTCTCGAATGTTCAGATCATTGAACTGTCTCTTTTTGTCATTCAGATATTTTGAAGTGACACAATAAACACAAAACGACAATGTGCATTGATGCTACAATTAAACTTCGAGAAAATGAAAGATATTCAATCATTATACTCAATATAGGGCCACAACCTCAATCTACGCATCAATTTACAGGACACTCTACTCTGAAGCTATGCTTCTCGGATAGCTTCTCTTCCCTCATATGTGCACACAGTGGCCGCCGTTGGTCGCCGTGGTGGTCTTTGTGGGCTTTGGCAGGGAGGGTTCCTCTCCCAATCTTGCTCGCTATGGGATCTCTTCACTGGATTCCGTGCCGAGGAAGATCGCCGTGACGGAGCTTAGGCGAAGCGCCGCTTGCGCTGGACGAGGACTGGCGAAGAAACGCCCGCCGCCGGGGCGAGACGGGACAAGCCTGCAGCGATGGACGGAGATTTGTTGAGCGGCTGCGGCGGCGGACGGATTGCTTGAGTGGCGCGGTGGCGCACGGAGATTGGGCGCAGCAACCGCGGCGGACTTGGCGAGCGCCGGTAGGAGGGACGAACAACAACCGATGGGATCCGTCGTTTGCTTTTTCCCCCTCGTGGCGGCGCGTTGTATTGGGCGAAGGGACCTTTTGGGCCGGAGTGGGAGAGGCTGCGAGCGAGCAGACGTTGGATCTAGGCGGACGGCGATCCTTGCACGGACTGCTGTCTGCAGCTGTGAAGCCAACTGCCGAGGATCCCGGTCCACGACGGTGGCCCTGCCCGCCACGGTATGGGACGAGACACGAGACATGGCATCTGTACCGGGGCAGTCTGACGCCGATGCCGTCCCCTTCCCCTTGTCAGATGCCACGCCATGGCCAGACTGCCATTTCCAGTAGCTGCCGCGCGCAAGGTACCTGCTGGCTGGCTGATCCCATGCCTCAGCTCAGATGAGGGTCGTCGTCACTCGCCACTCCTCGTCACACTACTACACTAGGGACAGTACTGTACTCCGTACACTATTCCCGGCGACCTGCAGCTTCCGTGCTGGCAGCAGGTGGCAATGTAGCGGCAGTATGCTTTGAGGTTGGTGTTGGTGCAATGGTGCGTGGTGACGCCGCTGCAGGTGTTGGTGAGCGGCGTGTGCAGCTGGAGGTAACGCCCCGCATTTTCACTGCCAAGGTTAAAATGCCGGCCTACGGATTATTACCCGAAAAAGTGACGTCTTCTCGAGTAATGACCCTAATCAAAGTTATGCAACAGAACAATAGTTAGAGTCTTACAAGATTTTGTTACAAAGATGTGAGACCCAGCCCATTGAGCCAAGTTGGGGGCTGAAAGCCATGGTTCCCTGTAGTGGTACTGTAGCATCGCGACACTGTTCATCCGAACGTTTAGTACCATACTGTGAACTGAAGAGGAATTGAGCTAGCTTAAAAACCCAGGCCAAGGACACGTAGTAACCCTCGGTTAACCGTTTTGAGTGAAGCGAGAACGAAAGCTCAAGCGGGTTGCTATGTAGGTGGGGTCCGCTCCTCGGTAGAGTGGGTCCGAGCCGTGTGCTTGGGGTCGGGTGTTACAAATGGTATTCAGACCAACTCTTGCGGTTTCACCGGACGATGGATTGGGAGCTCGGACAAGTTGTGCATGACTGGATGAAGAGAGCATGACACTTGGGCCGAGGAGCCGGTAATGCGCACGTGAGCTAAGAGAGTTGATCCTGCGTTTTTTCTACGGGACGGTTTATCGCGGTTACCGTTTATACCGGGCGGTCCGGTTCATTCGACCGCCCGGTTCTTGGACCGCCGGTATAAAAGAAGGCAAATTCAAAATTTAAAATTTGAAAAAATTGTTGAAAAAATTCTGTAAAAATAGTTCGTGATTTATAGAAGCCAAGGGTGTAAAAATTTGTCAAATTGAGTTGGTTTGGTATAAAAAATTTCAAATCTAAGTTTGAAAAAAAAGAAAAGAAAAAAAATACACGTACCGCCCATTAAGGCCCATTAAATCATGAAGGTCGAAAAACATACTAAACACACTCAAATTTAAGTAATTTTGACATCATTGGATTCTACAAATCATGAAGTATTTTTAGATTTTTTTTAGCATTTTATAAAAAAATTACATTTTGAATTTTGAAAAACCGTTCAAAACCGCTCAAACCGCCGTAAAAACCGCTCAAACCGGGCGGTATAAATTCCAAACCGCCCGGTTTTACGGATTTTTACCGTTCACGGCCAGTTTGAATTGATTGAATTCAAATTTCAAACCCGTCCAGAATCGTCGGTTTACCGGTGCCGGTTTTTTTTCGTTTTCGGACCGGCGGTTTCCTAGGTCCGGCCGGTAAAAAACGCAGGTTGATCCTAGACATAGCTAGCTCGACGAGGACGCCGGCGCGCACGTGAGCCAAGAGAGTTGATCCTAGACATTTGTCCCTGCGGGTAAGCTAGCTCGACGAGGACGCCGAGTCTTTAAGGGTGGGTGGATGTGAGACCCAATCCATTGGGTCAAGTTGGGCCAAGCCGAAAGCCATGGTTGGTCCTGTAGCATCACGACACTGTTCATCCGAACGTTTAGTACCATACTGTGAACTGAAGAGGAGTTGAAAACCCGAGGTTGAAAACCCGGGCCAAGGACACGTAGTAACCCTCGGTTAACCGTTTTGAAAACCCAGGCCAAGGACACGTAGTAACCCTCGGTTAACCGTTTTGAGCGGCGAGGACGAAAGCTCAAACGGGATGCTACGAGGTGGAGTCCGCTCCTCGGTAGAGTGGTCTTAGCCGTGTGCGGGTCGGGGGTGTTACATGGAGACCGAGTGCAGCGGCGCCCATGCCTTGGCGGCGTGCGGCGGCAAAGAATCCATTGGGTCAAGTTGGGCCAAGTCGAAAGCCATGGTTGGTCCTCTGTAGCGCCACGACACTGTTCATCCGAACGTTTAGTACCATACCGTGAACTGAAGAGGAGTTGAAACCCAGGTTAAGGACACGTAGTAACCCTCGGTTAACCGTTTTGAGCGGCGAAGACGAAAGCTCAAACGGGATGCTACGTAGGTGGAGTCCGGCTCCCCGGTAGAGTGGGTCTTAGCCGTATGCCGGGTCGGGGTGTTACATGGAGACCAGAGTGCAGCGGCGCCCATGCCTTGGCGACGTGTGCGGCAGCGATCCATGCTGATGTGATCACGGGCTCAACCACCCGGCTGGCTGGCTTTTCAACAGGTGATGACGGCAACAGAAAGTAGTTGTACTGCAGGAGTAGTATACTCCCTCCGTCCCAAAATAAACGACGTTTTCGCTTCCCGGTAAACATATGCCGACAATTATATACTAAAAATAGGATTAATATTTATATTACATAATTAGTATCATTGAAAAGATCTTTTTGATCTAGGTTTTTAACAAATTTATTTGGAGATTTAAATCTTTTACGTATTTTCTACAAATCGAGTCAAACTTACAAGACCTAACACCCAAAACGTCGTTTATTTTGGGACGGAGGGAGTATATCTGAACCACTCTGGTCCGGTGTGGGTGTGGCCAACAACGCCGTCGACAGCGGCAGCGGCGAGAGACAGCGCGCGGCGCCGGCGCCGGAGACGTCAACTCATTCAATAGGAGAACGTCAGAGTCCAGTTTCGTGTCAAAGCTACTACGTAAGTAAGTAAAATCAGCTTCTTTCTCCATTACGGCATTACCTACTACCTTCTCATCCTTAAACAATTCCAAAGTCGACATCCTGGGCGAGTCGTTACGATCGCGAGCTCTGCAATGTGCATCCCGTGCTTTGTAGAACGCTATAGGAAATTAGGAACCTGACACCGGTGGAGGCCGAGAGCATCAAGTCCCGAGACACCGTGAGATCCCGATGTTTGTTCCAGTGTTCAACTGATTACTACCATTTGAAACATTTCAAATCCAGTTAGGTACCGTGTGATTACCATGGATTCTGTCCGGACGGCATTTTGGATTTTTAAAAACCTAACGAGCAGCAGGCTGCAGCTCATTGCGGGCACAGCCCGGAATCTGCACGGATCACGAGGCCTCTATTCGAGTACCACCAACCCATTCCTCTTTCTAGCAGGTACTAGCAGCAGGGTAGCCGGCCCACTTCATCGGTTCATCCTATTCCGTCGTAGTAGGAGTACTGCCAAGGACATGGAGAAATTTGAAAACTTTGTGACGAGTCGTGTCCCTTCTATAGTCAATCTACTGGAGTAACAGTAAACATCACTCTACTTCAGATGAAGTGATTGACATTGTATATTGATTAGTACTTGGGTTTTGGAACAGAAGATTTGCTGTTCAAAAGAGTAGGCGTAGCACGTATAGCATGATGATGATTTTGATCGCTGCGCTGGGGAGGATCAGAGATACAGTTCGAGTGCAGTGGCAATTCAGATCTCTCAGAGTTTCTCTGGAATTTCTTTGTTCAGATCCTAAAAACTGGACTAAAGATCGGCGCTATATTACAATGATCGCAAGAAAACGATACGGAGAAAAAGAAACAAGAAAAAAAAATTCGAGACTAGGAGAATCCGATGCATTATTGCCAGCGTGGCCACTGCGCTAATCCTGTGGATCTCTCAGCACCATGGCCAGCTTCTCCGGCCTGTTCCTGCGGCCTGCTGCGACGACGTCCCTCTCCCCTGTCGGCCTTCCTCTCCTTGGCCGGCGACGACGGCATGAACAGGTGGCCGAAGCCGAAGACATTGATCACCGGATCCACGCGCACATTGGCCGAGTAGGACCGCTCCATGCCCCTCGGCCGCGGCCGGCGTGGCCCGATGCCAGCGGACGCCGGCGTGCTCGAGCAGCGCTCCAGGCCACGGAACACCACGCGGCCGGACGCGCTCACGCGCGGGCTCTCCGCCGCCACCCCCGGCCGGTAGGGGCGAGAAGGCCCGCGCGGCCGCCACGGCCCCTGCTGCGCCCACGCCCACGCCCGCGCGAGGGTTCCTGTAGGAGTCCGAGGAGGACGCCGAGGACGACGATGAGGCTCGGGTCAGGAGCGGGTGCGCGCCCGCCGCCGCCGGCTCCTGCCGTTTCGGACGCAGCGGCGCGTCTGCGGTGGCAGCGCCGACCTTGTCGCCGGTGGATCTCGTCCTGGACATGAGGTGGAGGAGGTTCGCCACGGGCGCCGACCGCGTCCGCAGCGGGGAACACGACGACGACGACGACGATGGTGGCGGCGGACGGCGCGCGTTCTTGCCCGAGTCGACCGAGGACGCCGACGAGGACGACGAGGAGTCCCGCGAGAGGAGCGGCCGGAAATGAGTCTCCCGTCGCGCCACCGCGCACTTGCTGGCGTCGCCGCCGCTGGTGGAAGCCTTGGGTTTCCTGGAGCTGGAGACGAGGAGGAGGAGGTCGCGCCACCGGCGCCCAGCGCATCGGGGGCGCGAGGGGACGTCGGCTCGGACGCCGGTTCCACCTCCAGTTCCAGGCGCGGCGGAGGGGAGCTCGGCGCAGATGCGGACGCCGGTCGGTGTAAAGGCACGAGCTTCCCGCCGGAGAAGAGCTCGTCGGCAGCCGACAGCGCTGCCGCGGCGGCTGGCACGACGTGGAACTCGAACTCGTCGACATCAGCCTCAACCGTAGCCGCCGCCTTTGCCAACGGAGGGACGACGACGGGGCAGTGGAACGTGAAAGGATCCGGCGAGGAGGTCACCGCTGCGGCTGCCATTGCCTTGCCGGGGTTGGCGGCGGGGCATGAACGCGTGAGGTGAGGTGGCGAGCGGCAACTTTAAACTCGCGACGAGGAGAACGAGAGCTGTTGGTGGTTTGGTTTGGTTCGACGGCGGCGGTGGCCGGTGGCGAGCCAGCGCGGAGGAGTAGTTAGCTCCACCGTGTCACGGAAAGTTCCCAAGATATATGGGCGGTTCCGGGCTACCGGGTCGAACGCGCCGACCCGGTAACAGAGTATACGAGGCAACGGGCAACGAATCAAACGCGAGCAGCCTCGCGCCGTTTGCGTTCGGTTGCAGGCTTGCAGCTTGCGCGTTTGCGTCTCAGTTATTATTAGTGCGAGCAGGACGCTGCTTACTTGCTCTGATAGCGATTACTCGTACTTGATACAGGACAGCTTGTACTGAACTGTACAGGAACGGGTCAATCAGACATTTACTGACGGCTTGCTTAGTGTTAACACTGCAGAATCTGGTCGAGTTTTCTTCGTTCATTTATGTTTCGAATTTAGTGCGCGTCTGATCGATCTTCGTGTTCCACTGCTGTTGTAACAGTGTTTGGCTGCTCCTCAAATGCGAATTTCCACTGACGAGCAGCATGCTGATGCTGTTTGCTTACTGCTGTCTGACTGTCATGGTACTCTCGCTCCGAAAAACTTGCGATTACGCCTTTAAAAACGGCGTTTTCAAACTGCGGCAATTATTTATTAAAATATATAAAAATTTTATACTAAGTAATTAGTATCATCGGAAGAGATTTTTAAGTCTAGTTTTTAACAAATTTATTTGGAGATATAAATATCGCGCGTATTTTCTACAAAACATAGTAAAAAGTTAAGTCGGAATCAGCGACACGCTTCCCATAGTTGCAAATGAAATGGAACGGAGGGAGTATCATGTGAATTGTGAGCTGCGTGGCACGCATAGCAGAGGACAAACATTCCGGTTAGTTAGGGTCGGGGAGCTAATCAATCATCAAGATAACTTGATTTGATCGTGTAGAGGACAAACATTCCGGTTCGTCTCATCCGCCTGATTACATGGGAATCGCACATGAGTCTCGGTAGCATGCATAAACCGCACGCACTGCAGGATTATACTAGTTCTACTGCTACTGGACACTAATCTCCATCACATAAACATGATTTGATCATGCAGTATAGTACTGAATGAATACAGATTTCGCGGCGCAAATTTGTCCGGCCGCGCGGAAAATTCAGAGCGCATGGATTGACCAGCATCATATCTTTCTGACGCAGGAGACAGAGCAATGAAGAAGGCGACTGCTTCAGCTCGTACACTTGCGCTACACGAAGACGACTGGGACGCCCGCGCATGTGTTTTGCAGAAAAATTCAGACGAAGAAGTGGACATCTGATCGAGTTCCAAAATAATCAAGAAGTTGCTCCCAATTTGGTTACTTGTGGACAGTTACAATAATCTATCTAGTACTAGTTTAGTTTGATGAGATTGGCCCGGCTGCCTATCTCCTTTCAGGCTCTCATCAGCTTGGCGCAACGACCTTTGCCAAAGACAAAAGGAAAAGGCATCTAGAGCTACTAGGCAGGCATGTCTCCTTTACCTGCCCATCAATCAGAACTACTCTACTACCATACCTACTGAATCTGTCAGGTACAGGCAGCAACATTAGAGAAACACACTTCTTGGTACCATACCATGTCTCCCAACTCTAACCATCTCTTTTGTCATCCATCGTTTTGGGCAACAAAACCTGTACTCGTGAGTCACGACGTCCCTTATTCTCTGAAAAATGTCATTCCATCCGGGCACAAATGATGGAAAAGCTCACGTAGAGACAGTGTGCCCAATTCTGTCATGCTCATGCATCAGCCATCAGACTCTGTGGAGTGGAGGCAAAGGCATGTGAGGGCTATGAGCGAAAAGATGCCCTGCCGTTTGGCACCCTGTGGGCTGTGGCCGCCCAGTGGCAACAAACAAACCAAGCTTTTGAGGCCGTTTGGAACGTGCATGGCCTAGGAGCTTACCTGCCTATCAATATAATGGCGACTTTGCTAAAGATTTCTCTGTTTATTCCTATCGATCTACACCTCCCGAAAGGCCGAAAGAGGGAGGGCACTATAATGTCCTGACGAAGAATGTTGGCGGACAAGGGCAACAGCAATCAGCGAAGGCACCCCCTGCGGCAATCATTTCAACCAGAGTGTTTTCTGATTTCTGTCCCTAAAAAGCAGTGAACTGAATCGAGTATGCACTGAGCCATCCCTTCAGTTTCCTCTTTTTCTCAGTTCTCACCCTCCCTATTTTATCTCTCCCTCGCCCAACCTATTTTGTTAGTCTTTTTTTCCTACAGAAAATTTACTACTCACAGCCATCTGCTCAGTGCCAGAAAACAATGATTAGAAATCTAGAGAGGCATGTACAGTACGTATTAGTTGGTATGCGCATCTCAATAAATGCTATTTAAGCAGTGTTGAAAAATACACTATTACGTATATATTTATTGTTGATGTATCTGTGTGGCTAGTCTATATGGTACAAGTGCTCTATCATCATTAACTAACAACGATAACCGGATATGTACGCATCCAACTAGAGTGTTGATCAGGCCAACCTTAGACAGACGACCACGACAGCAGGTCATAATAAATTCATTTATTTTTTTATGTTTTAGATTAGACATATTATTAGATGAATTTAATAATTTTTTGATAAAAAAAGATGAACTTAATTCTGTGCCTGAGAGGGCAGAACGGCAGAGTGGCAAACGATTTTTTTGAGCCATAATATATGAATGGTTTATTGGGCTTACATACGTTTGGGCCTCCCCATGAGTCGATGTATCCCATGCCGTGCGTATAATTCTGCAGCCCACGATAGCAACAACATTTCAGCAGTCGTCACTCGTCAGTTGTCACCCATGTTAAAATTCCCCTGAGATGGACCCGTTCGAGCCGTTAGAGCCCCCCGACCCGCCCCTGCGGGCGATTTTGGGCGGCGCCTCCAACCCCACGCCGATCTCCCTGTTCAGCCCTCTTCCTCCAATCCAAAGACCACCTCCGGCTTCCCCACCTCCGGATCTGCCGCTCCATGGGTGTTCTTCGACCCGGCCCGCCGGAGGCCTCTCCGCCCTCGCGGCCACCTCGGGCACCCATGGCGGCCTCGGCCCGGCGTTTGTCCGCCCTATTTGCCGCCACCCGCCCGGGGGGGCCTCCCCTGCAACCACCGCTGCATGCGGGGAGGTTGGGTGACCGTCTGTCTCGGCCGGCGCCGCTCCCTCTCCCCAGTCGCCATGGGCTCCCGGCGATTCCGCCTTGCGGAGGCGCCCCAGCCCGCTCGGCCGCCTCCGGTGCCACCGGGGCCGCCTCGCCGCCAGTGGCACCAGCCCGCCGTCGGGTCGCCGTCCGGCCTCCAGCCCGCGGAGGTGATCCAGCGCCGCCGGCTCCAACGCCGCCAAGACGCAGCCGCCGGTCATCTCGCCGGGGCTGCAATTGGGCGGGGCGGTCGCTGATGTCGCCATCGCCGTGGACGACTTCGGGCGGGTTGATGACGTTGCAGACGAGGACACCGTGCCTCCTTCCCGGCCGCCTCCGTCCACCACCGTGCCGCAACCTCCCCTACCGGGAAGCAGCCGATTCCGTCGGCCCTCTCCCACGCGGCACCCTTCCATCCGGGCGGGTGCTCGGTGGGGGCGCAAGGGAGGTGGCGGGGCTGACCACGGAGCTCCGACGACGAGTCCGAGCTCCGCTCCTACCGCCGGCCGCCGGCCGTACTCGAGGTTGCTCGTGATGGCTTGACGGGCCGCGCCGCATCCCGACCACCGCTTGAGGGTACCCCCGAGGCGTGCCGGGGATTGCGCGGGTCGCCGACGGGCGGCGCCCGCATGGCACATGCACCCTCGGCGTGTGGCGCACCGTCGCTTGACCGCGCAAGCATGCGAGGGTCCCCGCGGTTTCAACGGCTTGGGCAGTGTGATCGATGTCGACGCCGACGGTTTCCGAACCGCCTTGAGTCGACGCCAACGCCGACGACAACGTGGGCGGAACCCAAGCGCCCGCCGACCGGTGCCTCGAGCCGGTCGGCCGCTCGTTCAACCGGGCCGACCGCGGCCATGTAGCCGCCAGTGCCGCTCTTCGGGCCGCGATGCTTCCGTTGCCATGGGACCGGCCATCAAGCCGGCGAGTGCAAGCAGCCGGCGCCGCCCATCGTGCAACCCCACCGCCCGTTGGACATGCGCCCGTCGCCAAAGACAAGCGGGTGGTGTCATCGGGCCTCCCTCGCCACGCCTTTCACGGAGCCAACCCCCACCCCGGGATCGCGTCGAAGTGAAGCTAGCCGAGCTGCTCCCCTCGAACCGCCTCTCGAGCCTCCTCCCGCCTCGGCTTCGATTGGTGGTCCGAGAGATTTGTGTGCATAGAGCCGGCCGGGCCGCTTGAGAGGTGTCCCAAATTTAGCGCCACAGAGCTACTTGTCCCGTATGTGTCCGTGGGGAGGTTGGTGCTCCCCGCGGGTGCTACCGGGAGGCGGAGGGTTGCATCCCGATTCGACGCCGCTTCGTGAAGAGTTGGAAGATGGGGAGAAAAGGATCGAACCTTCGCAAATGCCTGCGCCGCATGAGCATGAGCTACAAGCTATGCACCATGGTCGAGGTGGACTCCTCCGATGTCGAGGCGGGTGTTGGAGGATTTATGCTCACGGCAAATGCTATGAGCCCGATGCCCGTTCCGGCCGGTCGAGGAGCCGCACCAAGGCCGGCCGGAGACACCGACGATGAGCGATCCCTGTGTCACGGTCGACGACTTCATCGGGCAGGTTCAAGGCCCGCTGCCGAGCCTCTTCTCTCGACGCCAAAGCTGGGTGGTGACGCGCCGGGCCCGTGGTAGGCACCTTGACGATGAAGAACTAGTGCCAAAGAGGAGTGCGAGGCTCGCGGCCAAGAGCAAGTTCAGTGGAGCCTAAGCCGGAGGCACAAGCACGGAAGGTACTTGATGAACAAGCTCGGCCCTACGTGTTCGGACTCGGGGAGATAGACACGGCTTCCTTCGATGAGTTCCACACCGCCAGACCGCCCGCTGCCGGGGGTCAATAAGAATGCCATGGAGACCTACTATCTCGCCAATGGGCGCGGCGCCGAGGCGCTGGAGACAAAGAGGTTAGGTTTGTGGGTCAACCATGGCCTAAGCGTGAGCTCTTTGGTCGCAACATCCCCCATTTATGTAATAGGTTTTTGTGAATCCAGTAGTTAGGTGGTGTGTGTGGTGAGGGGACGGCTACCGGCGCCTCAAAACTTTTTATTGTGTAGGTCTTATGACCATGAAAATGTCCTCTTAATGAAATACAGGCATATATGCACCGCCGTGAAAAAAAAAAAATTCCTAAAATCAATCACCCGTACCAAACAATAATAATGGGAAAATAAGGAAAGTTTTCATTTTTAAGTTTTGCAATTAGCAAAATCGGTGAACTTGAAACATATTTATAGTCAACGCACATCGTGACATCATGTACCTTTTTCCTTCTCCTTTTCGTTCAAAACACATGGGTATCGATCGTCTTCAATTGGTACGGAACTAAACTTTCCATGCAAGGCGAGCAACAACAATGGTACGGATAAGTACGAATGACCAACGCAGTGAATGCCTCAAATCTTCCTTCAGGTTTTGGTTATCATCGCTGTCGATTTGGGTCAACAATTGCGCGTGTGGCCTTAGCTACAAGCAAAGGTTTGATAATTTGGAGTTGGACGTGGCTCCAGCCATGCAGATTCATGGAACGAAGTCAACTTGTAAAAGGAGCAGTAACAACAGTGATGTATGTACAGACTCCAATGATGTATGTGAGGGAAGGATGAGGTTGACGCGTGACATAGGCGTGTACTAGGTCGACTCAGTTTGTAGACATGAGGAGGTGTTACAGTGTACGCCAAGGACTCCCATGCGAAAAATCGGCCAAGACCAGATGGGCCAAAACTGCGTCGAGGGCCCAGCACGCGCAATCTGGTCTCGTGCGGGCAGGAGGGAAGGAGCTGGCCGCGGGCGTCGTGTGCGGCGATAGAGGACGAATCAAACGGGGCATGGCTCGCCGGGGTAACCGTCTCCGCCGCCGTCTCCGCGCTAAGCTAGATTCAGAGGCATCCGAATCCTCCTCCTCTCCGCAGTCGTCCAAATCCCCACCCCCAAATCGTCCGGTTCCTCCTCTGATGACCGCGCTGCCCAGCGCAAAATCCCTCTTCCGCGAGATGCTCGCGATGTGCGGCCGTTCCTGCTGGGTGTCATCCGCGGCTACTACATCGACGCCATCGCCCGGCTGCCCGCTGCCGAGCTCAGGACCACCCTGGGGCACGGCCTCCTTGTTGGCGGGCACTGCTACGGTCCACTCCACCCCGTCCACAATATCATCCTCAACTCCGTCTGGTACGCCGCTGCCTTCCCTTCCGCGCCGACTCCATCGACGTCGACGTCATCAGCACCGAGGGCATAAGCTGCCTTGCCCACCGCTCTCTCGATGGGCAGGTTGCCTACCTCTGCCACCAATGCGGTGACATTTCCCACGACGACGCCCTCTGGCACCTCGCCCTCTCCCATGCCGCCCTTCATGGCGCCCCCGCCTCCGCACGCGAGGCAGTGCCGATCGGCCGCACGGGATTGGAAGCCGTTCCGTTCCAGATCGCTGCCCAGGCGGAGCAGCACCCGAAACCGTCCGCCCTCACGCACTTCGTCACCTCGGTGCTGCCACCAGTGGAGCGCGATGTGCTCTCGCTGCTTGCTGGCAGGCGTAGACTCTCTTCGCGTGACATCCCGCGCCTCTCCACCAAGTTGCAGCCTCTCCCGCTGCCAGATGCACTGGCACAGCAGCCCTGTTCTCAAGAGCTGAGCATAAGAATCGGCCGTATCATTACCGAGAGGAGGAGGTGCTGGAGGATCGGGTACCAATCGCTTATTGACATTGCAAATGCGGCATTGCGCAAGTTTGCGCGTCAAACTGGGGCACGATATCGCCTTCATACTATCTATGGTCAAAGTATCGTGGAGGCTGGGGATTGGTGCGGCCTCGACCAATATTTTCATATCAATTTCATGGCTTGGCCAAAGGGTAAACAAACCCAAAACCAGATTCCAGTTTGCTTCTTTGCTGAAGCTCATAATCCAGCAACCATAAACTGTTCTGAAGAAGACATCACCTCCTGCTGCATGCTTGGATGCACCAAACCATCACCAAGTCATGTTGGTATGCCTTTTTAAAATCTCAGATCCCTTTTTTCACTGTACATTACTAAAATCTGAGCGCCACCTGAGGCAACATATCATGTTTACTTGTCTGCCTTGCAAATGTAATAGCACGGCAACTCCTGTCATTAACGTTCCTATATGATTAGTAGATTGGGTGTGTTCTCTGCATATACCAGTGTTTTTAGATAATGCTCTGCATATACCAGTTAAACATGGTAACCAAGAAGTTTCTGTTAGTTCCCTATTTGTTGCATCTGTTTCTCTGTTCCCCGTTTGACTAGTTCCACAAATAAGACTCATTGTTGGTAATGGTTGGTGTAGTTGGTACTTTCTCTGTTCCAAGTCACAATTTTCTAACTTTGTCCATGTTTTCATAAAAATTCTGTTATCATCTACAAGTTCAAATAAATGCACTATCAAATCATATTTATGGAGAATTCACTGAAACTAATTTGATGTTGTAGATATTGGTGCATTTTTCTATAAATAAAATTGACCAAATTATATTTTGGAATAGACAGAGTAGATGAAATCTTCTTATGGGTCTTGCTTAATGCGAGAACAAACAATGGTTCTGCAGAAAAAGAACCAATAACAGGTTTAGGCTGATTTATATGCAGCAGTGATTGCCTTGTATGTTGAGCAAAAGATTTTGGGATGTACACGGTATGCATTGGAATCTGTCTATTTTAATGTGGACTATTACAACCTAGAGATGCATTTGTTTTGCACAACCTGATAGTACAATGTGCTGTCTGCAATATGATGTTTGATTGATGTTAAGTTCCTTTTTCCTTGGCGTATTTCTGTGGCAGATCCTGTCTCTAATATTACTTGTGAACAAACACAGATAATTGTTATGCCTGTGCGAGGATCAAGAGAAAAATTGACCATCCAAATGGTGAGAAGCACTTCGGAGGGCATCCGCACAAGACAGATGAAACTGACGATGACCGTGATTTCCCAACCCCCATTGACGTGGACTACAGGTTTTTTGATCCTGACCGAGACGTTGAGGTTGTGAAGTGCTATGCTGATATGATAAATCGTGCTGAAACTTTTTATTCCAAGCTGGGCTTGAAAACAGGAGCACAAATGATGAAGATGTAGCCATGGAAGATATCGAAGTTTATTGCAGGCGACGTGTCTGATGGGTAAACGAAGATGAATGGGCTATGTTTGTCTGCCTTGCAAATGCCAAGTCCACCCCCTGTCATAATTATAAAGTTAATATATGATTAGTAGATTGGTCGTTCCTTTAGATCCGACTAGCTAGTGGATTGGGGGTTAAGCTGCGCGCATATCTGTATAGTAGTTAACCTATATAGTGACCAAGAAGCTTCTATTAGTGTTCCCAATTTGTTGCGTCTATTTCTCTATTCACGGTATGAATGGTTCCTCAAATAAAATAAAACTGATTGTTAGTTGGTAGATAAATTGATGAAATCTTCTGTTTCTTGCTTAACAGTCAGAACAAACTGCATGGCGGTAGCCTTCTCGGTGTGGTGGTGTCCGCCCCTTTCTTTATCTTCGGCGCTGGATTCCGGCCGTGGTTTTTGACAACTGCATGTGTGGGGTCCGTGGGTGGATGCTCGCGGTTGTTTCCGTCTTCTCTGTCGTTGTTTTTTGTAGAGTCGTGGCCATATTGGCCGTTGAGCGGTAGCCCACGTTGATGTCCCAATCCATTTGGGTGAGTATAGTTGTTTTTTTTTTGTTTTTTTTCTTTTGGTGTTTTTTTGCAACCTGTGCCTCCTTCTTTTTAGTATAGCGGGCAGCCCTCCCCGCCGTTCGTTTCAAAAAAACCAAGAGCAAAACAAATAAGGGTTCTATCAAAATACATGTAATAACAGCTTTGTGCTTATTTATATACTTACTCCATATCACAAATAGATGGGCTTTTGAAAGAGTTCAGCCAAACATTGTTGGGAATATAAATCATGAATAACTTTTAAATCATTGAGTTGAGAAAAATGAAAATAATATCAATATATTTGTCTTAAAAATTATTTTCATAAAAATATACATATAGAACTTTCGATAAATATTTTTATAGAAAAGATAAGTCAAAGTTGTGCTTTAGAGACCGTAACGGTGTCCTAAAGCTCATCTATTTGAAATACAAAGGGAGTACGGAAGAAGTGGTGATTGTTAAGGCTCTTGACCATTGTTATACGTTGAACACAAGATTATGTGATTCCAATGCTATGGCGTTGAAATTTGTTTGTTTAAATGTGGAGTGTTGCAACCTCGAGACGTATTCGTGCAGCCTGATATATGTCTAGTTTGGCTGATTTTTTTGGTTAGTGTTCGGTTGTTGCAACAGTAATGTAAAGGTAAATGATAATAAGCTGCGTATGCCACCGGCGGGATGCACATTTGAACTAATTTTATTAACGTTTACGTTACAATGGAATCAGCCAAACAGGACGTTCAACCTGATCAGGCTTTTTTTTTTTTTTTTTTTTTTTTTGACAATCAGGTTTTTTTTTTTTTTTTTTTTTTTTGAGAAGAAACAATCAGGTTTTTTTTTTTGAGCAACACAGAGCTTTGTATTAATTCACGGCAAGATTACAATCTTTGGCGGCTAAATCTACTAGCCAACCTGGATAATCATCAAAAAGAAAAAAGGGTCGCTCGGTGAGCGTTACAGAAGAGGCGCACACGTGAGCCACTGAGTTGGCCTCTCTGCTAACCCACTCGACCGAGAACTCATCGAAATTCTTGCCTAGCTCGCTATATATCGAAGCAAATACCACCAACGATGACTTAGCCGCCTGGATTAGCAATGAGATTTGATAAACCTTTGCAATCCGTCTCCAAGATACATTTGCTGGCCTCCAACTCCACCGCCAGCTCAAGCCCCTCTTTTGCTGCAAGTGCTTCCGCCGTCAGTGCATCCGGTACATCGTCGAGCCATCTCGCTGCTGCTCCACATAGCTGACCCTGATGATCCCGGATTACCACTCCATCACGGCCTGAACACAATTCATTATTAAACCCTGCATCCGTATTAATCTTGATCCACCCCGTTGGTGGTCGAGTCCAGGTTTTGCATACTGCAGGTGCACTGGGCTTCTTCTCCCGGCTTCGGACCCTCCAAGTCCTCGAGCAGCTTAGCGACGAACCGGCCATAGCCCCGGTCCCGAGACTTTGCGCCCATGCCGACGGTCATTCCGTCCCTTCCACAACGACCACGATCCACATGCGATGAGCGCCGCCGCCTCCCCGTGAGCAAACATCCGGCGGAAAACATCGACGCCCATGTCCAGGGGGATGTAGGTGTGGTATGGACATGCCTCTTAGCTTCTTGACTTCTTTCCAAAACATCTTGGCCACCGGACATTCAAAGAAAATATGGTAGAGATTCTCCGATGGATTACCACACAAATCACAGAAACTTTCTCGCTCTATGTGTCTTCTCATCAATTCAGCTTTCGAAGGGAGAGAGTTATGCAAGACTCTCCACCGTAAAACCCTTACTTTGGGCGGTATTGGCAGCTTCCAAACTTTTGCCCAAAGACACCGGGTTCTCCGAGGCCGAGTTCTCATTTGATGTAGCCATGGCCACCGCCATCCTGCTCCTCGCTTGAGTACCTTATAGGCCGACCAAACGTAATAGAAACCATGCTTCTCGAATGCCTGTGCCAAGACGTCCTCCCGAGACGTGAACTCGGCTTGATTTTGAGTACCTCATTGGCTTCAATCGTCATGAAAGATCTCCGGACCTCATCTTCATCCCAAGACCTTGTCCCCGGGTATAAATAGGTCATAAACTCTCTCTCCGCCGCAAAGACACCGGTAGACGCACGGGCGGGTTTGAATGACCGCAGCCCCGGGATCCAATTTTCATCCCAAATGCCAACATCTCCGGCCCGATCCTTTTATTAGGCCCCCAGCCAGGATATCACGCCCATGCAGTATTGACTTCCAAGTAGCTGAACTTTTTTTTCTTGGTTGCCGAGAGGAAATCGCTTTGTGGGTAATACTTCCCTTGAGCACCCGTGCGCATAACGAATCAGCCCCGGTGATCAATCTCCACCCTTGTTTTCCCAACATGGCCTTGTTAAATAGGGAGAAATCTCGAAAAACCCATCCCACCATCCGCCGCCTCGTTAGATGTTCCCATCGCCCAATGCACCTTATGATTGTCAATCGAGCCGCCCCACCGCAATAATGGATACGCCGATGTCATCTTTTGGCGCACCACCGGGGGGACAACTTGAAGCACGACATGGCATATGTGGGCACCGACGGGCATTGATTTGAGCAAAGACTTCCTCGCAAAGGCAGCTCAAAGTTCTTCGGCCCAGCCCCCCAAACATACCACGCACATTCCCATGCAAGAAATTGAAAGCCCCGCTTGACCCTTTCTCAAAGATTTGTGGGCAAGCCAAGGTATTTCTCTCCCAATGCTTCATTCGGAATTTGTAAACTGTCATGAACAACAGTCTTATCATCATCCTCACAATTGAAACTAAAGAAGATCGCCGACTTGCTCTTATTTACCAACCGACTGCAGCCTTTATTGTAATCATTCGCATGGCCGCCACCCCGTCGCCTCCCTCTCTTTGTTGCCTGGGTGAATATCGGGCAATCATCCGCAAATAATAGATGTGAGATCCATGGTGAGTGTCTCCGCTCACCCTCACTCCTCTAGAAATATACTTGTGGCCCAATGCTTTTTAATCATAGACGAGAGCCCCCTCCAAGACAAAGCAAGAACAGATACGGAGAGATTGGATCCCCCCGTCTCGATACCCCTCGTCGGTTTGAAACTCTCTGAGAAAACCCCATTCACTCGCACCGAGAAAGAAACCGTGGTGACACATTTCATTATCCGAGTGCACAATTGTTGAGAAACCCGCAGCCCTCATAACTGCTTCCAGGTATCTCCACTCAATTCTATCGTATGCCTTCGCCATGTCAAGCTTGATGGCGCACTCCCGGTCTTTCCCTTCTTCTTTTCAAATGGTGTATGCACTCATACGCTATGAGCACATTGTCCGTGATCAATCGCCCGACGAAGGTGCTCTACTCCTGACACCACCTCATCCAAGATGGTTCTCAATCGGTTTGCCATTGTCTTAGAACAAATCTTGTAAAGCACATTACAGAGTGAGATTGGCCGGTACTGCGACAGGTCCTGCGGGTTGCTCACCTTTGGGATCAGAACCAATAGGGTCTTGTTCTCCTCCTCAGGCAATTCTCCCCCATTCAAGAAGTTCGAATCAGTGATGTAACACCCCAGTGTTAATTACGATTAAGTCATGGATTGGACAAAATTAAGTTTATTTTATGTTTTTGATCCTAAGTGTGATTTTGGATGATGGTTGGATAGTATAGGTTGGGAATCTGAAATTTGAATCAAATTCGATTTGAATTGAACTCCAAAACCCTAAATTCCTTTCTCTTCTTTTACCCCTTTTCTTTTTTATTCAAAATTTATAAGGAATTTGGGAATGGTTATTAAAGCAATTTTGTAGAGTTTTCAAAGTTGAACAAAGTTGGTATTTTGAGTTTTCAAAGTTTAGTTCAAAAAATTTAGAGTAATTTTGAAAATACCAAAACTAGGGTTTTGTCCCCTTTTGATTAAAAAACCCTATTTCAAAATCTAGGCAAAATTTGCAAAAACTACCAAAAGCTAGTTTGTAGATCTTGTTGAGATGAACAAAAGTCATGTACAAAGTTTTTCAAGTTGTTACATGATTTTAAAAGTAATTTTGAATTCAAATTTCAAAATTTTGAACTGCATTTCAAAAAGTCCTATTTAGAGGCCGAATTTGAAAATCTTCCAATTGTGAAAATTGTAGATCTTAAAAAATTAGGCTAAGTCACTTTTTGGAGTTTTTGAAGATCGGGTTCAAATTTTGGGAGAATTTGATCAAATTCAGAAATGTTAGGGTTTGGGTGCTACTGATGAGTGGCATGGCCGCCCATGCCGCCTTTGTCGCCGGCGTCCGTCGTCGCCGACCGCGCTACAAGGCAGTCTTCTCAGTGTCCGCCACCTAGGCAGTTTTCGTGAAGCTCCCACCTACCACCTCGATCTCTCTTTTCTTTTTAGGGCTTATTAGATACACACCATTGGATTTTTTCGTGTTTTTGAAATACGCCAATCGCAATTCGTCTAATTAGCCTCGACACCATTGCAATTCTACTGATCTTTGAAATACACCATTGTCTACGCTTTTCAAGGTCTTTGGCCCACTTGCGCGTATTATACAAAGAGGCCATATTTTCGTATAGACCCTTTTTACCCCATCTTCTCTATACATGGACAATGTTTGCCCGAACCAAAGCTATCTGTCTATTCTCTATAGATGCACACATGAATAAATTAGATACAATAATATTTAACACCAAATTATAACGCATAAATAAAGAAAAAAGTTGAAACAGGCAATGCGTGACGCACATGAATTTATTTTACACTAATAAATGAGAACCATAACACGGCATGTGCCAAAGATACTTTAGTTCAGGCCATACTTGGCTGTAACATGCATACATCTAATTTAGGCATACACATCAGTTCTATGCCTAGTCACTTAAAGATTAAACATTAGGTCACTTTGACCAACAAAAGCACATCACTTAAACAGCAGGCTTCAGTGTTATATTTATGTAAACCGTCATACTCATGTTGTTCCCGCATTATCCTAGCACAAAACACGAGAAAAAGAAAAATAGTCATGGCTGAAATGGAATACTTTCAGTAGCGTGTGTGTACTTTCAGTAGCGTGTGTGCGTGTGTGCGTTCAGCATTTCACTTGAGGGTATAATGGGCCATACCAAAATACAACTCCATTCTATACGCCCGCAAGTGGGCCAGATGCAGTAGAAAACGTAGACAATGGCGTATTTCAAAGATCGGTAAAATTGCAATGGTGTCAGGCTAATTAGACAAATTGCAGTGGCATATTTCAAAAACACAAAAATTCCAATAGTGTGTATCTAATAAGCCCCTTCTTTTTAACGCCGTAGGGATTCCGCCGCCATCTCCTTTTTCTTCCTCCCGACATCGCCGTCGGCCATCTCCGCCGCCGCCGGTTTTCGCGCCATCACTTGCTCCCCGGCCGAATCGAGCTCACCACCATGGTCGCAATCCCCTTGCGCATCTCCCGAGCTTTGCTCGCGCAGCCCCCGCAGATCGTCCGCGTTGCGCGGCGCAATCTTCTCCTCCGCGGCCTGGCAAAAACGCCGCCGGATTCCGTCGCCGTCGCCAGCCTCTCTCGGTGGGTCTTTCACGCAAAGACCGTCTTTTGATTTGAACTCATATTCGCCGTGATCGTGGTCGGCTCACTCGTTTTGCCGTAAGAAGTCCAAAGCGCCTAGAACGTCATTTGTTGCCGCCGAAGAGCGCCGCCGCGCCGCCATCACCGTCGGCCACCTACTTCCACCGCACCTTGGCCTCAACCACCTTGCCATTCAAGTCCGTGGTGAGTTCCTAACCGTGTTCGGCCCTTTGTTTGATCTCTCGCCACGCCGTGAGTCGCGAACTGAATCAGTGCCGACGAAGTGCCGCCCGTCGCCGCCGCCGCAGTGACCGTCCCCGAGGGACGGTTTGGGTTCGGTTAGGTTAGGGCTTTTGGTCGCCTAGACGTGAAGAAGTTGGTCCGCGCTCAGTCTCGCCGAGAAGGCTCCGGGTGATGTGCTCCACCGCCGCCGCCGTGGCCGCCGCCCGCTCGCTTGGGGCTGGCTAAGGACCCGAAAAAACGAGAATAGAAGAAATGACAGGGGGCCTAGATGTAAAGTCCATGACTCAAGGGAATAGTGCCAAATAGTGTTTGGGGCTGATTTGTAATTTTATAAAAGACTGGGGTCCTTTCGCAATTTTTGACGGGCGGGCTTTTGGCAGGGCCGCGTTAATTTGGCTTTTTTTCCTCATTGGGCCGCGCCCGGTCGCGCGCATGATGGGCTGCGCCGCTGTCCCGTAGTCGGGCCGAGTGGCTTTAGGCCCGATGACCTTTTTCTTTTAAAGAAGTGTTTTATCAATTTCCTTTATTTTAAATAGTCTTTGATTCTTTCAAAATTCATCGAAATTTGAAAATAGCTCCTTAAATTCTGAAAATTTTTGTAGAAGCTTCTTATAAGTATATGAATTCATGAAAAATTTGAAACTTTGATTTTGAGTAGTTCTTGCATGATTTAAAAATACAAATTTTAATTGAAAAATGCATCTTCCTTGATTTTTAATAATTATTTTATTTATTCAAAAATCATGAAAATTGGTTTGGTACTGTTTTTATGATGTGTTCTACTTGTATAAAAAGTTTGGGGTTATTTTGAAATGTTTAAATTATTTTCTATATTATGCTTTAATTTATTTATTAGAGAAAGTGAGTGTTAGAGTTAATGACTTAGGTTTTGTGTGATCTTGGGATTGTTCTGTGAATCTTGGATCATATCACAATCAAGTGGTCCTTGAGAACTCCTTAGGCAATGGTGATGATATCTTGTAGAGTAGTTCAACAAGTTAGTTTTGTTGGGTTGCAACTTTATCGTGAAGGAAAGTTGTACTCAAGTGTTTATTATTGCATGCACTCATCAAGCATCATGTCTATCATTCCATCATGTTGAGCATACGTTATTAATTTACGTGTAGTGAACGAGAGTGATGTGGTTTTGCGATGATCGAAGTTTTGGAGAAGGTGTATCCACCAGAGGTGATGGTGTCAAGATTAACTTTGGTGATCCAGCTTTTGAATCTAACTTTTCCCCGCAACACGTGCAAGCTCCGGTTCATTAAACCCTTTCCTTGATGTTTTAAAAGTTTTATATCACTTATGTCTATGCTATGTTGCATTAAGTAATTAGGAGTTGAGTGATAACCTAATTGCCGCATTCCCATCCTTGTTTATTTCAATACCATCCTTGATAACCTGTTTCATTTCAAAAAATGCTTAGTGATGCTTTAGCCCCGCTTAATTAGTTAAGCTTTTTCATCAAAATATTTTATTTGAGAAGATGGTACTGTTTTCGGAGAAAAGAAAGAGATGTAGTGATGAATTTGAGATCGGACGGGACGTAGGTTGAAAGCCGGCGGGATACCTAGTCGTGCTTGTCCCGTGTTGGTCGTTTAAGGACCGTCCGTTGTTTTGGCCCGAGTGAAATCGGGACTTTTTGAACGCAAGTTGCGCCCGAGACCGTTTGGGTCAATGGCACGCTCGACTGGCGGTCACCCTGTGTCGATTTAAAACTAATCGCCACATGCCCCCAGAAGCCTCGATCTCGGGGTGTGCCAAATCGGGAAACGGACAACCAAGACCGGGAGTGGAGAGATGGCGGGGTAGCATGTACCCACCCCTACCGGGTCAAACCGTCATTAGGACGGGGTAGGGAGGTGGAGTCTCGTGTGCTCTGGGTGGCGATGGACCCATCCGTTTGGACGAACCGAGTGAGGGTTGATATATGCAAGCTTAAGTGCTACATATGTCGTGGTGGTTAGGGATCCCCACCGGGTATAATCGGTTCATGAATCGCCGTTGCTTCTCGGAAAAGGAGACCCGATTCACGACCTTCATCGTAGTAAATGATGGATTATGTTTTTAAGAAAAGAGAGAGTTGGAATAAGAGAATATGGTTACTCTAGAATAGAATAACCTAGAGTATATGAGCTACTAATCCGAAATAAAAATATTGCAAATAAGGATTCACTTATAGTAAGCTTTTTCCTCGTAAAAAGAATTCTTGATTCTTGCTAAAGCCTTACCTTGACTCCTAAGACCAAAGCATTCCCGAAGTCTTCTCTGTTTTTTAAGTCGGGTAAGTCTTGTTGAGTACTCCCGTACTCGGGGGTTCTTTTTGACCCTTGTTGCGTGTGTTGACTCGTCCGTTAACCAAGGTTATGTCGGTGGGCTCGACATGATCCGGTTGTCTTCTAGACTACTCGACTTCCGCAAATTAATTAAGTTAAGTTTTCTTAAATGTAACTTACTCATATTTTATAAAATTAATGTTATTATTCTTCCACTTTCGACCGTATTTTTCTAACAAATATTGTAATGTTGTAGCTACTCCTTTGTTGATCTCGGTATGAGAGTGGTGTGTCGGGGTTTCCGATGACACCCGACAGCTTCTTAAGTTAGTGGGTGCATCTCGCACAATTGTCCGAGGTCTTTGGGACAAAGACAAAAAGTGAGTGGGCCGGTAATTAGGAGGTTACATTCTGATGAATGGTATCGAGCTCATACTTAGGACCGGCTACAATATTACTTTTGAAAACTTCAAAATGATTTTGTAATCTAAAAGTTTTTTGAAAGTAACAATTTAAAAATGATCTTCTTTCTTTCCTTATGCTTTGCCGGAAGCTTTCATGAAGATTTTTCCGACGAGAGTCAAGTAAAAGATTTCAAGAAGTTTCATGTCATCTTTTTGAAGAACAATTGGGGAGTCAACCGCCGACAATGTTACGCTAAGTGCTTTTCCACATTTCGTTGGTGCGGTGAAGATAGTATGTAAAGTAAAGCCCTATAACCCACTAACATCTAACATGATGAAGGTAGAGTGCTAACGTTGTGAAGACGTATAGGGCGAGCATGCATCATATCATCATAATATGAGACTTCCTCCTTTTCTTTCGGACAACTATTCTTCTTTATAGTTGTTTGTCCTAAATTTCGTCCTATACCAAGTTTTTGGTTAATGGACTTCCATTTGATAATTTTTGCTTCATAAGTTCCAATCTTTTGGGAGCTTGCACCTTGCTATGTTAACTCTATTTAAAAGCCTCGGACTATTCCTTAATTTCTCAATTCATGCATGTGTCGAGTTTTGATTCTTTTCGGCTTCGGCACATGTCAATCCTTCCTATTGACAATCGACATGTGTTGGTTGAGAGTTACAATAGTTATGTCTTATAGTGGAACCATGATCCGTGGCCGTGAAAAAGCGCCGAAACACGGGGGTCTCCTATGGATCGCGACCGGAAGGAATTATCGCCGGCGTTCGCTTATGTCGGGGTCTATGGTCATGATTCACTATAGTCCACAATTAATGTACTTTCTCCTTCCTTGTAAAAACGAAATTCATATCCATAATTCTTTGAAATTTAAAAAACCATCTTGATTGCAACCATCTTTTAATTTTGACCGCAATCAAGATATCAATTTGTTTTGTTTCAAACACTTCTTGCAAGTCCATATGCTTGCCATATTTTCTTGCCCGTTATTTGCCCCACGGGATTTTTGTCGCCTTGAAATTTTAGAAATTAGATTTCTTTTTAAGGGGAAAGATCTTCATATTCCGCTTGTTCATGATCATCTTGTTGCATTATACATAGATATCATTGCATTGCATATGTTAACTTTAGCATTTATATAGTGCACATGAGGTGTTTCTCATGTTTTATGAAATGAGGTTTTAGTTATTGATTGAGAGCTTGGTAAATTCTTGTGAATTTATTAGATGTTTAATAAGTTAGTTTTCAATGAATGAATTTTATCAATGTTGGGTGTTGTGTGTTCTTTGTTAGTTTGTGTGTAATTTTAATTTTTGAACCCTAGTCCGGCTAGGATGGTAAATGTAAGTTTTGCCATGGCTTGTGTTGCGGTGTGTGAAATCATGCCGAGACTCTGTTGGACCTCCTATATCAAACTCGATTGAGTGGGACTTTCCTCGTAAGTGGCAAGAAAGGTGACTTTTTGAAGAGCAAGTCAGCGACATCAACATTAACGAACTACAAGAAGTGGTAGATAAGAGACGATTTTAACCATTTCGAAGGTCGGGATCATTGTGACATCTTGTTGCCTCCACGTGTTTGTTGAACGCCGTGAGCATCCTGGCCCCTCTCCCGCTTGCGTCTGTGTTGCAGTCTCACTGTGCCCGCCTCGCTCGTGACTGCAGCGTTGTGCCGCACTCGCCGTCCTCGCGCGCAACACGCGCCCCTCCTTTATCTCGCACTCGTGTCGACTCTCCTTTCGCCCTCGTCCCGTCACGGACCCCCCTTCTTCTCATCTTTTGGCGCAGCCTCACGCACGCCGCCTCCTCCCCGGCGAATCCACTCCTCTCATCCTCTTCCTCTCTCCCACCTTGGTTCGCGCAGTAGAAGCGTGCCATGGCCAATCTTGTCCAGCACCGCCGGTGATGCTCTTCCACTCGGCCTACTTCCCGACGTGTTGTGCCCTATCTCTGCCCACCAAGCTATAAAATCTTCTACACGCCCTTTTCCTTTTCCATCTTCAGATCAGAGTAGAGCTCGTGAGTTGTTTCTCTCCACCGGATCTCGTCGTGAGGAAGATTGGAAAGCCACCAAGCCTCCGGAAGGAAGGAGCGGATGGACATAGAGCTACCCGATATGGCTTTTCGTTGAAGTTTTGTTCTCGGGATGCTTTTCATCTTGTCACTTGCAATGATCGAGTGTTCACGGTCCTATTTTACGGGTCCTGTTGGTCTTTTGCCATGTTACGGATAATCATTATCTGTTGTTCCTTCATTGCCCTCGCCTTATCGAGGTTGTTTGATTAGGCGTTTAGTTGTTCGTCCCCTGCTCTTAGTTGTGTTGTTCTAGATCGAGTGATTTAGTTTTTCAAAGTCATGTATTCTCTTTGAGTGTGCTTTTAGATCTGTGTATGCTAATCGTTCTCTTCCCTTCGTTCTTTCGTTGCTCAATCTCGGGACGAGATTCCGGTTAAGGGGAAAGGCCGTAACACCCCGTGTGTTAATTACCGATTAAGTCATGGATTGGACAAAATTAAGTTTATTTTATGTTTTTGATCCTAAGTGTGATTTTGGATGATGGTTGGATAGTATAGGTTGGGAATCTGAAATTTGAATCAAATTGATTTGAATTGAACTCCAAAAACCCTAAATTCCTTTCTCTCTTTTACCCCCTTTTCTTTTATTCAAAATTTATAAGGAATTTGGGAATGGTTATTAAAGCAATTTTGTAGAGTTTTCAAAGTTGAACAAAGTTGGTATTTTGAGTTTTCAAAGTTTAGTTCAAAAATTTAGAGTAATTTTGAAAATACCAAAACTAGGGTTTTGTCCCTTTTGATTTAAAAACCCTATTTCAAAATCTAGGCAAAATTTGCAAAAACTTCCAAAAGCTAGTTTGTAGATCTTGTTGAGATGAACAAAAAGTCATGTACAAAGTTTTTCAAGTTGTTACATGATTTTAAAAGTCATTTTGAATTCAAATTTCAAAATTTTGAACTGCATTTCAAAAAGTCCTATTTAGAGGCCGAATTTGAAAATCTTCCAATTGTGAAAATTGTAGATCTTGAAAAATTAGGCTAAGTCACTTTTTGGAGTTTTTTGAAGATCAGTTCAAATTTTGGGAGAATTTGATCAAATTCAAGAAATGTTGGGGTTTGGGTGCTACTGGTAGTGGCATGGCGCCCATGCCGCCTTGTCGCCGGCGTCCGCCGTCGCCGAATCACGCCTTCGCGGCGCTCGTCAAGGTGCGTGTCGGCCACCTAGGCGGTTTCGTGAAGCTCCCACCTACCACCTCGATCTCTCTCTTTTCTTTTAACGCCCGGAGGGATTCCGCCGCCATCTCCTTTTCTTCCTCGACATCGCTGGTCGGTCATCTCCGCCGCCCGGTTTTAAGCCGCCATCACTTGCTCCCCGATCGGGCTCACCACCATGGTCGCAACTCCCTTGCGCATCTCTCGAAGCCCGCCCGCGTGCCTCCATCGTCGCGTTGCGCGGCGCAATCTCTTCTCAGCGACCGACGGAGAAGCGCCGCCGAGGATTCCGTCGCCGTCGTCGACCCTCTGGTGGGTCTTTCACGGCCGACAGATCTTTTTGATTTGAACTCATATTCAAGCCGTGATCGCGGTCGGCTCACTCGTTTGCGGAAGAAGTCCAAAAGCGCTAGAACGTCGCCGCTGCGCGAGCGCCGCGCGCGGCCGCCATCACCGTCGGTCACCTACTTCCACCGCACCTTGGCCTCAACCACCTTGCCATTCAAGTCCGTGGTGAGTTCCTAACCGTGCCGCATTGCCCTTTGTTTGATCTGCGCCCGCCGTAGTCGTCGCGGAACGGCGTTCTTAGAGCAGTCCGCTCTGCCAGCGTCGCCACGCGAGTGGCGTCCCCGAGGGACGGTTTGGGTTCGGTTAGGTTAGGGCTTTTTGGTCGCCCTAGACGTGAAGAAGTTGGTCTTTGCGCTCAACTTCCTTGGGAGAAGGCTCGGTGATGTGCTCCACCCGCTCGCCCGCCGCCGCCGTGGCATTTGCTCGCTTGGGGCCCGGCTAAGGACACGGAAAACGAGAATAGAAGAAATGACGGGGGCCTAGATGTAAAGTCCATGACTCAAGGGAATAGTGCCAAATAGTGTTTGGGGCTGATTTGTAATTTTATAAAGAGCGGGGTCCTTTACGCAATTTGGACGGGCGGGGCTTTGGCAAAAGCCGTTGGGCGGCTGTTTTTCCCCATTGCCGCGCCGGGTGGCGCAAGATGAGGCTGCTTTGCTGTCCGGTAGGCTGGGCCGAGTGGCTTTAGGCCCGATGACCTTTTTCTTTTAAAGAAGTGTTTTATCAATTTCCTTTATTTTTGAATAGTGCCGATTCTTTCAAAATTCATAGAAATTTGAAAATAGCTCCTTAAATTCTGAAAATTTTTGTAGAAGCTTCTTATAAGTATATGAATTCATGAAAAATTTGAAACTTTGATTTTGAGTAGTTCTTGCATGATTTAAAAATACAAATTTTAATTGAAAAATGCATCTTCCTTGATTTTTAATAATTATTTTATTTATTCAAAAATCATGAAAATTGGTTTGGTACTGTTTTTATGATGTGTTCTACTTGTATAAAAAGTTTGGGGTTATTTTGAAATGTTTAAATTATTTTCTATATTATGCTTTAATTTATTTATTAGAGAAAGTGAGTGTTAGAGTTAATGACTTAGGTTTTGTGTGATCTTGGGATTGTTCTGTGAATCTTGGATCATATCACAATCAAGTGGTCTTGAGAACTCCTTAGGCAATGGTGATGATATCTTGTAGAGTAGTTCAACAAGTTGGTTTTGTTGGGTTGTAACTTTATCGTGAAGGAAAGTTGTACTCAAGTGTTTATTATTGCATGCACTCATCAAGCATCATGTCTATCATTCCATCATGTTGAGCATACGTTATTAATTTACGTGTAGTGAACGAGAGTGATGTGGTTTTTGATGATCGAAGTTTTGGAGAAGGTGTATCCACCGGAGGTGATGGTGTCAAGATTAACTTTGGTGATCCGGCTTTGGAATCTAACTTTTCCCCGCAACACAGGCAAGCCCCCTGTTCATTAAACCCTTTCCTTGATGTTTTAAAAGTTTTATATCACTTATGTCTATGCTATGTTGCATTAAGTAATTAGGAGTTGAGTGATAACCTAATTCTTTGCATTCCCATCCTTGTTTATTTCAATACCATCCTTGATAACCTGTTTCATTTCAAAAATGCTTAGTGATGCTTAGCCCTCGCTTAATTAGTTAAGCTTTTTCATCAAAATGTTTTATTTTGAGAAGATGGTACTTGTTTTTCGAAAAAAAGAAAGAGATGTAGTGATGAATTTGAGATCGGACGGGACGTAGGTTGAAAGCCGGGGGATACCTAAACGTGCTTGTCGTTGTTGTTGGTCGTTTAAGGACCGCCCGTTGTTTGTTTGGCGAGTGAAATCGGGACTTTTTGAGCATAAGTTGCCGCGAGACCGTTTGGGTCAATGGCACGTCGGTAGCCGATCACCCTGGGTGTCGAGGCGAAACTAATCGGCCACATGCCCCGGTAAGCTCGATCTCGGGGGTGTGCCCGTCGGGAACGGACAACCAAATCACTTTGGGAGTGGAGAGATGGCGGGGAGTAGCATGTACCCACCCCTTTGGTCAAACCGTCATTGGGGACGGGGTAAGGAAGTGGAGTCTTTGTGCTCTCGGGTGGCGATGGACCCAGATCCGTTTTTAGAAAGCCTAGTGAGGGTTGATATATGCAAGCTTAAGTGCTACATATGTCGTGTGGTTAGGGATCCCACCGGGTATAATCGGTTCATGAATCGATTTGCTTCTCCGAAAAAGGAGGCCGATTCCACGACCTTCATCGTAGTAAATGATGGATTATGTTTTTTAAGAAAAGAGAGAGTTGGAATAAGAGAATATGGTTACTCTAGAATAGAATAACCTAGAGTATATGAGCTACTAATGCGAAATAAAAATATTGCAAATAAGGATTCACTTATAGTAAGCTTTTCTCGCAAAAGAATTCTTGATTCTTGCTAAAAGCCTTACCTTGACTCCTAAGACCGGCATTCTGAGTCTTCTCTGTTTTCTTAAGTCGGGTAAGTCTTGTTGAGTACTCCCATTTATCGGGGTTCTTTGACCCTTGTTGCGAGGTGTTGACTCGTCTTTTGTTAACCAAGGTTATGTCGGTGGGCTCGACATGATGCGGTTGTCTTCTAGACTACTCGGCTTCCGCGAAATTAATTAAGTTAAGTTTTCTTAAATGTAACTTACTCATATTTTATAAAATTAATGTTATTATTCTTCCTTTTCGATCTGTATTTTTTCTAACAAATATTGTAATGTTGTAGCTTCTCCTTTGTTGATCCCGGTATGAGAGTGGTGTATGTCGGGTTTCCGATGACACCCGCCGAGCTTCTTAAGTTAGTGGGTGCATACGCGCGGTTTGTCGAGGTCTTTGGGACAAAAGACAGTGCGGAGTGGGCCCGATAATTAGGAGGTTACATTTACACTTGGGCATGACACAAGGCTTGATCGGCTCCCAATGGGCTTGAAAGAACGGCATTGAAGCCGTCCACTGGAGCCTTCGGCGCCATTTGAAACAACGCCGTCTCAACCTCTTTCTCTCGTAAACGATTTATCCGGCATATCATTCATCGGTGGTGTTACCTTATGTGGTACGTGAGCACACACCGGCTCGGGGGACAGCTCGCTTGTGCCGTGAAGCATTTCGATAGAAGTCGCACTCCGAAGCTGCTCAGTGTCTTCTTGTTCCGTCGGGATCGGCCATCATCATCGGTCGGGGTTTTATTCGGTTTGATCTCCCTCGCGCCTTGGCCCTTGCTTGAAAGAACTCGGTGTTCTGTCCCCCTCACGGGAGGGCAATCCGCGATCTTTTGCCGCTCCATCGTTTCTTCTGCGGCGCAAAGACCGTCGAGAGACTCGACATGAGTGAGCGCTCTCTAGCCGATGGCCCCCGATACAAAGCCGCTTGCTCGCTCCGCCTCTATCTCGATCCACGCAACTCCTTGATCCGATTTCTTCTGGACAAACACCGTCTGTCCCATGCTATAATGAGTGTTGCATGGGCCGAGAGGCCCCCGCCACCCCCCGAGCCCATCATCACTTGATCCCCGGATCCCACTTTTGTTTGACAAAATCCATATATTCACCATGTTGTTTCCACATGTTTTCATAGCGAAAGGCCTTGGGCTTCCGGTTTCCCTTTCCTCCCACATGCCCCCTGTACCCTCGGCGGACTTCCACTAGAGCACGCAGCGGTGGTCGGATTCGACCAAAGGGCACATGGTACACTTCGAATCGCCCTAGCTCGCTTAGGAACTTAGAGTCCCCGGCTCTATCCAAGCAGGACTTTAACGTTCGATCCGCCTCTGTTTGTTGTCCCATGTATAGGGCAAGCCATGAAACCCCATATCCGTGAGACCAGCGATCACTCACCGCCTCTGGGCGTAGCAATTTGCCCTTTGTTCCCTATCATTGCCCCGAATTGTTCCTCGGCAGAGAGAGTTTCATTGAAATCACCCAAACACAACCACGGGACATCCAGTTTGTGCCTTGAGAAACCTCATGAGGAACCAGCTCTCCCTGCGTCTCTCCCTCCTAGGCTCGCCATAAAGCCCGTAAGCGCCTTTGTGAAATCCGTGAGACGATCACAAGACAGCAATACGTCTATATGCGACCTTGACTTGCTCATCTCATAATCAAAACATCCTGGCGCCAAAAGCAAGCACCAAACCACCACTCATGCCCTCCGACTTGACCACAATGGCATTAGGGAAGCCAAGGTCTTTTCAGGCCGAGCACGTTCTTCTCCCATTCTAGTCTCCATCAAAGAAGACCACGCCAGGTCTACGCTCCTCCACCACGTGGCGAAGCTCTTGAAGCGCCTCGGGCCGCCCGCGCTTGGGCGATTCCGCCGAGGAGATTCATGGCTCTGGGTTGGCCGCCGTCGCAGGCGCCGCCCGATCGAAAGAGGTTTGTTCCGCTCTTACGCTTCTTCGGGATTTCCACCGTACTTCCACCACCCGGCCTCGGCCCCACCATCCATCGGGTGACTCTTGAAGATACCAAAACCCCCGGCGCTTGGGCACGGGAGACCCCCTCCGGCGGGGATATTGAGATCAAAAAGGCGAGTCACCTTCTCGGCAATTTTGATTTTCTCTTCCTCGGACCCTTGACTTGGTGCGTCGCGGTAGCACAGGAAGACCAATTTCTTGCCAGCCGTAGGCCTTATGATATCGGTGGCGGTCTTTCCTTTGGCGCCGCTTTAAGAGGCGGCCGGACTTCTGCTCATCAAATTTCGGTTTGACTCCTGGCGTGAGCCCTCCGCGAATTCGACCCATTACTCGCTGGTCGTTTTGGCTGCGATGACTGCCGAAAGCGACATAGACTCATCGCCCGAGGATTGGCGGGTGGCTGCAAAAGGACTCGCACTGGCGCTTCTTCTCCTCGAGGAGCTCTGTTTACATCATATGGCGCTTACCATCATCGCCTCGGCGCGGTGTTGGACATTCCATGTCCGAAAGTGCCCCAACAAACCCAACAATGAAAGCGGATGTATGGCGGGCGCTCATATGTCTTTGCGGAAACCCTTGGCTCCTCATGTTTGTTAATCCGCATCGTATCCCCCTCCTTATTGGTTTAGCAATCTCAATTGACACCCTTGCCCGAAGGAAGGCGCTTGGCCTTCCTTCGCATCAACATCCATCTGTATCACCTTGCCAATGAGATCCATCGCACGAGATCCTCTCCCTCTATTCATCCACCAAGAGGGAGGTTCAGCGATCGACCCCGGCTCCATCCGATCAAACTTGATGTCCTGGCCGGCCCGAGCTTTGCATCATACTCCCGTAGCAACACCGAGTACCTTCCCACCATCCATGGGGCACCGGCGGCACCCTCTCCATGTCCCGAAAGTACAGCCAAACTCCGCCCACGAAGAGGTTGTCTTCCTTGTCCCCGATGGGGCGAATTTTGATCCAACGGGGTTCCCCCCACGGCTTCATTGCGGCGCACCCGTGACACTCGCCCGGCGCCGGCGGCGGCACCTTCCCTATCAACGCCCACTCCACCGGGGCCATAGCTTCTTCCTCCTCATCGTCACTAAAATCGGAATCACGGCTTCCTCCTCCTCGGTCGGCCCGAAGCTTTTTGGGAAGATCGAAAGCGTTAGGGTTTAGGGCCTCAGCCCCCTCCCCGACTTGCCACTTCGGTCGGCGCCATGGCCGTCGGCGAGATGGCACAACACTTTCGAAGGTGGCTGCGAGGATCACCACCGCAGCCACAAGACAATTCCGGCCTTAGGAAACCCTAGCGGCACAAAACCCTAATGGTTCTTTGGGCGGGCGGCGCGGGATGGCTAACCAAGCGGTTTCTTTGTTAGCACCACACCGCAGCTGCGGCGGTGGTGACGGGGGCGGGGACGCCGGGGCGGGTGGCCGTCGGCGTTGCGGATCGGGATCGCCCGGTGGCGGCCCGATCTAGATCGGAACGGAACGAGATCGCCCCGGAATCGGGTTGTGGAGGTCGGGAGCCATAGGTCGGGATCCCCATAGGTCGGGACTCGCATGTACAATATGATCTGTGATTGTGTAGACCTACTCAAGAAACAATCGGGTTTTGAAGGTGCACAAATATGTATTTGGGCCTTGGTGGCGCAAAGCCGGGTTCCGGCCGATTGGAGAGCGGTGGCTATGGGATCGTGAACATTGTTAATAACCTCATCTTGGCCCAGGCCCAAGTGCGATTGGGCATGGATGGATCAATGTATGCAGTAGCCATTTTTTCCTTTTGCTCAAAAAATAATTTTTTTCCTGAGTTCTCCTTTGATGCTAGGTACTGTTCATACATGGTATTATTATTATTGTGGCAACACCCAAACCCCCAATGACAGGTGCATGAATTCATCTCCTAATGATCTTCGTAAACCAAAACAACCATGGCAAAGACAAAGAGACCCTGATCGATAAAGGGCCAATTGATAACCAGATAAAAAATAATCAAAATTAGCTCAAACGTAATCATTATCTAAAAAAAGCTCTAACGTAATCAAATTGGTGGGCTAATAGGAGAGATAAAAATTTGAGCCAAATTCTCAACTACTACTTGTTAGCCAATTAGCTAGCCAAACATACAAGGCAAGCAAATTGATACAGCTGCATACTATATTAGGTCGCCTAAACAATCCGGGTGATCAACTCATCGACGGCAATGAGATACTGTTTTGAACGTACGGATTGGTAAAACTTCTGCATGAAATCATTTTTATAAGCAATCCGGGTGATCAACTCATAGAATTCCTCTGAACTTCCTGGAGGTTGGCTGACTGTTTGGATAATCAGGAAGTGCAAAAATATTGGCAGGATGTGCACGAGTGAGTGTGTGACGTACTCAGGTTACTTGCAGGGGAGAATGCTGCCAGTACTGCAGATTTGACCGGATTCAGAGGACATCTTGGAGCCATGTGCTAAATTCTGTTTAGCACATCATGTCACACGCTATTTCAGCATGTGCTAACCTCGTACGCACAGTGCTAAACCCTGGGGTGCCTTGTGATGAGTTCCCCACATTCATCGCCCCTTTCATGCTGGCAGTTGTGGAAAGCTAGAAATGCGGCCGTTTTCAGAAATGAGATCCTAAATGTGCAACTAGTTCTTTGACAACTGCAAAACAGCTGCCATGCAATGGCGGCCCAGGCTGGAGGCAAAGAAGAAACATATTGCCGATACTTGGTGTCAAATCTTCCAGATGGTGCAAAATTTTGAATGGATGGGACATGTATGTCACATCGCATAATTTAAAGACGTTTCGTTTGTTAGTGGTAAATATTATCCTACCATGGCGTAACTAGGCTCAAAAGAATCTTACCAATGTACATCTAAAAACCGTGGAATTAGTTTATTTTTTTTTTACATACATTTAGCATCTAAAATACATGTAATGACATTTTGATGTGATGGAGAATCTTCTTTTGCATAGTGGAATTTTGGGAGGAATTTGGGGCTCTAAACAGGGGCCACAGATAGTAGAGCACTAACCCTATGTAAATTCTCGTCCAGACATCACTGTCACCCTCGATAGTACTCCCTCCGTTCCATTTCATTTTTTGCAACAATGGGAGGCGTGTCGTCAAACCGACTCAACTTTGACTACGTTTGTAGAAAATACGTGCAACATTTATATCTCCAAATAAATTTGTTAAAAAACTAGACTTAAAGATCTTTCTAATGATACTAATTACTTAGTATAAAATTTTTATATATTTTAATAAATAATTGCCGGCAGTTTGAAAATACTTGTTTTGTTTTCTGGGAAGCGAGAATTGCAAGTTTTTGCTACTGCCAGGCTTGATAGTAGGGGATGGAGATAGATCAGTACTTTATCAGTTTATATCACCCTTCTTCTTGGTATAAGAGCCTTTCTCCCGAACGACAATATTTATGGGACGGGGAAGTATACACTAATACTATTTTTATGATAATTAATAAAACACAAATATGTTAATTGACACCATTAATAACCTAATCAACACACAAAAATGCACTAATCAACATATTAGCACCGATCAAAACTAATACTACCAACATAATTACTAACTAATAATCTAACATACTAATATTCCTTAATTTATTTACTAATGAGTAATGACAAAGATTAGAAGACATGCATAAGTTGTTCCAGAAGATTTTTCGAAATAGGAAATCCAACATCTTGAGGTATGTTCCCGATTCATGGATTTTCTATCTTGGTTATCCACCAAACCAAATCCTTGATATCCATAGATGGTCCTATCCCATCCATGCATATCTAATCAACAACCAAGTGCACCATCCTTATATAAGTTGCCCAAAACTGCTCTCTTACGTCGACTTGGGGATGTCGGTAATTAAATTCCTTACATGTCCTGCTAACAAGTTAAAAACACATCTCATACCTAACGCAACCTATAACAAATTATAAATCTAATCTTTAGCACGCCCCACTTTTTTTGCCGGTCCTTAACGCATAAATTTTGACCTCCAAAGTACACAAAAATATCAAACATTTCTGTTATATCATAACAAAGTATTATTTATCGGCGAGTTTCGGTGTTTCCAAGTGTTTTGCGAAATTCTCAATTTATTCTCTAAATAAAGTATCTCAAATAAAAAAAAAAAAGTAGTACACCATTGCGGAGGGCTCGTCACGTTGATCAAAATGGATATATCATTTGCTATGTTTGGACTCCAATGTAAAAAGACAATGAATAAATAAAAATCATCTTGCAAGTGGGACCCAACCAACAGGACCATGCAGGACTTATCGGAGTTCGACACGTGGCATCCAGCGCCATAGCAGGCAGGCCATTCCCGCTCGCGCTGACGAGCGGGGCCCATGAACCAAGCAGCCCACGCAGGCAGGAGACAGGCGACGGGCATGGCCAATGGGCCGGTGGGCTAGGCGGAGCCCAGCTCCCTCCCACGAGCGGGAGCTCGCACGCACCGCCCAAATTCAAATCCGGCCGGCCATTGAGGAGAAGCCACGAGGCGCTGGCGGACCCCTCCGCGCGGGCGGACGAGCGCGCGCACGCGCTGCGGCGTTGCCGCTCCACTCCGACCGAACCAGGACAGGCGGCAGCTGCTGGTTGGCCCGGCTAAGGCGGTTTGCGGTCCGCGCGGCCCAGGCGCGCTTGGACCGGCGCAACCAAACCGGTTTCGGCCCAGGAACTCCGGATTTCCTTTCCAGAAATGCTGACAGCGCCTGGTTTTGTCGGTTCACCTCCGGTTCAACGCCTTAGAGGACGGTTCCCGCTGGGTTTTCTGGGTAGTTCGAAAGGAAGGTGACTTGCCGACCTCTCCAGTCGGTTGCATGGCCTAGGAGGCGGTAGAAAATATTTCCTTGTATAAGAAATGGCCTCTCTCCACCTCCACTATAAGTTTGACCACTCATCTTATTCAAAATTTTGTGCAAAATATCACTTCTTTTTGCCGTGACTTTCTTTATTAATAAAATTTCTTAAAAATAATTTAAATTTGACTATATTTACACAAATTTTTTGAATAAGACGAATGGTCAAACTTGGAGCCAAAAAGTCAAAACGACTTATAATTTGGGATTGAGAGAGTACTATCTTTGGTGATTTAATTAGTTATGGTCAATATGTGTTGACACAAAAAGCGCCACGTCATACTCTTAGACTAACCAAAATTGAGTGTTAACAATATAGGAGTACAAATTATTATTATAGCAAATAGATAAATTTATAATCAAATTTAACAAGAGAGTTTGATTTGCATGTGGAATTGCAATTAAAGTTAGTGTACAACTATAATTAAAATTTTAAAAATGTCTATTTTCCCTGAAATAAAAAGTGTCGAAAACTACCATATTGGTCTTATCAGTCTAGATTATTGACCTAAATATATCAAATGATACTTTTCCATGGTATAATAATGATAATAAAACCTCCACAACACAAATGTATTGGTACTTTGAATCTTCTAGACCTCACAATCTTTGCATGTCCTCTTTCCCTTTTTGTAAAGTACCAGTTGACTCCCAGGGTCGGGGATCAAATCTGGGACCTAGGGTGGGAACATGTTATGATAAATAATAAAGAGTAAATTATACTTACAAAGTACAATAACTATTTAAGTGGGTGCATGTTAGTCTAATATATTATAATTTATTGAATTTAATACGGCTATTATATATGTGGGTGTATGTCGATCCAACATTTTTCTAATCTATTTAATTTCATACGAGAACTTGTCTTATTGGCGCATATATGGTCCAAGCATTGTAGGAACATTTCTTCGTACACCTTTAATTGCTTGATTGGTTTAAACCCCAAAGTTTGATGAGCGATGGTTAGCCAAATCGATGGCAACGTTTTGACAACTAATCAAGTGGCTATACAAAAATTCTTATCAAGGTTTGGCAACCAGCCAAGTGCTATTCAAAAATTCTTGCAAAGGTTTTGGCAACCCAAATTTGACATTCCCTAGTTTTAGCTTGCCCTAGGTAAATTTTGGATCCCAACCAAAAGGCCCTATAACCGAACAAACCAAGTTCTTGTATGCGGGTTTACCAAGCCAAAGAAAAGAAGAAAAAAAGTGATTGCTACGGCTTAAAAGACGTAGTAAAAAAAAAAAATGTAGCAAGCATAAAAAGAAGATGATGAAGCAGTTGCACTATCGGAAGAATCAAGAAAAGACTGAAGAGCGAGGCGTTAATAGGTCCATGATAAGGATTTAGAGTGTACAGAAACACATTGTTACAATGTGGTCCGTATATGCACCAACGATACAAGTTCTTGGTTCAAATTATACATATTAGAAAATGTTGGACCAATATGCACGCACCTTGATAGTTTTTGTATTAAATCAAACAAATTACAAGATGTTGGACTAAAATACACTCACTTGGATAGTTGTTGTATAGTGCATGCAATTTACTCAATAATAAATCACGAAAAGAAGTGGAGGAAAGTTTGGGAGGAAAAAGATAGGATGAAATAGCACTTGTACTAACGGAGGTGGTGATCTTAATTGTATATATACTTGTGTTGTCTCTGTAATAGAGAAGGCTATAAATAGTCGATTTATAGAGGTTGTCTATAAAAGAATATTTAACAGAGAGTGTGGGGATTGGGGAGTCTTTCTAGGGGCCTGCCTCGCCATTTTCAGATAAAACACACTCGGTTCTATTAATCGTATGGTTGTCTTCTAAAATCCTTTTCATAGTACGTACCCAGTATACTATACATATTGTTGTCGTGGGTCATGGGTGGCCAATGGAGTTGTGCGGCAGGCCGGGTCATGCATCGACACACAGGCTCAGCTCGCAGAGTAACGACACATGTACGTACATGCCGCATGCATCAGACTACTTTCAATGATCCAATCCGTGCTGCATAGTACTCCCTCCCGTCCCAAAAATAAACGCGTTTTTGATTTTAAAACCACAAAGTTCAATCGATTTATAGAAAATACGTAGAAGATTTAAATCTCCAAATAAATTTGTTAAAAAACTAGATCAAAAAGATCTTTCCAATGATACTAATTATGTAATATAAATATTAATCCTATTTTAATATATGCAGGTAGATGTTTTAAAGTCGAAAAACGTCATTTATTTTGGGACGGAGGGAGTAGTACTCCTACTACAGGGATTTCTGATAGACTAGCTGCTCCCGGGACAGCAATAGCTAGCAATAGCATGCACCTGTTTGTTGCCTGCGTGACCTGCGGCCGTCAAAAAGTAAAACGAATCTTTGCCGGCCGGCTGAATCGTACTCGTAGTAGTACAGTGTATCATATATCGAGCGTGACGAGCGATCGAGCAGGTCAGCTCACACACTCCACTGTATATGTAGCACTGCAAGCACTCTGTGCATTTAAAACTTCATTTCACACTGCACGCAAAGATCAAATAAAAAGGTTGCATTGTATGTGCATGAAGTCATTCACACCACAATGCGACAGCTCTCTCTTTTTATCTGCATGAGCTAGTGTGGCTATAAAGTTCGTTTTGTTTAAATTTTAATTAGGTTATAAAAAAATGTCAGCAACATTTGTATCTCTAATTAAATTTATTATAAAAAGATATGTAATCAATTAGTCTAATCAAACTAATTATGCATCATAAATATTAATATTTTTATATATATTTGGTTAAAATTTTAATTTCTCAAAAAAAATGAGAATGATATTTTTGTAGGACAGAAAGAGGATTCAGTCAATGTTGCGCACTAGTTGCTAGATCTGCATACAAATTTCATCAGCAACTATATACAGGTACTCCTATAAAATTCCATGTGTGAACATTTATCAACAATGCATAAGTTTGGCATAAAAATTCTGAATCATTTTAATATAATTAGAATAGGGGCGCAAACAAGGCTGATGGCTGATTTTTGGCTGATTCAATACTATTACGCGGAGAAAAGTGAGCTAAAACAAGTTGAGACAAAAACAAGAGAACAAAATATTGAATCAGCTGAAATTAGCCATAGCCGTGTTTGCGAGCCGGCTCAGATTCTCCAGGACCCTTGGTCTTTATCTTCAAACATTAACATGCGGATCGAGCAGGTGGCTAGATCCATTGGTGGAGAAGATAGGGCCACACACCCTACCTCCAAGGCTCCAATAAGCACCTCTATATAAAGATTGATGAATGAAATGAAATCGCCGTAACCACCTACGGTAATAAAAAGTATAATTAGTGATGACTAGTAAATGCGAGTATCTAAGCTAACTTGGAGACTATAATCTATTTCGATGGGTTTCAGTAAGGATGCGTTATTGCTCAAAACATAACAAAAGATCTTATGTTTTGTCGACGGCCCATTCTCATCAAGCCATATATATGACACTGATATACATGTTTTGATGGTTCCGACCTTGTCCAAATTCAGGACAAAATGTAAAAATGGAAACATAGAAGAGAGGTTTTCCAGACTGCCCCGGTTCATTTTCACCCATAGCTTCACGTGCACTTGTGCAGTAAAAATTAGGACGATCAACTTTTTGCAGCTATTAGGACGATCAACTGAGCAGTCGAGCTCATAGCCTCTAGCTAGCTAGGCACAGCTAGCCAGCCAGCCAGCCCAGCCCACGCACAGTGACATTTTGCCAAGCAGAGCAACTGCGTTGCCTCACAATCCGTGGTCAGCTTTGAAACATTTTGCCAAGCAGAGCAAGGTGCGTTACTACTCACGATAACTTTGCATCAGCAGCCAGACCGGCCAGCATTCAAGTTAGCTTGCTCGTGCAGTCTTGCCTGCACTGCAGGAGTGGAAAGTAAAAGGAATCTTTGCCCATCCGAAGCCATTTGTGCATGCTTTCAAGTACTCTGAGGTCATAACACAAAAGCAAAATCAGTTTGTTGTTTGGGTTTGAGTCGGTGGATGTGTGGCACGCTTGTATTCGGACAAAGAAAAGTCCTGAAGGCCTGAGATTAGATACAATCGATACACTGATGTGTAGTGACGTGGGCCCTACATGTGGGGGCCCACATGCCATGTACTCCATACCAGCGTACTAGCTAGCTGATAGAGGATTGATAGACTGCCCCTAGGACAGCAATAGTAGCTGCTACAGTCATCTGTTTGTTGCCTGCGTGACCTGTGGCCATCGAAAGGAAAAGAAATCTTTGCCGGACGAGCTTGATCCTTATCCCGTATATCGAGCACATGCAGCTCAGCTCACACGCTCCACTGCCATCGAAGTGGTTGCAAGTCGACAAAGAAGGTTAAGTGAGTGGATGGACCAAAGCAATGAAGGGCGGACACAAACGGATATTGGACCAAAAGGCCAAGGACTGACCATGCATGGGTCGCATTGGGCACATGGATGATGCATGTGAAGGCGAAGCATCTTGACTCTCCAGCATTTGGTGAGAGCCGGCCGGTCCGAGGTCATGGAGTTTGGACACGTGCTGACATCCACGCTTAGAAAGACGTGGACGTGGTAGTTTGGCCTAAAAACCAGAAAAGTTTGGTAGTTTGGGTTTGATTGGTTTGCATTTGGGCGTCAAAAGGAGGAGTATCGAGTCAGGGGACGTGTGGCACAATCGTAAAGTCGTCAAGGCAACGGAGTATACATTCGTTTCACTGACAAAATATTGGATGAAGGAAAAGTTCATGGCATAACTTGATAAGATTTGTCGTCATCTATGTCCCTCTATTTCTAGCTAGAATCATCAACTTAGAAATAGCTTTTTTTATAGCAGAGGAAGCTAGATGATTGGTGGGCGGACCTGGTGCAAGTGGAGCTTCATTTACAGCGACCCGGTCGGGCCTGGATGCCTCGCCGTGGAGTGTTCCCTGTGGAGCACAGGGCGGCAGATCCCGCTGGACTCCCTCGGCTATGGGTGCCGTCCACTCCCCCTACAGGCGGGCTCGGGGCGGCGGGATCACTATAATGCCCCTCCGCGCCCCAGGTCGACGACGCCTCAGTCCTAGTGGGGTGTGCGATTCAGGCCGGCCGGATCGCTGGCGCTCCGGGATACGACGGTCCGGCCGCCCACCGAAGCTTCAGTTGCCGCCTTCCAGGCTCCATCATCGTCCCCCATCAAGGACCTGGTGAGAGCTTGCGCCGCGGTCGCGCCTCCCACCTCATCCACGGCAACCACTCCCATCCGCAGCGCCCGGCTCGCGAAGAAGGTCGCGGTACCGACCCACGCCCCGAACGCCAGGGCACGCGTGGTACTCCTCAACATGTGGGGCGGGAAGAGGGTGGACGATCCGTCCAACCCCGGATCCGAACGGCAGTTCGCTTCCCGGCCGCCAAGGCCCGAGGTGTCACCCAGCAAGACTCGGTCGTGGAACTCTTCCCGTGATGAAGAGCTAGGCATTTGTCGCGGGACGACAAGAGCGTGAAGCGCCCGCCGACGCTTTCTCCTTAGTCGCACAACTAGTCAACGCTTAGTACAACCTAGATTCTTTGCCGTTCAAGCCGGCGACTTCGCGGTCGTGTGTGACCGTCTTACTTGATGGCATCTCGCCTAAAAAGTAAGTTGGATGTAATCAATAACTCGATTTCCCTTGCAAAGACGTGCACAATGCACGCTTTTGAAAAAAAAAAAAAGATGACATCTCTTACCAAGTTAAAGGACCAGCCAGCATATAGCTAGATGATTTTTGCTTTCACGTTGGAGAATGTTTTCACCATATAGCTTTATGCGCAGTAAGTAGATGACATCAACTCGAGCTATAGAGGCACATCTATTAGCTAGGCAGCTAGCTGGGCACGCCACGCACAGCAGCATTCAAATTAGTTTTCACCAACTTGCATGGTAGCCCTGTTCGTGCAGCCTTGCTTGCGGCAGCGAAAGTAAGACGAATCCTTACCGTCGAGCATCGAATCGATCCAAAGCCATGTGTGCATGCATGTCTTGGAGCCGAACGCGCTGGTTCAACGTACGCACAGTGGCATTTACTCACAAAAAGAAACACGCCAGCGTTCAAATGATTTTTCACCGACTTGGTAGCCTGTTCGTGCAGCCTTGCCTGCAGCAGTGGAAAGGAAAATGAATCCTTACCGTCGAGCGTCGAATCAAACCAAAGCCATTTATTTGTGGATGCAGGCCTGCCTCTGCCTTGGAGCCGAACGCTGGTTCACATTTACTCACAAAAAGAAACACGCCAGCATTCAAATGATTTTTCACCAACTTGGTAGCCTGGTCGTGCCTGCAGCAGTGGAAAGGAAAATGAATCTTTACCGTCGAGCGTCGAATCAATCCAAAGCCACTTGTGCACGCATGCCTACTCGATCTGCCTAAGAGCCGAACGTTGGTTCCGAGCCTTTTTGCATCTTGCAAGTACATACTCTCGCTAGTCAGCAGCTGATTGGGGGTCTTCGTCCCCATCGGATACTAACAAAAGTATCAACGTAAACTGATCTCCAGTAAATCATCGGGGGCCACCAAGAGTCCCAGCTCAGCGCCATAGCTCTATATATGGACCTGCGCGCAGCTGCCTAGCCGCCCAACCTCATTGCATATTGCGAGTCTCCAGAAACGAAACCGGCCAGTGAGAGTGAGAGTGAGCTAGCTCCATCACTTGCCAGCGATCCATCCTTTGCTGCTCTGCTAACTTTGCTAGGCGGCATCGATCGAGCGGCGGCTGCAATGGCGGAACCGGCACCAAAGATGTGTGTAGTAGGTGAGTATCGAGTTTGTGTACGATGTAGTGCTTATTTGTCTTTGTGTCTATATAGATGGCAAACTATCTCTCTAATAGTATAGATCGAGTTTGCAGCTACGACGATATCTCCGTTCCTCGTTTTTTATTATGTCGTTCCACTGCTGGTACATGTATGTACTGATGTATACATGCATTATATAGGTCTTGCCGGTCCTGTTGGTGTTGGGAAATCTGTGCTTTTGAAGGCTCTCCTCGACAACGAGGTATATATACGTATGCATAGCACTGTTTTTGCATGCTAGAGTACCTAGCTAGTTTAAATTTAAATACAATGGACGATATATATACAGTATTTTGATAGCTCCTCCATCTCTATGCTAGCCATATTACATACTAGTATAGCACGCAGTGGTATATAGAATTTATTCATTTATGCATGCATGTGGTGGACCCTTTGGTTGTTGCTTTCAAGTCGTGCAATAATCAAGCATACTTAATTTTATATATGCTCAAGCACTACTCCGGTTGAAGGTTGATTAGTTCACGTACGGTAGATATGTTATTGTAAGTAAGGCAGGTATATAGACAAAAACTTCTCCTGATCCAGATTATATGATATATATAGCTAGTTCACTTTGTTTTTATAAGTAATCTTCCTTAGAAAAATGCATTATTATTGTATATCATCCTTTACAAACAAGTCGAATTAGTTTCATTATTAGATTAGTACAAATATATGTTTTGGCAGTGCATTTTTATTTGAAGCTATGGATGTTAATATTAATATGCATATGTTTCTAAAAACTTGGTCAAACTCAAAAGTTAAGAGGGGGTTTCCCTTAAGACGAAAATAATGAAGTATACTTCAGAATACTGATCATGCATGCACATAGTCAGTACTGCAGGTTTTGTACTCTAATCAAAATCACGACTAATGCCATTTAATTTCTTCGTCTGCATGTGCCTGCCGACCGTGGGTTCGCGTCCATGGCTTGGTCAAATATAAAGTTTGACTTGAACAAACAACCACGGCTGACAACCGAAAATTTGGTGTTTGAGCACGCCAACATCTTCAAGTGTAGCTCCGCCGATACTCGTGCAACATGCTACAGGTACACGCACGTCATCAAATTAACTAGACATAACATGTACGCTCCAATGTCTGCAAATGTTGTGCTGTACATGTGTGCGTACTAGCTTGTTTTCTTTTTTTTTTACAAAACGTGCACGTGCTTTATTTCTATTATTATTAGGTCGAGCGGCCAGGCGGACATGGAACACATTGCCTGCGGCACGATCAAGCATCAGGAGGAGCGCTTCTGCCTTTCCGGACGTGCCGCCTTCGTAGACTGCCCGGTATATATATGTAACGCTTGCACATTCATACCAAATTGATACTACTCTCTATATATATATATGTACTATAGGATGAATTAATGCATGTTGCTTTGCTTGTTGACGACGAGCGCGCAGATGAGTACGTACAGTAATAATAATTATTATATGTACATATATAGTACTGCTCAGCACACCCCACCCCAAACAAAATAATAATAATAATAATAACATTAATTTATGCATGCAGGGTGACCTTCTCCATGTTGACACGATGCTTAAGGGCATCATGCATGATGGCAGATGGGGTGCTGATTCTTTCACAGCCAACAGAAGGCTTTGAGGGTTCCCCCTATCGTAGATGCGCTGGCAGCTGCCCATTTGATGGGAAAGAGTATCATTCTAGTTCAAATCATCAAGAAAGATGAAGATAAGAAAGCGCTTAAAGGACACCTGAAAGTTATCGGCAGATGTAAAGACAATGTACGTACAAATATATATGCCTCCCTGTAGATTACTGCGACTGTAATTCCTTAATATGAATGAATGTACGTGCTTTACTTTTAAAGTTTTTTAATCTAAAAATGAATGAACTGACATTGCATTTTGGCGTTTTTCCTTTACTTTTTCCCTGTGTACGCAGCTTAAGATTTCTACGGATGTACATGTACCCTCAGTGGAGGTTCATACATCATCTGCACTGAAGGGCATCAGGCCTTGTGCGGAGAGGTGATACGCATGATGTCTCAACCACGTGGAGAGCTAGCTGCTTCGTCCTCCTCTTCTGCGGCGTTTATGCTCGTCGCGCGCAGTTCTGTGGTCGAACCGGTGGGGGGAGGAGGAGGTCGCCGCAGCGGCGGACGCAAAAGGCTGCCGGTGGCGCAATAACGTTTGCCACAATAATCGGACGTGTGATGCAGGTACGTGTGCAAGCAAGCGTCATTCTTGTCACAGTGATAATGATACACATGCATGGTTGTTTATTAGATTGCTCGTTCAGTAGCTAGTTGCCTTGTACACGTAATGAATATAATTGCAATGCATGGGTACATGCTGCTTCATTCCTGCACTGCAGGGGATTGTGTCAGTAGGAGATGAAGTTGAGGTCCGGCCAGGGGTCATGATGGGCGACGGCAACGGGAAGATCGTGTGCTACCCCTATAAAGCTCAAGGTTATGTCGGTGTTGGCGGTTCGGCACAACTCAGAGGTTGAGGAGGAAGAGGCAATAGGGGGGACGGGCTGGTGGCGTTGCGAGCAAGCGCCACGATTGACAATGCGGACGACAACGAGAAGAGGATGAATCATCATCGGCTGGTTGGAGTTTTCCTCGGAGGAGATGAAGATGAAGGCACGGGGGCCATGTGCTTGGCCATCCGGGCAGCTTACCAGATGTATACGACGGGCTCAAGGTATGTGCATGCATATTACTGTAGTAGTATATGCCTGTATACCCGGCTCCAATCTGTATGATTGATTATCTCTGCTGTGCTTGCAGATGGATGTCATTCTCATTCCCATGATGAGTGACCCCTACACCGGAGATGTTTACGAACCACTACCGCCGGTGCAGGGCGGTGAGAAGCTGCAGCTCATCATCGGCACCATGTCAACCTGTGGCACGGTGACGACGTCGACGGTGGAAGAGGTGAAGGTCGGGAGCGGGCGCAAGAAGAAGACCGTGAAGAGGACGACCATCGTGGTGACGGGTCTCTCGCCGCCCACCTGGGCCCGCTACCGCGAGAGCATCCTCATCTGTCGCCAATTCAGGGTGTCCTGGCATGTCATTGGTAGCGGGACGGTCCGTGGCGGGAGCAAACTGCACTGTAGCCTGGTACAGTAGCTGTCTAGCAGGCCAGGTCGGCCCCGCTACTACTATCTGGACTACTAAATAATTTATATTTAAGTTAGAGAACTTCGTTATTGCTGCTAGTATGCAATTACTCCGTGTGTAGGAGTATTTAGTTTGCAGTACCTTAATTTGATCGATGAACTCTTTGTGCAAGTGTTAGCTAGCTAGCTACTACTAGTAGGCAGGCTATCAAGTAGAGTAGTATATGCCACTGTGGCAGTGTACTTCAGTTCCCTGCTTGCCTCTGATGACTGGATTTCAAGGACTATCCACAGTGATCTCTAGTAATATACCTTGTTTTTTATTCCTCATCCATGGGGAAAAGACTTATTAACTGGCTGGCTCTCTGTGCTTCCCTATCTTTTTAGCTCGTCTTTTTTTTTAAAAAAAATGGTATTGGAGATGAAAATGACCGTCCCGTTTTGCGCTGGGGCGAGATGGCGTTTCCATCCATCACGCGCTGGCGTTGCCCCAACCTGTCGCTCGCAGGCGTTGTGCCCATAGATTGGCGCTGGCTGAGATGGACCGGCCATACACACCGCGCCAGTATCGATGATCGATCCTCACCGAATCACCCGCCGCCGCTCGCGCGGACTGCATCTGCAAATCAAGCACCAGCGCCCGTGCCTGCCTTGCGTCGCCAACTACGACCCCTAGCTATGAGACGATGCGTTGATATGGAGAATCTTTTATAAAACACACGTATATTAAAATTTCAAACTCTACAATATTTTATTATTCAACTAGTAATTTAGCTAACAATTTTATAGCTATTATAATATAAACTTGATACGATTGGATTCAATTATATTATAGTATTGGCTTACAAATATAAACAATATAATGCAAAATAAGTAAATGGTCAAAGTTAAATTTAAAAGACTGTTTTTATATTAAGCTGCATATCATTTACAAAAGAAAATGAAAGTAATAAGCTTATAACTAACGTGGAGGGTAAAAAGAACTGGGCAATAACTAGGACTGCCCAAAGCTCAAATAAATATGAAATGGTTTTGAAGCTGACTAGCTGACGTGAAAATACAGATCGAATTGCCGGTACCTCTATTCTTTTTCTCAGCTAGGCCATGGTCCATGGATATAGTCCTACAGAATATTCCAAGTGCCAGACCACAAACGATCCCTCAAAAGTTGGATTACTACACCCTGCTAGCTAGAGGAACAGGGTCATTCTCTGCCATCATTATCATTCTGGTGCACAGCAACAGCTTACCACTAAACGACACTATTAGCACTACTGACAAGAAAGAAATCTATACTAATAGCATTGTTATTACTAGTGTAGAGACAGGACGGGGCATTCTCAAGCCTACCCAGAGCATGACACTTCCATCCACCACCGTCCATATATGTCTAAACAGAGCCTTCCAGAGTGCAAGCAGAAGCAGGGGGTATCAAGATGCCAAAGCATCGTGCACACCGGTCAATTGGCCAAACCTCTCAAGCTAAAGGCCAAGTTTTCACTAGTTGTATTTGCTGTCTTTACAAGTGGCATATAAATCAGCTTCCACCAGGTTGTTGCATTATTTCCCAAATCACTGCTTTGCTTTCTCTGTTCGCTGGCAAGACTGAGACGAGAGAACCGGCATTGCAGCTGCAGGAAGCTGGCCACAAGCTGGCAGACATGCTTACAAAAAAAAAAAAACAGGTTATTAGACAAGTCCAAACTCTATTTCGAGGCTACCTAACAAAAGAAAACACACTTCCAGCAGATGACAAGTCACTATTAAGGAAGAAGAGAAATTATGTTTTACCTATTGTTTCAAGGGTTTAAAAGATGAGACATCAGCGATTTCTCAGGCATCAACACTACCAAACCCAAGTTTTCCAAATCCAATACCATGGCTGTTCTGAAAACGAAAGAACTGCTGTTTGTTCCTCACGCCAAATCCTACCAGCACAATCGCGTGAGATACAACACGATGATCACTGTCCAGTTTAGCTTCAGATTGATCAAAAAGTGTTGATCTCGTCACCGCCCAAGCTCTTAAAATTCCTGCTGATAAATATACCTGTGTGCAAAAGGCTTCCTCTGAGAATTTTCTTGCACGAACCTTTGAATGAAGGCGGTTGGATGTGTGATTTCGCTTTGTACCTGAAACCAGTCAGAAAAACAAGAACAGAAAATAATTTATATTGTGACATGGTGCTTATCACTTGTGGAAGATAATATCATGATTCAGGTTTAGCTAATGTATAAGTCATTGATATTAGTGCCAGCTAGAATTTAGCTTATACTGTAGGTGAAAAAGCATAATGCACTAACTGCATTAAATAGAATCAGATATCTCTACAACTAAAGGGCTTAACATTTCTGTTCACACACGGGCTTCATATTCACAGTTGTGTACCAGTCTTGACTGAGAAATAAATAAATTCTAGTTAAAGCAGTCATTATTACCATAATGAACCTATTATCACCATAATCAACCTAGCACTAAAAATCCTGCAAGCTCTAATCTTAAGAACCTAGACTAGGGCTCTATGCTGAACATGGACAACTAATTATGGCCAGAAGGTTTATTACCAACAGTATAATTACAAATTATCTATACCTAGCCCCCGCAAAGGAAAGAGGGAAAGTGACTGAATTGACAAAAAACTATCAGTTTTATGGCCACAAGGTCTATTACCAACAATATAATTACAAATTATCTATACCTAGCCCCGCAAAGGAAAAAAGGGAAGGCGACTGTATTGACCAAAAACTATCAGTTTTATGGCCACAAGGTTTATAACCAACAGTATAATTACAAATTATCTAAACCTAGCCCCCGCAAAGGAAAAAAGGGAAGGTTACTGAATTGACCAAAAACTATCAGTTTTATGGCCACAAGGTTTATTACCAACAGTATAATTACAAATTATTTAGCCTCCGCAAAGGAAAAAGGGAAGGTGACTATATTGACAAAAACTATCAGTTTTACTTCATACTCCATCGAAACAATAGTCAATATGTATTTGCCATAAACACTCAAGATAGCGGGAGTCACTAACCTGTTTTTCCCGATTTAAAATCCTTATCACTCATCACCCCATTGGACTCCATCATTTCCTTGAGGATTTTTTGTTCTCGGTTGTTTCTCATCAGAATCCCATGAAAACCCAGGGCCCATTCTATTCTCATATTGGGCAATCAGATCCTCAATTGAGAGATTCCTGAAAGACCTCCTTTTTTTTTTTTTGCACAGTCAAATCTTACTGCGCCTTCAATTGCTGTAACAATGGCGTGCGGGGATCGCACGTACCTAAAACAGGAAAAATATTTTAATTTATTTAACGAAAATATAAATAATACTTATATGAACGATTACAAGGCGTGATAAAGCACAACGTATTTTGACGCTGGGCTTCACGCCGGGAAGAATCAACTGGTTGTTCACTTTTACATGTCTCCCACGAAAATTCGTGGTCCAGTTGTTCCTAGATCAAAAAATTAAACAATAGAAAGATATTATTGGGTTATTAACAAACAACAATCTACTAAAACTATATTATTGATAGACTAGAATGTCAAAGGCTTAGATTACTCAATGAGGAGATTAGTGGGGATTACATATATCAGAGGAGAGGGGAGCCCAAGGGGGCAGCCCGAGGCCCTAAGCCACCCTGTAGGGCGGCACATGTATCTAAGAGTACTAAAGCAAGGACAATTAATTGTGCCCCCAACCCCTTGGTCGGGCGTCGATTGGAATAGACACTTTCAGCTGGGCGAAAATGCGTGAAGACGGAAGAAGAGAGTCCTTTGGTGAAGAGCCCGGTGAACTACGGCGTGGTGGGGGCGTGAAGCACACGAACAACCCCAATGGTGACCCGTTCAGGGCCGAAGTGGAGGTCAATTTCCACATTCTTGGTGTGGCGTCTTTGAACGGGTTGGTGGAGAGGTAGGCGGCAGCGGCGTTGTCGCGATGAAGCGAGGTTGTCGAAGTGCGGGGGCTGAGGTGCAGCTCTTGGAAGTTAGCGCGGCCAAGAAGTTTTGGCGACACCGTTGGTGACGCCGCGATGATACACTTTTCGGCGATGAATCGAGATACGGTGGGTTGCCGCTTCAACGACCGGGGACATGAGGTCGCCATCGAGGAAGACGGCGTGAATCGGAGGTGGCCGCCGGGTGTCGGTGGCAACCGACCCGGTTGGCGTCGGTGTAGACCCAAGCCGAGTGGTGGCGGTCGCGAGGAATGACAAGACTGTAGTTGATGGTGCCTCGAAGATAGCGGAGGATCCGCAGGCCGCAGCGAGATGAGCCTCCCGAGGATCATGCATGTACTGGCAGATTTGCTAAACCACATAGGCGATGTCCGGCGAGTGAATGTGAGGTACTAAAGCGCCGCCGCAAGGGTGTGGTGGTGTGAATCATCCACGGGTAAGGAAATCTTGGCACATGTGTAAACCGGCAGGAAGCGGGAGCAGCCACTCATGCCATGCCGAGCAAAGAATGTCAAAGGTGTCCTTGGCACATAGTAGCATGGTGTCCTTCCGCGAACCGCCACACCAAGAAAATGGTGTAAAGAGCCAAGGTCCTTCATAGCCCCTTTTTTTGGCCGATCAATCACCCAACAAGAAGTGATGGAGAGGAGGCGGTGAGGATGATGTCATCCACATAGAGGAGACAGTTTCTTAGCCCCCTTGACGATAGATGAACAACAAAGTGTCAACTTGGCTGGAATCCTGTGGACAGCGTAAAAGAAGCAAAACCGCCTTGTATTCAAGCGCGCGCAAAGGCCCCGCTTGAGACCATAGAGGACTTGTTGAGCTTACGGACATGGTTCGAGCAACGGGATTGGTGAAACCCGGGTTGAGAGCAATACACCGTCTCGACAAGGTCCCATGGAGGAACACGTTCTTCACATCAAGTTGATGGATTGGCCAATCTCTAGAGTGAGCCAAGGAGATGACGTGCAAAATGGTGGAAGGCTTGACAAATGTGGCCGAAGTCTCGCCATAGTCAACGCTGGTCGTTGGGTGAAGCCGCGGAAGGACCCAACGAGCCTTATATTCGTCCGTGGAGCCGTTGGCATGAAATTTGTGCTTTGAAGATCCATTTTGCCGCTGACCACATTGTCCATGGCAGGACGGGGACGAGTTCCCTACTTGTTGTTGTCCATGAGGGCAGCGTGTTTCTTTCCTCCATAGCCCCGCGCCAAAGCGGGTGGTGGCGAGAGCGTCGCGGCAGGACCGGGCGGCGGAGAGAGTGCCTCGGTGTGGAGGACACGAGGTTGCTAGAGTCGGACTTCCCAGCGGGTTGCCATGCCATGGGAGTTGGGCGGGATAGTCACGACTTCCGGGAGTCTGAGCATTGCTTGACAAAGCACGGAGGAGATGGGACGATGCTCGATCGTCGGCGAACAGGCCGTGGGAAGCGTAGACGGGGCGACGGTGGCTTATTGGAGTAGGGCCCGAGAGCACCGGGGCGTGGGAGCCAAGAGCGCTGCGGTGGCGGACAGCAAGTCCACTGGTCCTCGAGCGCCGAGGGCGCTTTTGGTCCAAAGACGACGCGCCGTCGACCTTGGTTGAAGGTCCCGGCAATAGATGCCGGCAGCGTCGGTGTAAAAGGGTGCCGGGGTCATGGTAAGTGGGAAGGGTGCTATGGAGAGCAAAAAAGGAGTGCTCAGAGTGCGGGGTTTTGTGGGGAGGCGATTGAGGAGATGGGTGGCGTGGCGAGGGCATCCGGCCCAATAGGAAGGGGGCATGGATGCTTGGAAGAGGAGAGTGCGAATGATATTGTTGATGGTGCGGATAATACGCCGACTTTGCCATTTTGCCGCGAGGTGTAGGGGCGTGACATGCGAAGGGAAACAACGTTAGCAAGAAAGAAAGCACGAGAGGCGTAACTATGAAATTCGCGATCGTTATCACATCGATAGATTTGATAGTGCACCAAGTGCGTTTGCACAAGAGCGAAAAAATTAGAAAAGAATCGGGAAAAGTGTCGGACTTTAGGCGCAGAGGGAAAGTCCAAAGAAAATGAGAGCAATCATTGAGAAGCTCTCGATGATGAACTAGATAATATTTGAAGCGGATAAACCGAAACATGGGAAGTCCACAAATCTTTGTATGAAATCAAGTTTTTAGAAGCTCTCCATGATGAACTAGGAAAAGGTAGGCGGACATCTCGCCCGAAATGGCACGCATGGCGTGTGGAGATGTCGTGAGACTAACTTTGCCGCAGATGATGGAGGAAGACCGAAAGCAAGGCTCAAGAGTGGCGAGCGGGGTGTCCAAGGCGGCGGTGCAGTGGTCGGGGAGGGAGTCGCCACAATAGCGCAAGAGCCGGAGGGAGTCGACGGGAGTAAAGAAAGTGTAGAGGGGCCCGAGCTGTCACGGCCCGAACAAGGGTGTTCCGAACGAAGATCCTTCACGGAAACACCAAGAGGGTCAAATTCGACTCAAACAAGATTGTCGGTAGTAAATTTGCGAATGGACAAGAGATTTTTTATGATGCCGGGGCAATGAGGACATCATTGAGGCGAGAACGGGCCGGGGATAATGGAGTAGCCGGTGTCGACAACGGATCCATCACCCATCCCAAGGTGCATGGGGGGAGGGGTGTTGAGGGAGATTGTGTTGAAGGCGGCGAGGGACTGCGCATCCCAAGTAGGAGGGCTCCAGGGCGCTGGTAGAAGGGACCCGGAGCTCGGGCGTAGAAACACGGTGACTCGTGGGGCTTGGTGGGGCGGCTGGGGCGGACTTGGCGGGGGGGAGGAGGCCCTTGAGGAGCGCTGAGGTGGGCCACGGGTTGTAGATGGAGGGCCCAGCGCCTCGGCGGCGGCAAGGCCGCTGGTCTGGTTGCCACGACCGCGACCATCGCGGCGGCGACGCCGGCCGCGCTGCACCCCCGGAGCCGGCGGGGACCCGATGATGGCGTAGGGGCGACTGTTCACCGCGAGCGAGGGGAGGAGGAGCCGGCCGGCTTGCCGGGTGCGGTGGGCGGACGAGGGGTCGGGAAGGCATGTTGAGCTCGACGGGAAGGAGATCGGCGCAGACGTCGGCGAAGGAGGGAAGGGTCGCTACCGGGTCACGAGCTGGGACATAAACCGAACGCTTTGTTAAGACCACACACAGGATGTTCATTACAAGGGTGCGATCACGAATGGGCTCGGGCCGCGATTAGCAAGGGCATCGGCCATGCCCTTCATCTTCGGGCGGTAGTCGCGTCGACGGAGTGGGCGCCCTAGGATAGGGGAGAGCGGAACTCGGCGTCGAGGAGCATGGCGTGGGACTCAAGGTTGTTCAAGACCAAGCCAGCGACCCGTGCGGAGATGCAATCGCACTCGTGGATGACGTCCGAGGAGGGTCCGGGAGATGGTGTTGAAGATCCGAGACGACCACGCTAGCCCATGGGAGACCACGCTGGTGGGTGGGGGCGAAGGTCGTCGGTGAGGCGTGATCCTTCAACGAAGCGGCGAGGATATGGAGGGGCGCGGCCACGCCCACTTGGAGTAGTTGGAGGGCGCAAGTCCGTAACGATCGAATCAAGTTCTCGATGTTCCGAATGGCGGCGGCTTGGCTTATGCGAAAGCGGCTTACGGCTTCATCAGAGACGGAGTGGTCGCCGTCGCCCATCGTCGAGTCGTCGTCGCCGTTGTCGGTGTGCTCTAGGGCGTCGGCTTTTGTGCGTTCCCACCTCGAGGGTGGCGAATGCAGCGGACGCGCTTCCTGGGGCGGCGGCGAACTTGAGGATGGCGGCCTCGTCTTGTAGGTGTTGGCTGCGCTCGGCGTTGGAGGAGCCTAGAGCGGCAGCCTCATCCTCCAAAGTCTTGGCGGCGGCCCGGGGCCTCGTTGCGCAACTTGGTGGCGGGCAACCGCAGATAGCGCGGAGGAGCTGGAGGCCCTAAAGGTGGGAGCGTCCATGGATGCAGCGGCCCGAGAGAGGCGCGGGCGATCCGAGGAGTCGGCGCGGGCGCCAAGGGAGCGAAGCAAAGGTGGGTGGGAGAGGAAAGGTCCAGGACTAGATAAGTATGCCGATACCATGATAGAATGGAATGTCAAAGGCTTAGATTACTCAATGAGGAGATTATAGTGGGGATTACATATAAATAGAGGAGAGGGAGCTCAAGGTGCAGCGCCCAAAGGGCCTAAGACAGTTTGTCGGCGGCACATGTGTCTCAGTACTAAACATGACAATTAATTCTATCAATTATAAACTTATAAGATGATATATTACCTCATGGCCACACGCGCGACAACGAAATAAAAAAAACTTGTAGTTCTCGTTTTTCTGAAAAAGTGTAATATTGCAGACAGGACACATCAAAGTCTTCGTAGCGCCGTCTACCTCAATCTCTTCCATCCTGTAATTGTTAATAGGCCACATGGCATATATTAGCAAATGTATGTTAATATTTTTTTTCAAAATTTTCCAATAGAAGATGAAGTAAATCTACAAACAAGGAAAGTTAACCACAAAATATAACCTTCATAATTGTATAAAAAATCTTGTATTCCATTAAAATTATCACCTTAGAGAATCTAATCTTATCATACCAAAAATACTGCTAAAAATAACATCAAAGCCAGTACTGCACAAGGGATAGTAAACATCAAGTATTGTTCCAGCTACTAACTGATGCCTTTGTAGAAACCTCTATTTTATTTTCTTTTATTGTTAGCATGATACATGACAACAAAACATGGCATAGCAGTTAGTGATATGAGTAATAAGCTTATAACTAATGTTGCTGTGCACCAGAATGAAGGCGGAGAATGACCCTGTGTCGCTGTTCCTCTAGCTAGCAGGGTGTAGTAATCCAACTTTTGAGGGATCGTTTGTGTTAGGAGTACTAATACTTAGTAATGGGTCTGGCACTTGGAATATTCTGTAGGACTATATCCATGGACCATGGCCTAGCTGAGAAAGGAACAGAGATACCGGCAATTCGATCTGTATTTTCACGTCAGCTTGTCAGCTTCAAAATGGTATGCATTTCATAATTATTATTATTTCAGCTTAGGGCAGTCCTAGTTATTGCCCAGTTCTTGTACCCTCCACGTTAGTTATAAGTTTATTACTTTCATTTCTTTTTGTAAATAATATGCAGCTTAATATAAAAACAGTCTTTTAAATTGCACTTTGAATAATTGTCAAGATTCTGGGGATTAACAACTGAAATGAATAACTAAGTAGACCTTGACTTTTAAATAGTATTTGTCAGCACCCAGTGGATATAAAAACTCCTGTTAGAAGTTGGTTCGATGACTACTAGACAATTTTCTTATGAAATATGATTTGTATGCTATTTAAGAACATTCAGAACTACCATTTTAAGAATCCAATCATGAAAATGGAAAAATTTCAGTACACTACAATTTGTTTTTTTCTTATATACAGGTCTTTTGTTCCTCATTTTGAAGTTTTTGCATGCTCAATTATGTAGCCACCTTAGTTTAAATTTTGTCAGCAACTTTGGTTTCCTCTGTGATCATAAAATTATAAAACTTTGTTTTTACACCTACTGTTGATGGCCTTCTCTTGCTTGCATTTTATGTTACTGCTTTCATTGCTACCTGCTTGAAGAAATGCTCGATTGGTATATGCACTCTACTAATTTTACACCTAAGGTCAGCTAATCGCTGATCTATAGCTTGTGCTGCCACCAGTTTACACACTTTCTTGCCCCTGCTTCATCTTAGTATGATAGTAGAAAATAACCACTTAATGCAGTTTGCACCATGTAGTAAATTCTTTTTTAGGAAATAACAGTTTGGTTCTCTATGTTCTTATTGGAATATAGGTTCACATATCTTTATCCTGGTTTTTGGATGCAAATTTTTTTATAGAAGTTTCATGTGATTGATAATTGTACATGTCAGAGAAAGCATACAAAAAAGCTACATGTCTTCTGCTGTCACCAGGTAGATTTTTTTTGTAGCTCTGTGCCTACTAGCTTTTAACAGTTTTTCATTGTGTCCTAAAACATAGAATCTCCTGAAGGGGTTCAGAAGAATCACAGACATGCTTTCCAGCATACAAGATGTTACCATTGATTTGTGAAGGACAACGGAAAAGATTAAAACTGTGGTTTCTGTGTCTTAATCTGTTGCTGTTTAATCCATTTTCTCATTCCAATTCAAAAAAAGGCAAAGCTGTAGTGCAGTCGAGGTTGAAGAAGCAGCAGCACGAACCACTGGGAGGAATCCAGCCAGGTAGGTATTTATATTTGCTGCTAATCTATGAAAAAAAGAAGGGGAATCGTGCTGCGGGCGAAGGGTACCTGAATGCCGCCGCTGGCGTGACCTCTGCAGCGATCCCCTTCTGGCGGCGGCGGCGGCGGCGGCGGCGGCCGATGATACGGTTTTGGGGTGCGACGGCGCGGTGCGAAGCCGTAATGGAGAAAAATTTTCGGCTGTGGGCTGTGAGCTGTGGGCCGCTGTGGTCTATGGGCTCATGGGCCGATTTCCAGAGAATCACCCTGCTCAATGGCGTATCTTCCTCCGAATTTTCACTTTCATCGAAAACCAGTATCGGCTACGGTATAATTAATTTTTACTAAAACAAATGGATCGCAGGATAAGATAATAATATTTTTTTTTTTTTTTGAAAGCTAAGATAACAATATTGTTAAATGAAATAACGACATTAAACTGACATTTAATTCAAAAGCGTAAAGTTTGCGCCAAAATTGTCCCGCTCTCCAAAGCGAGCCGAATCCCAAAACCTCGGCGTAAGCAGGCAGAGATCACCCGCTCCGGCTCACTAGTCACTCCCCGGCTTGGTGGTCGGGTCGGCCACCTTGGGCAGCATAGGGTAGATTCTTGGCGAGAAGCACGCTGTCGCGGTAGTCCCCCGCTTTCTTGGTTGTGATGTTGTACAGCTTGCCCAACGGAGGAAGGCGAGGGAGTCGCTGTCAATCTCTCGGCCATCATCCAAGTCCATAGCTCGCCTCTCGCCTCAGGTCGATGCCGTAGGAGGCGTGAGCCCACCACGCGGGGGCTCGCACCAGACGCTCGGACCTCCCGCGCGTCGTCACGGAGGAGTCGCAGACGATCTTGCTCAGGTAGTGGCACGCACCAACGAGTCGATCCACAACCACAACGCTTTACGGTGATGACGCCGCACCGGGGGCGAGCTTCACTTCACGGCGAGGTCCCAGCCGCTAAGCGTCTACCGGATGGCTTCGGCCATTGTAGTGCCGCCAGATGAGGCCCCGCTGGACCTCGAGCCCCGTGCGCTGTGAACCGAGCACGGCAGGTGAAGCCTCGAGTCGCACCGGGATGACGACGCCGACGCGGGCGAGGGGACTCCTCGACCCGCCGGCGCTGGAGAAGCGATGCGGCGCTTCGCGGGGGGCCGGCGGTGAGAGAACACCAAGTTGGGCGCCGAAGTAGATGTGCTCAAGACGCAAGAGTAGCGGTAGGGCCGGCGACGCGTCTCGCTTTGCCGCGTTGGGAAAGAGCGGAGATTGGGTGCGCCATAGCGGGAGCGTCGTCGGATCGGGCGACGCCGTTGGGGCGGAGCGCGCCAATCGACGCCGGCGTGGCTTAGGGACGGAGCTCGGTGGTGGGCGGTGAGGTAGGGAGCATGGTGTGGCGGCGGTTAAAGAAGGCGGGTGCCGCACGCGGCCTTGCGGAGGAGACGAAATTGTGAGCTCATTGGCCGAATTCTCCACGGGGGTCCGAATTTTTTCACGACTTGATGGTTGTGGTGGGTGGAGGAAGGATTGTGTGATCATCGAGGAATTGTCGGGCGGGACGGAGCCGAAGGATCACATGGGGTGCGGAGCGCGGAGTGAGACTTGGATTGCAAGGGCGGGCGACCGAGCGAAGCTTTTTTACCGCCACGATAAAAAAAAAAGTCTTATTTTCATCTTTTTTATGTTGTAGAGATTAGATCACCGTGATATTTACAACGATAAAATGTAACATTTATCACACTTACAAACCTCAAACGCGTGATTGGAGGAGAAACAGGAAGAGATCGCATGCGGCGTGGGCGTGGGTGATGGCAGGCGGCGTTACTTTTTTTTTTAAATTGATTGAATGATACATTACTTTCTTTTTTAGTTGATTGAATGCTTTTGTGGTAGAAAAGGAAAGGAAGTGGTAGAAAAGAAAAAAAGGAAGGAGAAATCATGTGCATTGGTTGCCATACGTGGGGGTTGACTTTCCTTTTTCCCTTCGCATGGCCGATGGAGGGAGTGGAGGTCTTTGGATCGCATGCAGCCAAATGGAAGTACCAAAACAAATGTTGCATAAAAAGAAGTCTCTTTTTTTTGTTCTTTTTATGTTGTAGAGATAGAGATTAGGTATATCGCCTAGAAACAAAGTTGTTTGGGTATTTGGCTCTATGGCCTAAATTTAAACTTTATTTATTTTGTATGGCCTTCCGTGCAAATTTAGCTTGTAATGGTGTTAACTACGGTGTAAAAAGCCATTTTACCCTTAATGGGAATAAACAAAGTTTTTGTTTCATTTTTTTTATAAAAAAAACAGAGTACATATTGTCGTGGTTGTCAGTATATGCGTGCGTGGTGCCTCCGTACCGTATATATAAATGTGATATATATATATATTATGAACTCAAAATATATTAAAAAAAACAGTCTTTTTTTTTTTTTTCTATCAAGTGTAAAATGGTCTTTTTTACCCCAGAGTTAACACCGTTAGAGGCCAAATTCAGACGAAAGGCCATATAGCTAAATAAAGTTTGAATTGAGACCATAGAGCCAAATTCATTTTAAAAAGGCCAAATACCTAAACAACTTTTTTTTTTTTTCCAGGGTTCTATATTTTTATAGTCCACTTTCAGCCTTTATCTTACAATAGACTGATCAAAGGATCTCATGCCTCAGACACATAAGCAAGTTCCTTAACACATAATTCATAAATTAAGGTAGACAGTACAGTATTCAGTCTGATTACGATTCATGCTAGTTCAGCTGAAAGTGTCAAATTAGACTCTGAATGTTTCCTCCATTGGGATTGGAAACTCAGTTGGACGAACCCAATGGACGAAATACATATATATAGTAATAAAATAAAATACAAGACGAGCTATTTAGTTTGGAATCTCCTGGTGGTCGCCCATTCATCTTCCTAACCCATCAGACACGTCGCCTGCAATAAACTTCGATATCTTCTTTGGCTACATCTTCATCATTTGTGCTCCTGATTTTTCAAGCCCAGCTTGGAATAAATAGTTTCAGCACGACTTATCATATCAGCATAACACTTCACAAGCTCAACATCTCGGTCAGGATCGAAAAACCTGTAGTCCACGTCAATGGTGGTTGGCCAATCATGGTCATCCTCAGTTTCATCTGTCTTGTGCGGATGCCCTCCGAAGTGCTTCTCACCATTTGGATGGTCAATTTTTTTTCTCTTGATCCTCGCACAGGCATAACAATTATCTGCGTTTGTTCACAAGCAATATTAGAGACAGAATCTGCCACAGAAATACGCCAAGAAAAAAAGGAACTTAACATCAATCAAACATCATACTGCAAACAGGACATTGTACTATCAGGTTGTGCAAAACAAATGCATCTCCAGGTTGTAATACTCCACATTAAAATTGACAGATTCCAATGCATTCCGTGTACATCCCAAAATCTTTTTGCTCAACATACAAGGCAATCACTGCTGCATATAAATCAGCCTAAACCTGTTACTGGTTCTTTTTTCTGCAGAACCATTGTTTGTTCTTGCATTAAGCAAGACCCACAAGAAGATTTCATCTACTCTGTCTATTCCAAATTATAATTTGGTCAAGTTTATATAGAAAAAATGAAACAACATCTACAACATCAAATTAGTTTCAGTGAATTCTCCATAAATATGATTTGATAGTGCATCTATCTATACTACTACTTTAAATGTGTGGATATCTGGCTCCTGTAGCAGTGAATTCCTCTCTCAGTTCCACTGTACAGCTACAGTTGAGCATCGCAGGCAGTCCGATCAATCGAGCAATCCCAGCCATTCATTTTCACACACACGAAGTCGATACAGAGCAGAATCCCAGCTGTCCATTTTCACACACACACAAGAAGGCGGTACAGATTCTGGAGCCTTCACGTGTCCTCCAGGAGCATTCACGAGTCGTCCACAAAATCTGCCTAGCATGCCATCCTCTTTGCTTCCACCCCAAATTGTCGCTGCCTCTTCCATCGACGCGCCGACACCGTCGCCCGTGCTTCCGTGATGCTCCTCGCACCGCTGATGCTCCTGGCGCCCCCCCTCCCTTCCCAGTGCATGTCTCCCGTTGCTACGACCCTCTTCCTACACGAGTCACTCCAGGTACGTCCCCTGCTACCCACCTCTGTCTATTCAAAGCACATATGCACAGCAAGTGGATTCCCCTGCTACCCAGCTTTGCCTCTATGAGATGTTTGTTCAATTTGAACCTAAAAAAACCAAACTGTAATGTTTGTGCCTCAAAACATGTATCAGGTGATGTCAACTAAAATTCTTTGTGCATTCTACTGCGCATTTTCCTATTGTATTATCATATAATATGCCATGGTCAGGCTTCCTGCCCGTGCGAAGCAAGGGGGCACCTGCTAGTTTATTTGAACTTGTAGATGATAACATAGTTTTATGAAAACATGGACAAAGTTAGAAAATTGTGACTTGGAACAGAGAAAGTACCAACTACACCAACCAACAATGAGTCTTATTTGTGGAACTAGTCAAATGGGGAACAGAGAAACAGATGCAACAAATAGGGAACTAACAGAAACATCTTGGTTACCATGTTTAACTGGTATATGCAGAGAACACACCCAATCTACTAATCATATACAAACATTAATGACAGGAGTTGCCGTGCTATTACATTTGCAAGGCAGACAAGCAAACATGATATGTTGCCTCAGGTGGTCAGGTGGCGCTCAGATTTTAGTAATGTACGGTGAATAAGGGACCAGAGATTAAAAAAAAAGGCGTACCAACATGACTCGGTGATGGTTTGGTGCATCAAGCATGCAGCAGGAGGTGATGTCTTCTTCAGAACAGTTTATGGTTGCTGGATTATGAGCTCGGCAAAGAAGCAAACTGGAATCTGGTTTTGGGTTTGTTTACCCTTTGGCCAGGCCATGAAATTGATGTGAAAATATTGGTCGAGGGCCACACCAATCCCCAGCCTCCATGATGCTATGACCATAGATAGTATGAAGGCTATATCGTGCCCCAGTTTGACGAGCAAACTTGCGCAATGCTGCATCTGCAATATCAATATACGATTGGTACCCGATCCTCAACCACCTCCTCCTCTCGGCAATGATTCGGCCGATTCTTATGCTCAGCTCTTGAGAACACGGCTGCTGTGCCAGTGCATCTGGCAGCGGGAGAGGCAGCAACATGGCAGAGAGGCTCCGGATGTCCTGCGAAGAGAGTCTACGCCTGCCAGCAAGCAGCGAGAGCACATCGCGCTCCACAGGTGGCAGCACCGAGGTGACGAAGTGCGTGAGGGCGGCTGGTTTCGGGTGCTGTGCCGCCTGGGCAGCGACCTGGAATGGAACGAGTTCCAATTCCGTGCGGCCGAATGGCACAGCCCCGCGTGCGGTGGTGAGGGCGCCATGAAGGACGGCATGAGAGAGGGCGAGGTGCCAGAGGGCGTCGTCGTGGGAAAGTTCAGGGCATTGGTGGCAGAGGTAGGCAACCAACCCATCGAGAGAGCGGCGGGCAAGGCGGCTTATACCCTCGGTGCTTATGACGTCGACGTCGATGGAGTCGGCCCGGAAGGGGAAGGCGGCGGCGTACCAGACGGAGTTGAGGATGATATTGTGGACGGGGTGGAAGTGGACCGTAGCAGTGCCCGCCAACAAGGAGGCCGTGCCCCAGGGTGGTCCTGAGCTCGGCAGCGGGCAGCCGGGCGATGGCGTCGATGTAGTAGCCGCGGATGACACCCAGCAGGAACGGCCGCACATCGCGAGCATCTCGCGGAAGAGGGATTTTGCGCTGGGCAGCGCGGTCATCGGAGGAGGAACCGGAAGATTGGGGTGATGAGGATTTGGGCGACTGCGGAGAGGAGGAGTCGGATGCCTCGAATCTAGCTTAGCGCGGAGACGGCGGCGGAGACGGTTACCCCGGCGAGCCATGCCCTAGCTCTCTGTGTCTGTATCGCTTTGTCGGAGGTGGGGGATTGGGGATTGGGGATTGGGATGGATGGGATGAAGTATATTATTTTATTTTATATATATATATATACATATATTATTAATAATACATGCCCAACTGTCCAAGCGGCCAAGCCCAAGGCCTAGTCCGACCCCACAACGCTCGGTAGCAGTGGCATTTCGTTTTGGGCCGCTATTTGGAGAGCCCAAATTATTTGCTGTTTCTTTTTTCTTTTTTTTTTCACAGCAACTATAAATGCTGTTTGTTGCTTCTCTGCAGCTCCAGTTGGCAGATTGACGGCGTGGCGACCAAACATGAAACACCATTGCCACTTGCCAGAATGGGAATGGTCCGATCTGATCCTGGTTCTAAACCTAGCCTTGCCTTCAATATTTGATCGGTTATTGTGCCAGAGACTACCATCATATCAGTTTTATTTTATTTTTGTATTAATTTTTGTGATAAAGCATTTTACATCCTCCATGGGCAGAGAGTAGCATGGATTGATCCACTTTTACGACTTCGTTCCAAAAACCATAAGACGTTTTGACTTATTATTGAACAAGCAAAAAAAAAAAAAATATGAAGTTGCTTTGTTGTACTTTTGAACAATTATTGGATCTAGAAATAAACTTGTACTTTTGAACAGGTCTAAATGAACTTTCATAAGAGCGACATTAACTGCTTTGTTCAAGGAAAAAATGTAAAGCTCAATATTCACTACTCTTTTATTGTAAAGTAGGATTGTATCCCTTTTCGATATCTTAGAATACTTTATGCATAGAAAAATGAATAATGAATTTTAGAAAATTGAATAATAAATATTGGATGATCATTGAAGAAATAATTGAGAAAAGACTTTATTTGTAGGGGTTTTTTTTTTTTTTAGCAAAACTTTATTTGTAGTTGGAAGAGTAAGTTCTATAAGTCGGTGTCAATCTTGTGTTAATCAATCTAGTTTTGTTCAGTTTTCCTATGTCTATGTTCTCTTTCTTCAAAGTACTTAGAGGGTTCTTAAGAAAATATAATATTATAAAAGGTTCTTCTAGTAAAATGGTCTGCATAAGAAAAGAAAAAATATCGACATATAAAATTGGGTTTAACATGCCAACCCAGGGAACAAAACAGGTTGGGAATTCAGACTCTAGATTTACAGACTGGTTGCTTTCTATCTAAGTAAATCGTTTTACAAACTTTTTGTAGTGAAGATAGAATGTGGCAAGAATTAAACAAAATCGATTTACTTAGATAAATGTGGCAATAATTAATAAAAAAATAAAATAAAAATAAAACTTATTTTACTTTTAAAATATGATATTCTTTTGATCATTTAAATATGCTAATATAGACGTACATACAAGCTAATATGATCGACTTGTTTGAAAAGGAAAAAGAAGATCATCGATAATCAATAAATAAAAAAGAGTTATTATGTGACGATTAGATCAACCCATCTACCATTGTATCAATAGGTTCTAGCGTAGAAGATATGAAATTGATAACATCCACGAAACAAACCGACCGACGAATTTCTATGATGAATCCCTGCAACTGCACAAGAAAGTCAAGTGCCAGACAACCTGCCTATTTAGCAGGCAGCCAGTCACTACTCACAAGTTACTACTGCTCTGACAGTCAAATTAATTGGCATCCAGGATAACTGAACAATACAACTGGTGTCGTCGTTTATTAAAAAACAAACGAGAAAAGGACTTTTTAAAATAGGATCAGAAAATGGTTATTAATTACGAGAGGAATGCTTCAGTTTGACCACAATATAAGAATAGCCGAATGTACTATTAATGTCTCAATTCGAATATCACAGGGAACAAAACATTTCCAAGCGCCTACCAACCTCATGCTCGGAAATGTAGCAAAGTTTGTTTACGATAATAAGTAGGCCGAAAACAAGGGTAACAGAAAACTGCCCGCAGAACACAAACACTAATTGTTACTATACATGATCGGATAAATAGTCTGCATAATCAACCTACGCATGACAACCAGAGAGAGAAGCACCGCGGTAGCTGCAGTGTCCTATTCTATTTTGAAAAACAACCCAGTAGTGGCTTCCACAAAGACACCCAACCAGTCCTTACGGTTAGTCTTCCAGGTTCAAAAATTAACAGCACAACAACACTCCTGACAGACAACCTCAATGACCCATGCTCTCCCTCCACAAGTAATTTGCAAAATCCCTGTCTCTATTAGCATCAAAAAGATATAGTCCACATCCAAGGGAGTTGGAAAATCATTGTCATAGTGCACTTCATCCTCTTGAAATTCACGGCCACCAAGGTATTCATCATAAAAGGGGTGCACAACCTTCTTCCTGTTGCTCTCACAAGCAAAGCAGCACCCTAAGAAAGAATTTTCAAGAAAGGTCAGTAACTGTTATTTGGTTACAACTTCTCAGGCATGCACTAAAGTAGATCAAATTGCAAGTCGTTTTGACAGTTTTGCGTACATAGATTTTACTGTGCATCTAGAAATAGCGTATATCTTAGGTTCGTAGGAAAAACTATGCACCTAGAAAGTCAAAATGATTTACAATTTGGAAAAGAGGGAGTATCGCCGAACCATATTTGCACATAGATATGGATAAACAGGTTACTGTATGAATATGTCAAAGCAATTAAATGAGGAACGATATCAATCTGACAAACAATCAAGTAGCCATGTGCATCTGTTTCAAAAAAAAACAAAGAAATTATAAACCGTTTCAAAAAAAAAAAAAGTTCACTATCAACAAGATCATGACCAGGGCTTAAGGAAGAAGCACTAATATCGCAAGGCAACATTTATGTGATCTTGCAATGTGGCATAATTCAAAAGAGGACAGGGGAAGTATATTCAAGGGAATTATTTGTAGCCGAAAAATGATGATACTGGAAGCTACTAGTGGAACGAGTCAATCAGTTTTGACGCAGAGCATTTCACTCAGCTGCTTCAAATCAAGCCTTTAATATGGCAGGAACACACAAGAAAATATGCTAATTGGTGAGTCAATCTTGGACCAGAACAGCTTTTCGGTTGTTCAGTGAAGCAAGAAGACAACACTTCACTGTGGACACTCTGGACAAAGAAAGGATACTTCTTCTGTAAAATAGATGAACCTTGGCTAATTGCGATTTCAGCTAAATATAAAGAGGACAAATAGCATAAACTTTTGTACTAACAGAAAATGCTCCTTAAAAGTAAAAACTTGAATAAGGTTACCCAATAAAGAAAATATAAACTGTCACCCAGTCAGGCAGTCACAAACATTAGCCACTTTTAGACAATGTCCAGTCAAAACACTAGAAAATTAAATGTCTAGCACAAAACGTTATGTATACTTAAGTCCTCAAAATAGTTTCCATGGTGTCTCTTTTTTTTACAGATGTATTCCAAAAGAATTTTGGTCAATGCTAGGTTTTGGAGAATGTGTTGTCCAAAACATTGTGACTGGAGCAGGCATATATGGAGTAGTGATATAGGTACGTACAATAAAAGGAACACCAAATGTTTACGGCAGCAGAGAAATACCAAGATTCAAGAATCATATTTATCCCTATGCAAAATCATTAAGGGAGCAACTTGTGCATAAACTATCATCCAAATAAGGCGATGACTGAAATAAGGTTATGACTGAAATTGCATTATGGTGACAGACTGACAATAAAGAAGCCCCAGATGGAGCATCGTATAGTTATGTGGCAATTCTCCTATCTGAATGGCTTGCTTTCAACTTTGGTAAGGATAATGAATACTTATTTGGGCATAACAGTAACTAAAAAGAAGAATATAAATAAATCAAGTTCATGTTGGTAGTTACCAAAGGCTATGTTGTTGTTGTTGTTGCATGCTGGTAGTTACCAGCCATGCTTCACACAGATCAACAGTGTGTTTCATTCATGTACAATAGAATCAAAAATTGAATTGTTTCACATAGGAGGGACATACCAATGTCTGTGACGGATCAACTGGCACACATAGGCGGATATCAGTCTCACCACAAGAAAGAATAATTGCCTCAGTGAAGAATAGCACAGGGGCGCCTATTGCGGAACCAGAGCCCTCGTGGTACGCCAGGAAATTGATGTGGTAACAGTTCTCTAGTCCCTCCTCCTTTAGCAGACTAGCACCACACACAGAATGAAGCTTGAGCTGTTCACCAGACCGTTGAGTGTATTCTTGCAGTGCCATGTTGACAACGTTAACCAGTTGTTTTCCAATGCCCTTGGATTGCTGCTTCTGAGATGCAATGCAGTCAAGGACTTGTGCGCTTAGCATGAGAGGCGACACAGAGGGTGGTTCATGTGGTGATGACGGCACCAGCACTTTGGAGAGGTAGTTGATGTGCCGAGATGCGAGAGCAGGCCTCATGATCAAGAGCTGAACAATGTTGTGTTCCCCATTGATAGAAGGTAACGCTGATGATGCGAAGTGAGCAAAGGCTGTGGGATCGGGGTGTTGCGCAACCAGGGCGGCCAGATGAAAAGCGTCATGGCCCTGAGACGCGATGACACGCAGCGCGCTTGATTTGCTGACCCCGTCTGCCAGTGCGACGGCAGCGGCGAGGTCAGCGCCAGAGGAGAAGAGCCGCCACAGAGCATCACCGTTGGAGAGTGACGGGCACAGGCCGCGGAGGGCGGCCACGAGCCCGTCGAGAGAGCGGTGACAGATACGGGCGATGCCGTCGGTGCTGAGCAGCGCGTTGGCCTCATCTTCGTCGTCGCTGCCGGCGGGCCGTCTGACGGGAAAGGTGACGGAGTACCAGATGGAGTTGACGACGATGTTGTGGACGGGGTGGAGTGGGCCGAAGCAGTGGCCGCCGACGAAGAGGCCCCGCGCGAGGCCGGTGGTCCTCCTGAACTCGGCGGGGGGCAGCCGCGAGATGGCGTCGAGGTAGAAGCGGTGGATCATGTCCAGCAGCCTCCGCCTCATGGCCCTCTGGTCCGATTGAGTCCAAGCCTCCTCGCCGTCGTCCCGGTGCGGTTGGAGCCCAGAGAGAGGGGATTCGTGCTGGGAGGCGGCGCCCTCCTCGGTGGATGGACCGGAAGGGAAAGAGGGCAAGGATATCGGGTCCGTATCGGGCGGCGATTCTTCGGAGGGCTTCGCCGCCGCCTTACCGCGCCGGCCGCTACGCCGGCGACCCATACGAGCGGAGAGGTGGAAGATGCGATTGGGATTTCGATTTCAGATTTTGGCTTTCGTTTGATCTGGCACCAAATCGCACTGAGAAGAGAGGCAGTGGGGTGCCCTAGGCTATTTGGGCATGTGTGGGTGTTTGTACTCCCTCCATATGAAAGCGAGGCCGTTTTGGAAAGGATTGGCCGAACATTGGAAAAACATAAAATGATTAATAACTTTGAAGTCGTTGAGTTTTGAAATGTGAAAATCACGTCAATAGATTTGTCTTGAAAAATACTTTCATAAAAGTATACATATATAATTTTTAATAAATATTTTGATAGAAAAGAGAAGGAAGTTGTTGCAGACTTTAGAGGCCGGTGTCGATGTCCTAAACGACTTCCTTTTTCAATATGGAGGGAGTATGATTTTTAAAATTAAATAATTCATGTGAAATTTCTATATGATATGATATTTACAAAATTTCTGCGTTTCAAGCAGTTCTTAATCAGGATGAGCAGCTGCTGCTCCTTGGTGGTATTGAATGTGTTGCTTATTTGGACAATCAGTTTCAAAATCAAGATATTATTATTTGGTAAACCGTGAATGCTCCTGTAAATTCGGTTGAGGCTTGAAGCATTGCACTCCACTCTAGTCAAATCTACTACAAATCAAGATCCATGTCACCTATGCTTTGTCCACGTGTGAACCTCACAGTTTAAATAATTGGCAATTTGGCATGATTATCTTCAATAATAACCTCTTTTCCAACAAAATTTGGCTTCGCTATAACCCAAACCAAATATTTTAGGCTTTTTTTTTTTTTTGATCATTTTTAGGCTTTTTTTAGCATAGCGTTGGCTAATTTTTTTTTATGTTCAGGCTTCGGAAGGTGTACAGGAAAAATATGCTTTTGGGCCTTGGTGGCGCAGAGCTTGGGGCCGTGAACATGTGGGTAAACAGCTTCAGGCTGGCCCAAGTACGCAGTTGGGCCTGGATGGATCAATGCTAGTAGCCCACCATGTTTCTATTGTGATAATTTATTTTCCTCTAGATTTCTCCCTTTATTTTTTTTATTATTATTATTTTGGCAACACCCAGACCCCTAATGACAAGTGCTTGTACATGAATTCATATTATTGAACATCATTTTGTAAATAAACCAAACAACCATGGCTAGACAAAAGGCCTGTTGATAAAAGCGCTAATAGGTGAGATAATTCTTCACCCAAATCTTCAACTATTAGTTGTTAACAAACTAGCTGCCAACCATATCTGATTTAGTTAAATTTTAGCCTCGACTAGTAACTAGCAACTTGATTAAAAAATACCCAAACACTTGTCGTTTCGGTGTTCTCACTTACCTCATCATCTTCACCACATTTTGTTTATAAAACATGGCACGGTCAAAGCAATATATAGTTTCAATTAGCACGGAGAGCTGAGCTGGGCATTCGATCCATACAAGGCAAGCAATTGATACAGCTGCATGCTAATATTAGGTTCCAAGTCATGAAATAGTGTTTTGAGCCTATACAGACCGGTAAAACTTCTCCATGAAATCATTTTTATAAACAACCCGGACGGTCAACTCGTCGAATTATTCCTCTCGCCTTCCTCGAGGTTGGCTGACTGTATGGATAATCAGGAAGTGCAAAGATATTGGTAGGATGTGCACGTGTGACGTTACTTGCAGGGAGAATTTGACATTTGGATAGATGCTGCCAAACCTGCAGATTTTGACTGGATTCAGAGGACACCAGGGGTCACACGCTATTTCAGCATGTGCTAAATAAAAATTCATGCTCACAGTCTTATCTGAATATCTGAAATTCACGGGAGAAGTTGCCTCGAGGCCTCTCATGCTTAATGGCTTGAAAAGGGGGGCAGTAACAGTGTCATGTCCAATGTCCTGATGGAAGTGGCAAGATGGGAAGCAGCAGCTCTGAATCCGGATATGTTTTGTTCAGCACCTTGAGATTGAAACTTGATCCCCATCTATCTTCATCTCTTTCAGAAACATGTGCTTCATAAAATTCGACTTGCTCACTTGATCGTCAGATCGCGTTTCATTCACTGCAGTATACAACTAAGCTATACATCACCAAGAAGCATCAGCATGCAGAAATTTATGCAGCATATAATGTTCCTCCTGCTGTTTTCCATTGGAAAAAAAAAAAAAAAACAGTCGCGGAGATGCTAGTAGCTGCCTACTGCCAGCTAGGCTGCTGGCTGGAAGCAAGCCTAGGAGAGCCTTGCCTCACTGCGTTCGTCAACCTTGTACAACGATTGGATACCGCACGATGGCAGTGATATCTGGTCTTCCCTGAAGCTGTTTCAAGTCAGAACATTTCAGAGAAGAAAACCAGAAACGCATCAGGGAGAGATCTTGCTTACGTGTTTTGACAGCGTTATTGGTACCACCACAGATGACATGGATCAGTTCAGGTGTACCTATCACAATTGTGCTACCCAAACCTGCTCCAGCTGCATCTGCACCTCTAAATTTTGACTATGGCTGAGTAGTGCCCTTGGACTTGAATAGGCCTTCTTGGTGAAATCCGCCTCACAGAATTTTCCTTCCCTGAAAAAGACCGACATGACTATCTCTCGAGGTGAAGGAGGCCGGACAAACCTAACGGCTTATCAGTACTACCAGGTGATCAGGAGCTCAGAAAGTCCTGAAGAGACCAAGTACGGTACGTGCGATTTTCCACATGATCTTGTTTGATTTTTTTCGCAGGATAAGTCTGCTCTCTGCCCGTGTGCGCGCTACCGAATCCGATGGTGAAAGCCGCTAGCTGTTGGTTTGATTGGGGGAGTAGACTTTCCCATAGGTCCAATTTTCAGGCATTTGCGTTCAAACTTCAACTTCATTGAGATGGATTGCTGATGCCCTCCTCACAATAGCATTTTTGTATATTTGTTGCTGCAGCAGCCTTTTGAATTCTGATTTTTTCAAACATATAGGTAACACAAGTTGCTATAACAGATCTAGACATCTAGTCAATGCTATAACAAGTTGTCATCTTGGTACCCCTAATCATCTGAAGCAGCCTTAAGAATTATGATTGATTGTTATTGCATACATTAAGTAACACAAGTGGTGATAACAAACCTAGTATCAAACTATGACAAGTTGCCATTCTACTTTACAGGGTTTAACCACTTCCCACTGAAAAAAAGGGTAGCTGCTGATGCTGCTACTTTCGACTGTCTACTACCAAGTAGAAGGTAGGGCTTTATTGTCAACTGCCCTACTCCGGATCCTAGACCTCTGAAAACGTAGCATTAGAAATCTTCAGAATCAACCAAAGCTGATTAAATAAATATATTAAGCCTAAATCCGTTTTGGAATTCTCTCGTCGACCGCATTTGTGATTTGCATACATCATTCCCATCGATATCATTTGAATAACTGCTCCTCTCCTTTTCAAACGGCCGTTTTAAAACATTTCCCTCTGGACCGTAAATAGAAAGCACTTGGAATCAAACTCCCTCCCGCAGTTGGAAGTTGCTGAACGTTAAAGTGATTGACATGGTCCAACAGGTCAGAGAACAGTAAACTGTGAAAGTTTTCTCGAGGCCGGCCGACGAGAGTAGAGTAGTAGTCGACATCGGCTGATGCCCTAACGTACACATGCGGATGTGCAGACATCATCGACGACATCCCGGCGCTGTCAGAAGACAGTGTTAGTTGGGCAGATTTGGAAATAACTCTCGGGTTGAGGAAGCTCCTATTCTGATCGATCGAGACATCTCCGTCGACGATCTGATGTTCCATGAGGAGCGAATTCCTAGAAGGATTGCCCCCATCGAATATCGATTTCCGTCCCGAGAAAAACAATGGATTGGCCAAACCGACCACGCATCATTCCATGCCTAACTTAACTTGATGATGATCTAGCTATACAGCCAGCAATTTGCCACGGCGTATGCCTGTCATCGTGAACTCGTCAGTGAGTCATCAGTTTCGTAATCTCTTGGCTCTTGGGGGCAGGGTGGTAGAAGCATTCAAGATAGGAGCTTTGCGCCTGTGACCGCCTGTAGCAAGAGATGAGCATATCGTGCCGTCGTCGTGCGCACCCTGTCGTCCAAAAGCGACGCGTCTCTCTTCTGCCCTGTAACAATCAGCCCATCAGGATGCAATGCATAGAGTACAGCAGGACAAGGATGCCGGCGCGGGAGAGTGTGCAGGACATCCACGTTGCCCGGTGCCGTGGAACGCCGATCCAGCGGCGGCGATCGCCGCGAGCGACATTGCGGTGTTTGCACGCTGGCTCACTGCCACCGAGAAGGTGGCGGTCGTCGTTCTCGGGCACGGTACATCTGACAAGACCGGTGGTCCATCGAAATCTGGATTGGAACGCGAGCAGCTGTTTGGAATTGATTGGGCGTGATGTTACCTCTGAATCATGATGGCTGGCAGGCATTATCAGTTGCTATATATGAATGACACAGATAACGTTTTCGGTCCACATGATCTGATCGATCGAACGCGTCGAACGTCGTCCTTTCCGGCATCTTGGAATTGTGGATTTCTACGACTTCAATTTGCTAACGCGTACTATGTTCCGTCGCAGTAGTTTTTCCTTATATTACACTGAACTGTCAACTGAACAACGCGACGCATGAATGACGACGCAGTCTAATGAGCGAGTGTGTACGTATCCCAGACGTTACGGCACACTGCAGGAGGGAGAAGAGATGCCTCTGTACGTATGCCAGCACAATGCACACCCCATAAGCCATCTCATGATATAGCTACGCTTGGCTCACACATACATGAGCAGCCAGCCGTATTGGAATTGCAACAGGGATCATGCATGGTCATGGGTTGACGTGGCTTTGTTTTTTGTTTTTGTGCCGAAAATTAACCGAGGGGCATGGCCGTCGTCGGGCACACCATCTCCCTGTCGTGTGACTTGGGTTAGTATATAGTACTAGCTAGTACTAGCAGATATCAACAGTGCCGGAAAGGGTCCTTTCATAGATTTCCCTATTTATACCCAACCCCATCCTGCGCTCTGAAGGACTGAAACTGCTGAAGCTTGAAGACGCCACCCTCTTCTTCTTCTTCTTCCCTGTTCTTGTGCATCTTTGTCTCTCTCTTTCTCCCAGCTCGCAGGTGTGTGTGTTTGTATACATCGTCATGAGCTTGATCAGCATGATGGAGGCGCGGCTGCCGCCGGGGTTCCGGTTCCACCCGAGGGACGACGAGCTCGTGCTGGACTACCTCTGCAGCAAGCTCTCCGGCAAAGGCGCCACGGCGTACGGCGGCATCGCCATGGTCGACGTCGACCTCAACAAGTGCGAGCCGTGGGATCTTCCAGGTACTTGTCAGCTCCAACTTTTTTGTGCTTCTATATCGATTTGCTAGCTGCAGGTTCTATGTTGGGCAGGCACACTTGCACCTATCAACAAGAGCCCAGCACCGTAGGAAGAACTTAGTATATATACTTGCAATAGTAGCGTTGCATAAATAAAAAAGAAATTAAGTAAGCAGGAAAATTCATTGATTGAAATCATAGGACCAGCCGAATCTTTTTTAATAAAAAAAATATCAAAAAATTTGGCGTCGCCCGGGTTCGAACCGGAGACCTTCAGTGTGTTAGACTGACGTGATAACCAACTACACCACGACACCTTCGATGCTTAAATATTTGCATAACTTTAATTATAGTTATAAAAGATATATCAAATCGAAACCTGTTCATCAATCGCTGCATCCAAGCAAAGTCTGTCTCTTCTCTTTGCTATATGTCTTCACATTGGTAGCAAGTCGTATACGACCGGTAGTTCCCTTTTTTTACAAGGATGAATAGTATGTGCTAGTTTGAAAGTTCCGATCATATACAGAGAGAGAGATCGAAATCACAAATGAAAACTAACATAAAAAGTCTGTCTCGCCGTTTTTCTTGTGTGCATGACCATGATCAGACGAGGCGTGCGTGGGCGGGCGCGAGTGGTACTTCTTCAGCCTACACGACCGCAAGTACGCGACGGGGCAGCGGACCAACCGCGCCACGCGCACCGGCTACTGGAAGGCCACCGGCAAGGACCGCCCCATCTCCATTTCCGGCCGCCGCCGCGGAGGAGCCAACGGCAACGGCGGCGGCGCGCTGGTCGGCATGCGCAAGACGCTGGTGTTCTACCAGGGCAGGGCTCCACGCGGGACCAAGACCGAGTGGGTCATGCACGAGTTCCGCGTGGACGGCCCCGCCGTTGCCGACCGCCCCGGCTCACCTCTCCTGCAGGTACGTACTACATACGTGTGCCTACTCGCTCGTCTATGTTCTGCATCTGTTTCGTGAACACAAATCATGTAGGAGTAAAATTAATTAAAAACACCTGAATTACCATGTTATTATTTGTAAATGTCGATCATGCAGGGGAACGAACGAACGAAAGAATGAAGGAGGCGTCTCTCGTTAGGTGTTGAAATATTTTGCCCATCAATCACACACGTCTCTGTTAACTGAAAGCGATCTGCACCTCATGTTCCTGTCAGAAAAACAACGAAAACACAATCTTTTCGTTTTCGCTGACGAGGCTAGCAACAGATCCTCTCAACATTCTGATGTGTGAATACGTGATAAACTAGTCGAGCCACTTGGCAATCATTGGAGCAGGTGACCCAGTCCAGGCGTCCAGACTCCAGCCCAGCCCAATGATTCCAAACATGGTACACATCGCCAATCCCGTTCCAAGGTAGTTCGGTGGTTTCTTTCAGTCGCCATGCATGGTGCGTCAGCATCACTAAATTAGCAGCCATGTGGTACGTGCAAAACATTTTGAAAATGTTTTGACTACCACCTTTATGCCTCTTCTTTACACGCCAAGTTGGCCTTTGTTTTCATCGACATGACATCGTATAGTTGATACTCAAGCGTGTATATTAAATTGTACGAGCTCCAAACTTACTGATGATCGATCAAGCAACTTGCTAGCTGCGTAGCGGAGTCTACATCAGAGTTCACACGTGAAGCCACCCATGTTTTTGATCCGATCAATGTCTCATTCACGTGCTCCAGCTGAAGTCTGAACTTGTCAAATCGGCTGCACCATCACGTACTAGTGGAGTAGTATCTCAGTGTCTGAATTTCTGTGCAGGAGGATTGGGTCCTGTGCAGGGTGTTCTACAAGAGCCGAACTACCACCACAAGACCACCATCAGCAGGAGGCCCCGACGAAGCGGGGTCACTGTCCAGCGAGCTAATCGGCCTGCCGATGCCGCCGCAGATGGCCCCTGCCGACGACGCCTACCTGTCCTTCGACAACACACCGGCGGCCGGTGGTGGCTACTACTACCACCAAGCAGACTCTGGCCTCGCGAACGCGCACCACCACCACCTGCCGGCGGCGGCGGCGCAGCCGTTCGGCAAGAGTAGCCTGTCGAGCTTCCGGGACCTGCTGAGCAGCATGGTGGAAGGCGGCGCCGTTCGGGAGACGACGGAGCTCCACCTGCAGCAGGGCTGGACCGAGGCGGCCTACGCGCAGCAGCAGCAGGGCGTCAGTGGCGTCACGATGTCGTCGCACTCGCAGCAGACGTCGTGGAACCCGTTTCTGAGCTCCGGATGACGGCACACGGATGGGCTAACGTGTGCGAAGCAGGCATAGCGTGTGTAGTGAACTTGTCAATAGTGAGCAATTTGCTTGTCTTCTTTAAATTGTTTTCTGTAACTTGATTTGGTTAGTGCATTTGATCTCTGCCGTTTGTTAGCCGTAGGGTAGAAACCCACACAAGGGATAGGTGGAATGTCTTGATGATTGTTAGTGCAGTAACTTTTGTACA
>JADLZK010003420.1:0-57288 GCA_015847255.1 Hyparrhenia diplandra
GTAACTAGACAAATTGTCCTGGGCTTGAAAGTTCAAACTCATTGCAAAAGATAGAGGCTAAACTAAAGCTTTGGATTATTTTGTGGGATCTGTTAACAAGAAATAAAATAAACACTATGACAAAGAAAATTACGCTACTAAAATCTACAACTAAAACAAAGCTGTAGGAACGCTAAAAGAAAGCCAAACTGGTGCTTAGAACAAAATCTAGCACAGAGCGAAAGAAAAAGCCCGAGAAGAAACAGCTACTTGAGACATCAGCCGAGCGCCTTGAGCCTAGCAAAGAAAAAGAAGCGAAATTGGGTTGAATTAAAGGCTGGGGAATTTGCAGGCGAGCAAGCTCGATCTATCTACCCTGCACAAGAGAGAGATTGGTTCGAAACGACCAGTTCACAGCCAGAAGAAAAATCGATGCTTTTCTTTGTTGCCGTGGGGGCCAGGCTTGGTAGATCCTGCCGTGCCTTGGCTGCTTGGCCTGCACAGTTGCCGAGCAGGGGAGCGGCTCGAGCTGCAGGAAGGGGCCGGCTGCCGCTTGTAGCCGCTGCAGTGGATCTGATGCGGGTTGGCGAGGCTGGAAGCTGCACCAGCTAAGCTGCTCGCGCGAGGGTGCTGCTGACCAGCGGCGCTGCTGTTCGTTAGCTTGGAGATTGTGCGCAGCTGGCTGGAATCGGTCGGCCGCTGCCTGCTGTTCCGAGGGCGCCGAAGCGCATGCGGCTAGCTGCTTGCTACTAGACCACAGGCACCGGTCCTGGACTCGCTCGTCTCTGTGCTAACGCGTGAGTTCGGCACTCTGCCTGGCGCTGCTGCGCGTGTGTGGCCTGGAGCGCTCGCAGCGAGCGCGGGGAGCAGCGGGCGCGCTGAAACTGCTTGGAGCTGCTGAGACAGGGAACACAAACAGAGAAACACACACACGAGCTCCAAAGACTCAAACAGAAATTTCACAGAAGAAGAAAGAGATTTGATCCAAAGCGCGTCGGCAGCTGACGGAGATTTGGAACTCGATGCCGCCCGCGTGCGTCCTTCCGTCCACGGAACGTCCGCGGGGTTTTTTGAGGCCCAAACCAGCGAAACCACGCCGCCAGATGGTTTTGAGGCCCAAACCACCAAACCAGCGCCGATGGTTTTGAGGACAAACCACCAAACCTCCTTGACCGCGTGTCATCGCCCGTCTTGACCCGTCGACCGCGGTCCTGCCCGTCCTCTTGCATCCGTCGATGTCGGATAGCCGACCACCATGGCTAGCCACCCGGCGCTCCGTCCCTCGGTCAAGCCTCCGCGTCCAGATCCTTCACCTCCAGCGGTCCGTCGGCCGTGCGTCCTCCTTGGCACCTTCACCTGCGCCGTCGGCTACCATCTCGAGCTCCACACCTGCACAACCACGAACCAAGAATCGTCTTGACACACTCCCGTATGCAGGTGAAACATAGCGAAGCATAAAAGATAAATGAAAATAGAGGAAGAATGTTATTTGTTGACAATCACTCAATCACAAAACTAAACACATGTGACAAATATCAACCATGTGTTCGCAATCTCCCCCTTGATGAGTGCATTGTCAACATTCAACCCTAAAAAAAAAAAGAAGAAAGAAGATAGCACATCCAAGTGAAAAAAGCTAGACAAAAAAGTGAGACAATCCTTTGGATAGCAAACATGGAGCAAAGACTTGGTTCCCAAAGACATGGGCAAAAGGCTCGACACAACCAAGCTAGGACACGCGCTAGCCCTCAAGAAGAGGTAGGACAGGCTCAACACCACTAGCAAAGCTCCAAACCAAATACTTTCACACACAAAACGGCTAGACCCTCAAGGCGAGGCAAAGGCTCAACACATCTAGCTCAAAAGTGCTACTCCCCCTGGACAAATGCAATTCTTGTCTTTGGATCTTTCTCCCCTTGTTGGCACATGCACTAATCAAGCTATGAAATGCAATATGTCACAATGCAAAGCTTCAAGATTATATTCAACCGAATGAGAGAGTGCTCAAAAGTGGTACCATAGCAACAAATTACAAGTGCTAGCGAGCTCAAGCTAAACAAGTGATATGAAATATGGCGCGAAGCATTTTGAGCAAATTTTAGTATCTTGCAAAAGGAGGTTCACCATCAAACATAGCACCTAGCACAAGTAGATAGGAGATCAACTAAGTGCTCAAACATGTAAACTGGGTGAACTACCCCAAGCGACGTTCGGACATCATGCTAGACATTATGGCATAAACTTGTGTTCATTTTAATTGAGGTTGCGGCGGTTCACAAGTTACAAAGAGAGCATGCAGTGGTTATCCACATTTGCCTTGCCTTACTAATCAACCATGTCAAGCCTATCGTGAGCAATGATTAGCTTAAGACAATGGTGCGGGTCAACACAATGAAGTCAAGTTCATTCAAGAGTGCAAGTGAAAGCGGTCTCGAACTTCAAAGTGTGGCAAAATGGACCCCTCGATCTTTTTCATCACTTTTAGCTTTAGACTTCATGTTTTAGCATGGTATTATCATGAAAATCTAAGCAAGTGAATGAATCAAAGCATGAGACATAGCTACCAAGCATACACATAAAAGCTCAAAGGTTTTCAACACTCTACTCATGATAGAAGCTAGCTCAAAGGTGAACCAAGATTTAATTTCATCATCCATTAATCAAGTTCACATTTGGAAAAGGTTGCTTTCACTCATAACATACATCACATGATTAAAAGAGCTCAAGCTAGAGACACTATCAAACTCATACTACTAAGAGCACAACCTCATTCAAATCGATATAAAAAGATGAAGCTCATGATATGCAAGTATGATACAAAAGCAAAAACAAGTCTAAAACTAAGTCTATACATCAACTACAAAACTACCCCTCGGAAGGGATAGCACACCCCCAATTCTCCACGGAGCTTAGCAAAAGCGGACTTGGTCTAGTGGTTTTAAATTGAAAATGTCCTTGTCTGGCCGCTCCGTGTACACATCTTTGTACATCAATGTCCCCTTTCTCACGGTGATCTCGAGAAAGTGGTACCTCACCTCTATGTGTTTGGTCCGGGAGTGAAGGGCGGGGTTTTTGGCAACACTCCACGGCTCCCATGCTATCACACAACAAAAGGTACGAGAAAAGCTCAAGCCAAAGTCTCTCAAAGTGGCAACCATCCACGGCAATCGGGAACAACAAGCGGCGGCGGCCTACATACTCCGCCTCAACCGCCGTATTTGGCGACACCGAGGCGCTTCCTAGGCGACCAAGACACAAGAGATGTACCAAGAAACCGACAGTACCGAGAAGTGGACTTTCTATGCAAAAGCGATCACCCGGCGTAATCGAGAATCGGAATAGCCAACCGAGGGAAAGGGTGGAAGAAGCAGTACCATAGGCCAAACTCAAGAGTAAAGCTGCAAGTACACGAAGATCCTCTTCCGCGGCGATGATGAGTGAGAGGTCGCCGGCGATGGCGAAAAGCGTGCGCGAGAGGCACACAGCAAACCGGATGTCGGGCGGCGTCGCCGTCCGGTACGGCGGCGAACCGATCATGCTCGGTACTCCCTTTGGTCCACGGCTTCTCCATCCTTGTCTCCGTCCGAGGGCGCCGTCGCCGACATGGGTGTCGAAAAGAGGTTTGGCCTGCGCCCATCGCGAAACTTGCGGATCATGTCCGCCGTGTACTTGCCACGGTGTGCGAAGATCCCGTCCCTTGGTTTGCTTGATTTGAAGTCCAAGGAAGTAAGTCAACTTCGCCCATCATGCTCATCTCAAACTCCACTGCTCATAATCTACGCAAAACTTCGATACCATAGCATGTGAAGAGCCACCAAAGATGATATCATCCACATATATCGAACGAGGAGAATGTCACTTTTGCCCTTCCTAAGCAAGAACAAAGGTCTTGTCTACGGTTCCCATCACAAAACCCTTAGCTAACGGGGAAGGCTTTCAACCTCTCGTACACCCGCTTCGGGGGCTTGTTTGAGGCCATACAAAGCCTTGTACAACTTGTACACATAGTGCAGGTGTTTAGGATATTTCAAACCCAGGGGGTTGCCTCACATAAACCTCCTCCTCTATGAACCCATTTAGGAAAGCACTCTTGACATCCATCTGGAAGAGCTTAAAACCCGCCGATTTTGCAAAGGCAAGCAAGATCCTAATAGCTTCTATGCGGGCTCTGGGAGCAAAGGTTTCCTCATAGTCTATCCCCTCTTTTCGACAAAACCCCCGGGCAACTAATCGGCTTTGTTTCTCACCACCACACCATCCTCACTCTGTTTGTTCTTAAATACCCACTTGGTTCCTATGGGATGACACTGTTGGTGGTGGAACTAACACCCAAACTTGGTTTCTCTCAAAGTTACGCAACTCCTCATGCATGGCATTGACCCAATCGAATCGGGATAAATGCGGTGGTAACATCTTTGGGCTCAATGGTGGAAACAAAATGCGAAATGTGCGAAATGACACATGGCATAGGATTTGGAGCGAGTTACCCTTTGATTGAGTCCTCAATCATGGTCTCTGGGGGGTGGCGGGCTGAATGTCTTTGGCGCCGTCGGTAAGATCGCCCTCCCGCCGACGGAAGCGGGAACCTCTTGGTGCGGCCGTCTCGGCTTTGAGGGCTGCTCCACCGGACCCCGAAGTAGTGGTAGTAGGGTCCGGTCCATGGCGGTCGTCGTCGTCGCGGGGGTCGGACTGGGGCAAGCGGTGGAGTAAACGGGATCACCCGGCCAACGTCTTCTGCTCCTCCTCCACAAAGATGCTCTGCTCCATCTCCTCCTTTCACGCACACTCAAACACGAGAAGAGGAACAAGGCCTGATCTCATCGAAGGTAACCTCACATGTCTCTACAACGGTTAGTCTCAAGATTAAGAACCCAGTAGGCATGTGAGTGTAAAAAAAGCATAACCAAGAAATATGCCATCGGTGATCGAGACTCAAACTTATCAAGATTACCTTGCTTGAGAATGAAGCACACGCATCCAAACACCACGGAAGTGACTTACCTTGGGCAATCTCCCAAACCGCAACTCATATGATGTCTTCTTGGTGAAAGCACGGAGGAAAATGCGGTTGGAGACATGGCATGCGGTGTTGATTGCCTCAGCCCAATACTTCCTCGGCGTCTTGTGCTCATCAAGCATGGTCCTCGCCATCTCCACAAGAGTCCGATTCTTCCGCTCAACAATCCCGTTACTGGCTGCGGAACATACGGACTAGAAAAGCGGTGCTCGACACCCAAGTTAGCACAAAGAGACTTCGGCGAGAGTTCTTGAATTACGTGCCATTGTCTTTGCGAATCGCTCGAATGGCTGTATCACATCCTTCAGTTCTCGGTCTCAAAATCAAGTCAGCGAGCAAAACCAAAAGCCTCATCCTTGCCCTCCATGAAAAGACCCAAGAGTATCTCGAAAAATCGTCAACGATCACTAGACAATACCACTTCCCACCGTGACCTCACCGAGATGGACCAACTGTGTCCATGTGAAGGATCTCTCGGGTCTCGAGGTCATAATCTGAATAATTGGGTGGTGGGAGGCGGATACCATCTTCCGTGGCGGCCGGGGGATGGCAAACCAAATCCTCTCAAATTTGAGTTTAGGCAATCCTCGGATCGAGATCCATTGAACTCAACCTCGCGAGGGAGATCGAAGCTCAAGTGACCTAGTCTCCTATGCCACTTCCACAAATCGGAGGAGGACCCGGCCAACAAGCAACAAGAAGTGCAAAGCCTCGAGAAAAATCAGCACGAAAGACTTGCCCAAATGGCACAATCCGACCAAATGAGATCATCGCGAGAGTCCAAAACTCGAGAACACCCAACCTGAAGGCGTACCTCATACCCGTGCGCCATGGCCGAGAGGCGAAGCGGGTTGAAGTGAAGGTTGGAGGCGGCGCCACATCCTTGAGTACAAAGTGGTCATTGATCCTGATTGACCCTCGAGATAGAATCTTCCCTCTGTTCTTGTCCCCGAAAGTGATGTACTCTTTCGTCTTCATGGGGGTGGTGGAGAACCACTTGGAGTTACGGTCGTGTCGAGAACGGTAGGAGTCAATGAGCCACATGTCCTCCGGCCTTCCGACTGTATCAACGATAGAACATGGGATGAGCATATGGCACAACAGCGGGGTTAGTAAACTTGGAAGAGTACCGGTGTTGACCATCTTGCCCGAATAAGCATTAGGCAAAACAAACATCCCGCCCCATCTTACCAAGCGCTCACCCGCACAACAAAGCGTGGTGCACTTCTCTTGTCAACCTCAAATCTCCCAAAGCGAGAATCTACATCCACTTTCGCGAACCACGACCACCAAAGGGTCTCACAAACCGTGGCCCAAACCTATGAGGCCTCCTACCTTCAGGCCTAACAAGCGCCTGCGAACCATTGCACACCCCTCTCATACATGCCAAGTGGTGGGTGATACATGTCCACGGTTCTCAAACTCCACTCGGCGCCCTAGCATCCCTCTTCCTCCTAAAAGCAAAACTCAACCAAGTGACCATCTCTCCGGCAATACTCACGGTGATACCTCACCTCTCTCTTGGGTGGTGGTTGGTTCACTCTCTTGGGTGGATGGTTCACTCTTGTTGTGGTTTTGGCCTTAGGAAGGGTTTCCTCGGATCTGGGCAAAGTGTCAAGTGGGTTCTTGAGGTAGTTCGGTTTGGGAAGCCACACTTGTTTGGGAGGTGGAGTCTTAGTTGGCTCTTGGAGAATGCCATCTTGCACAATGGGCTTGGTAGGCTTAGGTGGAGTGATCTTGGTCAATTTGGGGGTGTTGGTTGGTTTCTCACTCGAGCTCAAACCACTACCTTGACCAACCTTGCCATAAATGACTTCTCCCTTCCCACCTATAGCAAAGCCTAAACCCGATGTGTCGGTCCCCCTCTTGAGCCCCGACTCATCATCATGCCAAGCTTCTGCGGCTCTCCACAAGACACCCAACTCAAGGCAGGCGAAGATACTTGATCTCCTCTTCGACTCTCCCCTTGTCATGCCTACAAGTCATGAGCTCCAACTCCAAAGCTTCACACTTAGCACATCCCGGCCGCGGTGCTATGCGAGGTTGGCCTTCTCAAGCCACGACAAGCTTGGCGGCCTTCTCGCCAACTCGGATCGCAAGTCGGGACAAGACTTGCACGCACTCAACGGCATCGGCCCTAGACCCCAGGATCAACGTGCTCATCTAGCAAGGCGACATACTTGGGACTGCAAAGACATGATGCTAGACATATGCACGGCACAAGCATCACCTCCGTCTCATCGAGGAGATCGGCGAGCTTCTAAGCAACTCTATCTCCGTCCACGACCATCTCCCACTTCTCCTTATACTCCTTTCTCTCCCTAGCGGCACGCTTAAGCAACTTCTCTTGACACACAAAGCGCATCGCCCAAAGATTCAACCTCATCGGAGAGATTCGATTGTAGGAGGTACCTCGGAGGAAGAAGAGTCGTTCTTGGGTGTGGCTTGGCCCGTGTCGGTCACAGCTCCGTCGAGGGCCATGGTGCAAAAAGCCCCGGGCTTGGAGTCGGTGAAGAAGCAAAGTCCATTCGGCTTGTCCTCAACCTTGCGCTCGGACTCCTCATCGGCGAGGAAGATTGCCGTCAGAAGAGTCGTTGTCGAGGAGTGTTGAGGGGAGGCAAGGAAGGCGTGCTTGTGCTCCTTGGCACGCTTGAAGTACTTCTTCTTGATCGCCTCCTTGTCGAATCCCTTCTTGGATTTGTACTTGCGGAGGTGTGCTCGCCCTGTCCTTGCGCTTGTCGGGTCGTACTTGTTGGGTAGTACTTCTCGCCGGAGTACTTGTCCTTGTTCTTCTTGGGGCACGTGGCGGCGAAGTGGTCGGATGTCGCGCCTTTCGAAGCATCCGCCCTTGGATGGACCGCCCACGACGGCCGGTTCAAGCGGTTGTTGTGGAACCGCGAGAATCGGTGATGACTAGTGCAAGCTCATCATCCCCAAGGCTCTCCATACGCTCCTGCGTCCACGGACACCAAGGAAGACAAGGCAAGCGACATACGTGAAGGGTTAGCGGAAGAACTCGAACTACCCTTACCACGAGGCGAGAGCAACATTTGGCGCGGATGGATTCTTGACCGCTGGATCCGAGCCTCGATCTCGGAGGACTTGAGCTTCTTTGTAGAGCTCGTCGGGTGTGAGGGTGTCGTAGTTGGCGAACTCCATGATCGCGGACACCTTCACATCCCACACCTTCCGATCCGGGCGTACAAGAGCATCGCCTTCTCGTGGTCGTCAAGCCTCTCGGCGGCTTGTTTGCCGAAGCTTGTTTGCGGTCGTGCGAAACCTAGCAAAGAGAGAATCGATGGACTCGCCATCAAGTTGGATTAGGTTGTTGTACTCTCTCTTGTAGGTCTCGTATAGGCGGGCCTTGACTTGTGGGGTTCCCTCGTGGTAGCTCTCAAGTGTCTTCCACACCTCACGGCGGTCTCACAAGTGGCAACTCTCTCGAACTCTGTGTCTTTGAGGCTAGAGAACAACACACTCCTCGCTCGGTTGTTGGCATTGTGTTGGGCTATTTGTTCCTCACCCCACTCGGCGGCTAGCACTTGGTAATTCTCATCCTCGACAATCTCCCACACTCTCCAATCCATCCCCCATAAGATGTGCTTGCATCTTAATCTTCCAATAGGGATAGTTGGTGCCATCGAACTCAGGAGGCTTGCCACCAAAGTGACCAAACCTCTCCATGTAAGCCTTCTGCGGATCACGGACCGATTAAGGTGGATATGATCCTTAACCGGCCACGATACCAATTGAAGGACCAAAGCGGCGACGAGGGGGGTGAATGGGAGCCTCGATTTTACTTTTCAAATTTGGCTCATCGGCTCAACCCCCAACCTCACAAGAGACACACACAAAGCGAGAATCCCAACTTCTATCGAAAAAAGCGAGTTCTCGAGCTAGATTACCAGCGCCAACTTGTGGCGAGAGTAACTAGACACAATCCTCGACATGATGCAAAGGGAGATGCAAGAGTCAAGGATAAACAAATATTTTTGGGATTTTCTATTTAGCGGGAAATAAAACAAGCTAGGACTAGAAAATAAAGCTACTACAAAAAGCTAAATAAAACTACAACTAAACAAGCTATAGAAACATAAATAAACACAAGACTATAGCCTAAAACAATTCTAGTAAAAATCCGGGAAGAAACTAGAAGGAATAGCTACTTAGACATTTCATCGAACACCTACGGTAGCGAGAGGAAAAACACGAACTAGATGAGTGGATTTAAAACAGGAATTTTCACAAGCACAACTTCGATCTAGCTATCTGCACAAGAAGAATGAGTTGCTCGATGGCAAGCTCCACGGATCAAGAATAAAAATTGACCTTTGATTTGTTGGTGCAAGGAACCAAGCTGGGAGCATTCTTTGCTGCCAACTTGCTTTGCACGAGCTCCAACCGGGGAACCGTGGGTGGTGGTGGTGCTTGGGCTGCTTCGATGAAGCGCTCGCGTTCCAAGGAGTGGCCGCCTATACTGCCGGGGAGGCTGCCGGTGGTGGCCTTGGCCTGCGTGAGCGCCAAGGTGGAGCCGCCCCGGTGTGGTGGCTGGCGGGGCGCTGCCGGCTGCCTCACCGGCGGCGAGCAGGCCAGCCACGCCTAGTGCTCGGGCTGGGGGAGGGCAGCCGAGTGCCCGGCGGCGTTTTGCCTTGCCGATCTTGGTCCTCGCGAAGGGAAGCCGCCCAGGCGGCTGCGGGGCTTGGAGCAACGACTGCCGTGCTCGCCCACGGCCGAGGGGAGCAGCCGAAGGCTGCTCGAGCCCCTTGTTTTTCTACGCACAACGGCAAAACAAAGACACGCACACACCAGCGAGATCCAAAAATTCAGAAATCACGAATAAGTGAAGAGGAGATTGAATCCAAAAACCACCATGGTACAGGCTGATTTGGGGCAGCCCTTCCCCACTCAAATCACCACAAAAATCTGCCCCAATTTGTGTTCTTGGACCTCTCTACAAGAACCCTAGAAAATGGGGAAAAATAAAAACGAAATTGGAAGAGGCAAAGGGGGAGGATGGCTGTCCACTCTCTATTTATAGTCCTTATTTTGCATCCCCATTTTGCCCTTCGATACATAAGAGCCAAACCACTAACCCTAGGGCTATTTTGGTCGACTACGGGTATTTTTCGATCCCGACGGCCACCGCGCCTCCTCACAGGTAGCCTTGCATCCACGCAACCTCCCCGATGCCGCCGCGTGCGTCCCTTCCGTCCACGGAGCGTCCGCCCGGGTTTTGAGGCCCAAACCCGCGAAACCCGCCGCCCCGATGGTTTTGAGGCCCAAACCACCAAACCAGCGCCCGATGGTTTTGAGGACAAACCACCAAACCTCCTTGACCGCGTGTCGCGCCGTCTTGACCCGATCGACCGCGGTCCTGCCACGTCCTCTTGCATCCGTCGATGTCCCGGATGTCGACCACCATGGCTAGCCACCCGGCGCTCCGGTCCCTCGGTCCAAGCCTCACGTCCGTCCTTCACCTCGGCGGTCCGTCGGCCCCGGCGCGTCCTCCTTGGCACCTTCACCTCGCCCGTCGGCTACCATCTCGAGCTCCACACGCACAACCACGAACCAAGAGATACGTCTTCGACACACTCCGCGTATGCGGTGAAACATAGCGAAGCATAAAAAGATAAATGAAAATAGAGGAAGAATGTTGGTTGTTGACAATCACTCAATCACAAAACTAAACACATGTGACAAATATCAACCATGTGTTCGCATACATCACTAAAGATATTGTAATGACGTTTTGTTTGTTTTATAATTTACATAAAAAATTTGAATAAACGAAGCAGTCAAAACATGCTTGATTTATATGAGTCAAAAGAATTGCAAGTATCGTGGAACGGAGGGAGTACCTCTGATATGATCAACGTGTCCCCGCTATAAATAAATCTGCTTATTTGTGCGCAAAGGGCCGGTCGTGTAGAGGAATCTCTCTTTGCGGAATTGCGGTCCTTTTGGCGGGCCATACAGTACGTGCGAATCAGGCATTGGTACATGGCTTGGTTCCATGCATGCACGGGGCGATCGACGACCAACCATTGCATGCATGCAGAGGAAGCTTACGGCCCTGGCCAGGCTGGCCTCCACATCATGCATCAAGGACGGACCGCCGGCCGTCGACACCATGCACCTCCTGCTTCTGTATGCATAATCTCATCACGAGTCGTCCATCAGGAATGTACTAGTACGCCTCGATCGGGGGCTCTATAAACACAACCCCTAGAGCATGTGCCTCGATTTGGAACGTGGACGTCTCTACCGAGCTCGTAGTTGCTAGAGCTTCACAAACACCACACTCTAGTTCCTAGAGCATGTGTCTCCTAGGTCTCTACCGAGCTCTTAATACTCTCTCGATATTGGTTTAATGCCTACCATGTTTAGTTTTGTCTCTACACTATTTTAGTTTTGTCTCTACACAATAGTGCATACTACAGTATATATGAGGCCCACTGTTTATGCAAATCTTTCTGCTAAAGTAGATGGGGTGCACGGACGGACGGAGCCGGAGATCGGCCATGGGATGGAAAGTAAAGTAGGCCAGACCACAGCACATGAAAACAAATGGAAAGCCCCATCGCTTTTTCGCAACGATGCGGACAAAACTGAGCTCTGTTCTCTGTAGGGCTGCGCTGCCGTGCCATGCCAGAACCCGAGAGGCTCGGTCGCTCACGCGCTGCACGAACATGGGCCATGGGAATGGGATACTCCTAGCACAAGGAAAGGATGGTGTGGAATCCGAGTAGGCAACAACAGAAATGGAAACTCCCATCGCTGTTTCGCAACGGCTCCTCGGCTCCGCGATGCGGACAAAACAGAGCTCAAAGCCTGGCGCGCATGCCCAGCAGACCCCATGCCATGCACCTGCACAAGCCATGCAGAACCCCAGACGCACTGTTGCGGAGGCAGCCATGCCTGTCTGCACTCTGTTGCACTCCACCGCCTGCCCCGCCTGGTGCCTGCTTCCTTTTCTTTGACCACATCTAAACTCTCCACGTGCCGCGTGCTCAAAAACAGCTGCTCTGCCTCCTCCACCGGCCGGCCGGCCGGCCGTCAGGAATCCTGCCCCGAATGCAACAGTGGAGAACGGAGGACGCTATAGTAGTACAGCAGCAGGACTACTCCAGTCGCGTGTGGAAGGAGAGGATTTGATGCTCCCGTACCTGCATCGTTTCAGAAGAGAGATGGGAAGGGGAAGCGACCCGTTGGTTGCCAGGGCAGCTGCTCGCCAGCCATTTGTCCTTGCATGCGGCACCGCTTCAACTCGTTTTGGTTTTGGTCATCCTTGCGCCTGCGCTAGCTGCATCCGCTCTGCATTCAACTACTGGTGGGCCGCATCCTGATCGATCCAGACGCAATACACATTGCAGAGACATTGCACGGACTCCGAACGGCGCCGCCCAGCATGGTGGCTATCGGCCTCGACGACGGCCGAGTAGAGCGGCATGCAGCACACCAGACGGCGAGTTGCCGGTCGGCCTCGGCGCAAGAGCTCGAGACCCAATAAGTTAACAGGTCAGGTCCGCGTGGGTACTCCTAGGGCTCCAGAGCGCGAGAGATAAGGGCCTCTCCAACGGCGGGCGATTTGCTAGCTAGGAGTGATTAAACCGAATAAAAACTAATCGCTAGCTACTACTCAAGCGGCTAGCTCGCACGAGAAACCTAAAAGGTTTGGGCCTCTGATTCTCGGTCCCACCTAATCTAATCACAGCGGGTATCGTATTGTTCAATATTTTAACCTCTCCTCGCTAGCGATTTCAGCCAGTCCATTGCGGACGCCCTAACTGGGGCCGGGTCGCCGTCGCCAGAGGACGCTACAGCTCCCAAAGGCTGTCGTGTCGTGTCGTGTCTCAGCAGGGCTACAGCTCAAAGCCTGGCCCTCCCTATCCTGCCTGCGCTGGTGCAGCTCTTTAGCCAGGCCCTAGGCCTGTAGGGCCTGTGGCTGCAGCCCTGCTGAGAATCACCGAACGATTTTGGTAACGTGGAGTACGATAAAAAAAAAACCCGGAGTTGTCGCGCAGGCTACCAAGGAAACGTTCAAACACAGCCCGTTCCGTTCCATTTCATGTACCACCTCTACCTGCATGATAAGTGATAACGGTAGCCTAGTAGTGGGTGTGTTTAGATCCCCAAATTCCTCCCAAATTTCACTATGCAAAAGAAGATTCCCCATCACATCCGTCGGCCCGGCAACATGTATGGAGTACGAAATATAGGTAAAAATTAAAATAATTACACAGTTTAGATGTACATTGCGAGAGGCGATTCTTTTGAGCCTAGTTACGCCATGGTAGGATAATATTTACCACTAACAAGCGAAGCGTCTGCTACGATTAATGCGATGTAACATACATGTCACATCCGTGCAAAATTCGTCCCCGAATTGGGGGGCTCTAAACGGGGGCGATATCATTTCAGAGGAGAAATGGAATGAAAAAAATTGTAGTTACTTTTTACTGGTAAGGACAGAGAAAGAATGCGGCTAAGGTGCATGCACGATCACATGAGTCCGCAGCGATGCGTGGACAAGGCTAGGGATGCTAGGGCACCGATGCTATTTCTTGACCCGGTCGGTCGGAAAGCGTCGCGCCCGGTCTTGGTGGGCGGTCCAACCCAAGCCCGTTGTCGTCTCCGTCGTCTTCGTCTTCGTCGTCCCATGAAAGCGTCGTCGTCTTCCTGGCGGCGCGCGCGCGTCGTCGTCGTCGTCGTTCACCTCGCCAACCACACCCGTTGTCGATTTAGGGCGCCATGTCGCTTTAGGGTCGGCGGTCCCGTCTCGGTGACCTCCCTCCCCCTCCATTCCTTCCCGGCCGTAGAAGGACCCCGGCCGGCTTTGGCGCCGCTGACCGTCGACGGCGGCGGGGTGGCTCGGCCGGCGGTGAGATCGGCGGCGGGGGGTGCCGCCGAGCTCTAGGCCCGCGGAGACCCATCCGAAGGGTATGGCGTATGGGTCGCGGGGGTGGAGCTCAAAGGTCGATCCCATGGCGGCGGCGGGATTCGAGTTCGAGGGGAGGGGAGAAGAAGAAGAAGGAAGGGGAGGGAGGGGAAGGGATCGGGCGAACCCTACGGGCGGCGGGGGGCGGCGGGGGGCGGGGCGCGTCTTTCGGTACATGCATGCGACCGGCGGAGAGGTTGAAGATGACACGGGCGGGGAGCGGCGTCTTCATGGGCCTTTAGGTGGGCTGCACAGTGGGCGCTAGCACCCCCATGCTATGGGGCGTCTACGTTGCATCGTCCGCAAGTGGCCCCTATGGCTTTGCTTTTGCTTCTCTCACCTAGCCCTATACTTCAACTATATACTCGAATCCATCCCAAATTATAAGTCGTTTAACTTTTTTTGACAACAAGTTTGACCACTCATCTTATTCAAAAATTTATGCAAAATATCACTTCTTTTGTTGTGGCTTTCTTTATTAATAAACGTTCTTAAAAGAATGACTTAAATTTAACTATATTTGCGCAAAATTTTTTAATAAGGCGAATGGTCAAACTTGGAGCTAAAAACGTCAAGCGACTTATAATTAGGATGGAGGAAGTATTTCTGAAAGTTCACATACTCGAATTGTTACGAGTAAGAATTTCACTACTTCTATTTAGGTGTAAAGTTAGGTGTTCAATTGGGGTAAATTGGTTATACATAAATAAAATAGTTCGAAATTTACCGATATAGGTATTTGATTTTTTTCCTCCTTTATTTTTCGTATGTTTAATTTGGTTCTGTTTGATATTTTCTAATTTATCTTAATTGGATGTCTTTCCTTTATTTTATTCATAATTTGTATTTTTTATCTTTTATTGAAATTATGCAATTTTTATTTCATAAAAAATTATATGTTAATTTGTTTCTATTTAGTCTATTAGATTTGGATCTTATGGTTTTTGTAAATTGCGTGGTTGGCGGTTTTAAATCACTCAATGTCATGATCCGGGAGATAGGGCCAGGGGAGGGGCGGGCCCAGCGGGCTCTCAGCGCCCGGTCACGCCCACAGGCTCACAAGCGCACGCCCCGCCGCCCGTCTCCTCCCCCTTCCGCGGATTCTTCGGCAACTAATCCAGGAGAAAAAGAAGGAAATTATCTATCTATGATTATCTTTAGGCGTTTTTTTGGTGTGCAAGGGGCTATCTCATCTATAAGGGAGACCCTTATTAGGAAATAAATAAATAGGACCACGCTTGTAAAAGGTATTCTAATTTATAAGGAAACCTTTAGAGAGATTGCTTGAGATACAAGTCCCAATAGCGGGCTATATAAGTAAAGGGTCTGTAATCTTTTCGGGCAACAAGCAAATAAAGAAATTTTATCCCAATCTCCTGCTCCCTCTCCCTGGCCTTGCCCCCCGCCCTGCCCCCAACGCCGCCGCCGCCGCCGCCCCCGGGCCGGGCCTTGCGCCCGCCGCCGCCGGCCCGGCAAGACGCCGCCGTCGCCACCACCGCCATTACCTCCATCCCCTTCTTCTCCTCCCTATTCCCCAATTCAAGTGTCAATTCGGCCCAATCTAGCTGGAATCGGACAACTGGTATCCGGAGACCACTACGATCCACCCACCACCATGGACGCCGAATCGAAGACGGCTGGCGAAGAACTTGACGAACGAAGTCGTCAAGGTCCACAACGAGATCGACCCGGCTTCGGCGAGAGGATCACTATCTTCACCGGCAATGATCCTGGCTGTTGACACCTGTTATAGCATAATATTACTAGTCAACTAAACTTGGATAAGGGCTTAAAATGAATATCAACATAAGTTTAGGAGTTTAACTAACATAATTCCATGAGTTTTGGTGATTTATATAATTTGAGGGGACTTAATAGATAAATGAAGAGAAGAATGGAGAAAGTTCGAATATATCTCACATACGATGGCAAGACTTAACCGTGAAGTAACTCGACCGAAAAGTGGACTAAAACATTCTAGAAGGTACCGAGAGGACACGGAAGAAAGCGGAAAGCGGGTGGCACGCCACCACGGCGGCGCCGTTATCCACCACGGCGCCGCCCGGGCTCTGAAGGGCCAATCGGGTCCAGCTTTTGTATGTCGGTTTACCACCGACCTTGAGGTTGTATCTACACACATTTGCCAAGGTCGGTTTGATCCAATGGTCATCGTTCATCGCCAAGGCCTATATAAGAAGACCCCACGACCCCTGGGGTTAAACCTAATTCATTCTATCTCATTCTATTTCATTATCTTTCGGTTGTAGAGGTGTCCCAATGTAAGGATAACCTCTCTGCGGGATTAGTGAATTAGAAGAAGATTAGAAGAGGATTAGCCTTGTAATTAGAAGTAGATTAGTCATGTGATTAGAAGTAGATTAGATCTAACTTAGATCTAATCAAGAGTAAAAGGAGAGTTGAACTATACTTTGGTTACGGAGATGTCTCTGAGTTTGGTATGTTTCATATCTTATCTTTAGATGACTTGTGATTTATATATTTATCTTCTCTATTTACTTCTATACCTTTCATATATGGTTAAGTATAGTTGTTATATTATTGCATGGGATCTCCGCTCGTATTGAGGGCTCTAGTTATGCAAGGTAATTAGAGTAGTAATTGATAGTGTAGACATGGTGTCTAGACTAGAGGTTTTGAGATTGCACCCAACCCCACGGATAGTTTGTGGTAGCCCTGGTGGTGGCGGCCACGATGGCCGATGTATTCCACCACGTTCGGGTTGGTGTTTGTAGGGACCGTAGTCGGAGCTTCCTAGCCCCCTTCTCATCTCTTTCCGTGGCTAGTGTTCGATGTCCCGAAGTGTTATGGTATGATTGCTATCATAGAACCTAAGTAATAGAGAAGAACTTAGGAACCTAAATCTCTCTCTCTTTGACCTCTTGTTTAGTTTAGATATTCTTTGACATCTTAGGTAGGTTATTATTTTATGCTTTGTTATTTACTTACCCTTTAACATTTACCCCCTCACTATAGTCTAGTGGTTTGCTAAGTTAGTAGATGCATGATTGAGACTTATTAGATTCTTTAGCCAAAGCTTCCCTGTGGATACGATACTCTAGAATACTCATCCTAGGGAAAAGCTACAATGGTAGTTGTTACGTAAACTTGCGAATCCTTTATATTCTTTTAGCACTTAACAAATGCCAACACTGCAGAACTCAAGCGCCAACAACAGACTCTACGCGACATCGAGAAGCGAGATGCGGGCGATGTTCGTAAGCGCAGCCAAAGATTTCATCAAAAAGAAGACGGATGGCAAGCGGAACCAAGATAGTCGGGTAACCTCGGATGATGCGAATAATTTGATGAAGGCTTACCGAAGCCCGCAGCATTGCGCCCGCCGGATCATCGGCGGCGAGGGCGCATGTGCGCCCCCTCCACCTCCGGTGACACCTTCCTGGGCCTCGCTCCCGTGCGCACAAGCTGTCCTTCCCCACCTATGATGGCAAAGAAGATCCCCTCCCGTGGATCAACCGTTGCGAGCAATTCTTCGAGGGGACAAGATACGCCGGCCCGAGAACAAAGTTTGGTGCGCCTCCTATCATCTCACGAGGAGCACGCGGCAATGGTACATGAGGCTGTCCCGAGGAGAAACCGGTGGCGGTGGGCGAGCTTTGCCCAATGCGTCAACGCGCTTTTGGCCCAGCTGAACGGCGCAACCGGCTGGGTGAGCTGGCATCACCGAGGAAGACAGGCACGTTGATGAGTACACGGAGCTGTTCCTGGCGCACGTGGCACGAGCAGGCCACCTTGACGACAAGCAGCAGGTCAACATCTACACAGCAGGCTTGGGCGAACCGCTCAAGACAGACGCCGAGATGCAAGATCCAAAGGACATGGAAGCAGCCATGTCTCTCGCCGGGGGCCTACGGCGACGCCTCACCATCCTCTACAACAATCGCAAGCCAGCACAGTCAAGGGCAGGGCCCCGCCTGTCTTTGCTGGCGCCCCCGAGCGCCACTTTCGTCGGCCAGCAACGACCAGGCCGTTCAAACGCCGACACAGAGGAGATGACGGAACGACGCAAAGGCTGGTCTCTGCTTCAACTGTGACGAGCCATTCTCACGGGTCAAGTGCAAGCATCTCTTCGACATCGCGATCTTCAACGACTACCGCGGCGACACGAGGGAACGCCTGGTTTGCGGGCGTCAAAGAGGAGCCGACTGATCTGAAGGTCCTCGGCGGGGACCCCGACTCCCGATGCGTGGTGCTCATTCTCGCTACCTCCGTCGGTATGATCACGAGGAACGGGCGTCAACATCATCGTCGACTCGGGAGCAACGCACAACTACATCGACCCACGTGTGGTGACCACGGCGGGCCTCGGACTCAGCCAGTGCGTGTCACGATCACCAGCGGCACCGGCACCCGTCTACTTGCCGTGCCGCCACCTTCGGCGTGCCACTCGCCTCGGCGCCCACCTTCGACGATCGGCGCCTCGTCATGCCCCGGGCGAGGATGTTCGGCGTCATCCTTGGCATGCCTTGGCTGGCAAGCACGGGGGCGTGTGACGTGGGACTTGGCGACCCACGAGCTCGATACTACCATGAGGGTCGCCGTCACATTCACCTCTCAGCTCTCCACCACCTCGTAGCGAGGGCGCCCTTGGCCCTGGCCTCCTTCGTGTTTCCGCAGAAAAATCACTCAAGAAGGGGAGGATCTCTCTATGTGAAATAAAAATAAATGTGCGGGCGTGCGGTGTACTAAAGTACACAAAACAAATAAATAGAGGAACACAAACTTTATTCATATTTAATGAAAATACAAACATAGGTTCGATACAAATGCGGCGCTCCATAGGTAGCTGCTTTGGGGGGGAGCCATCGACATAGGCGATTGTAGTCTTCATGGTTCCCGGGGGCCTCGGAAAGCTCCCGATTAATTACCCCCGTGAAGTAGCTCACGAGTACCTCCGTCGCTGCTCGGTCGCCGCCGCCGATCTTCGCTTTACGTCTCCATGTAGTGTGCTGGTGTAGATGTGGATGGCGTCGGCGTATCCATGGCCTCGTCAGTCCATGAGCCAGTAGAACGTGGGCTAGAGTATTAGCCACGCCGCCTATGTCATTCGCCTCGCCGGTGTCGAACGACACATGTAGATGTAGTGGTAGTAGCACTTGCATGGTTGATGTAGCTTGAATTGACTTGGACTTCCTCGGCAACGTCGCCGTGGTGCGCCGTGAAACTTGATCACGTGGTGTAGTTGAAGTTGTAGTAGTTGATGAAGACTTGCACTCGCTACGTCGTGTGCCTCGTCGGCGTGGGCTGGCGCGCGATGGTGTAGTAGTAGATGAAGTAGTAGGAAGATGTACATGGCTCGATCGGCTAACAGTTTCACCTGATGCACACAAAATATAAAAGATAGAATTATATAAATAGGGCTCGAACGACAGTCGAGCTCCGGATTGTAGTTTACTCTATGAGGCACATGAAGGGCACTCACGTACACGCATAGGCATATGCATGTATACATACAACACTTGATGGTTGTTGGTGCCCTCTTGGCTTGTTAGCTCACGTATATGAGCACGAATGTGCAAGCACACATGCACATGCATGAATGCGTCATTGCCGATGTGTCTTAGTGCTCCACGACACCTCAGCATAATCTCGACTGCGGCAGCAGATGGCGTGGGCGTGTGTCGATCAGTCGCTCCTTGGCATGCGCGTCGTTGGTGCACGGCCGACGGCGTAGGTGTGGAGCGTCTCGTTGACGGCGTCCGGACTTGTCTTCGTAGTGTGGCGGTGTCATCGATGGTATGTCATCGATGGTGTAGACGTCGGGGTAGATGGAGCAATCGTCAATCGCGTCAGGCTCGCCTCCGTCGTGCGGCGCGCGGTGTCGTCGATGGCGTCCAGGCTCGAATATGTCCAGGCGGCCTCACCTGAAACACAAAAAGATGAAACTAGATTCAGGGCTCGAACGATAGCCAAGCTCCCGATGGTTTGCTCTGTGTGATTCGATTCAAGCTCATGCATATACATGTATATATGCATATGTGTACATGCGGCTTGGCTGAGATGGTCGTTGTGAGCACGCATGTGCAACCACCACACATGGAGCTGCATGAATGCATCATCGTGGTGTTCCAGCACCTCATCGTTTATCTCCTGGCGCCAGGTGAATAATGACACCATACCAGCAGCGACCTCGCCGGTGTTGATGTGGAGCCACCGTCGGATGGCGTCCGAGCTCGCCTCCGTGATACGGCAGTGTCGGAGCCGTTGTCGATGGCGATCATTTGGCATGGGGGCACGCTCGCCTGGCGACATGCATGCCGTCTCGTTGGGTTTGATGCAGTCGTCCGGTGTCAGGTGCCTCTGGACATCAACACAATGTAGTGGATGCATGCATCTCGGCCATGGCCTCCGGCGCGCCACGCCATGGTGGCCAGCCTATCGCCGGCTCTTGCCGTCATGGCTGTGTAGTAATACGATGGTGTGCTCTGGACAGCGATAGAGTGCGGCCATCCACTTGGTACTCCTCGGCATAGGATGAAGCCATGGATGATCTTGATCTTGGCCAGCCATGGATGATCTTGATCTTGGCTGGCGCGTAGCCGGGGCGCAAGTGGCTGCGCTACCTCCGTTGGTGGCGGCGACGAGATCGTGCGAGTCGGCCAGCGCAGGACTTGACCGTACCTGCTGCCGATGAGTATGAAGAGGCGCTCGTATACGCTCACATACGGCGGCATGGTGTCTGGCTGCCTTCGTCTCCACATCTCCCAGCCGGCGGCGCCTGCTGGGACTGCCTTCATCTGCTCCAGACCTCCAAACGGCCGGGCATCCTTCATGTTGACAATGGCCGGATGATCTTGCATTTCGGTGTGCCAACGACGTTGGTGTCATTGCGGAGCCATCGCCGACGGCGTCGGGCTCGCGGCCGTCGTGACAGCTGATCTCGTCGGCGCGGTGTGCAGTTGCGGCTGCCTCATGTGTAGAGGCTGGACATATGAAGCCAGCACTACCGGATGTTCATGACACGGCTGCCGGACGGCGTGGATCTGACGATGGCCTCCTCTCGGGAACGACCTGATGATCTTGACCTACAGCTGCACGGTCGTGTGGCCGTCTTGCCGGGGCAGCATCTCCTCTGGTCCATGGCGCCGGTATAGTGCCAGCGGCTGCCTTTAGCCCTCCAGATGCAGATCATCCTCGATCGTGCACACGCTCCTTGCTAGGCAGCCCGACGGCGGCGCCTGGATGCAAAGAGTGTCATCTCCTTCGTGAAGTCCTGGTAGTCATTTATATAGGCAAGGGTTAGGGTATAGGGAGCCTGATGGCAACACGCACGCGCCGCCAGAGTTTGTTAGCGTGCCCGAGATACCCGGCGTCGACTCGTGCATGCACAAGATGATAAGCACGGGCTTCTCTATCCACCTGATCGTTATCTCTTCACATGATAAGCCTTCCAAGTTTACGTAACAATCCAAATTAGACCCAAACATTCATTGGGCCGGGCTGGTAGATATGGACGGGATCGGTCCTGTATACCGTCCTGCATAAAAGCCGTATACATGATCCGGATTCGACTCCCCGTACGCTATGGCTGCCTGGTGAGCTTTGCACTGCTAGCTCATGAAAATATATCAAGCCAACGAGTTGCTAGCTTCTTGTCTTTTCCCTGGCTTTTCAATGTTGCAGCACATATATGAAGATATATGCAAACTAGAGAAATTTTGTACAAAAATCTCGTTAAACTTCGGTCAAGCATCTTCGCTGGCACCCGTACACCGACAACTCAACTTGGGAAACGTTCAAGGCATGCGACTGCCTTGGACCCCTACGACACATCAGCCGGCATCTTCGTCCAGCTTCGCCAGGCTACTTTGGAGGATCAGCATCTTCGTCGCGTATCGCCCTCGGCGTCACCACAGGTGGACGCTGCCCGGCTTGGGCGCTAGAGGGCGGCCCTCTTGCTCTTCGACGGCGCTTCTACCTTCCGGCCTCCTCTCCCACGGCTGCGAGATTCTTGGAGGCCTTGCTTGGCCGGAGTTCGCGGGGGCGAACTTTCTTGCCTTGGGAGCTTACAGCAAAAGCCAACTTCAGCTGCACCAACAGCCATCCTCTTGGGCGGCATATGGCCGCGGCGCCACCATTGGTGGTCCTGCGGTCGTCTTCCTCCGGCGGCATGGATGCGCCTCTTCCTCCACGATCGACAACGTCCACATCATTCACGATCCGGAGAGGGCCACGCACCAGCTATCACCCTCCCTCTTCGGCGTCGGCTCCTTCATATGCGATGCGATGTTGAACTTGGTACGCCACTCCTCCTACTCGCGGGACATCACTATCTGGCGTCTACTTCGCTCTTCGTCCCACGCTCCACCCAATGGCGTTTCTTGTTCTGGAGAGCCCCCTCGTGGCGTGGTGCACGGCACCTCGATGTGGGTGTTCGAGGGAGCTACTGGCGGCAGCCCGTCGTCGCCGCGGCCGCGGCGAGGGGCGTATAGTTCATCGCTACATATACCGCGGCTACATCGGCAACCTTCACTACCTTCTTGAGTTCGACCCCAAGCGAACCGGGGAGAACATGATTCTCGGGAACCCGGTGCGGGGGTCGTCTTATCTTTGCGAGGTTTGATTCTTTCTTTTCATTTTGCTCCCCCCTCGGGCGTCCACGGAATGGACTTTCATCCAGTAGCGAGGGGGCCGCCGGTCGGGAGGAGGGGGGAGATGTCATGATCCGGGGAGATAGGGCCCGGGAGGGGCCGGGCCCAACGGGCTCAAGGGGCCCGGTGCCGCCCCACAGGCTCACGCCCCCCGCCGTCTCCTCCCTTCCACGGATTCTTCGGCAACTAATCCGGGAGAAAAAGAAGGAAATTATCTATCTAGGATTATCTTTAAAGTTTTTTTTTGGTGTGCAAGGGGCTATCTCATCTATAAAGGAGACCCTTATTAGGAAATAAATAAATAGGACACCTTGTAAAAGGTATTCCAATCTATAAGGAAACCTTTAGAGATTGCTTGAGATACAAGTCCCAATAGTAGGGCTATATAAGTAAAGAGTGCATGTAATCTTTACGGGCAACAAGCAAATAAAGAAATTTTATCCCAATCTCCCCCCCCTCTCTCCCACAGCGTGCGCCCCCTGTCCCAACGCCCGCCGCCGCCTTGCGCCGCCGCCCCCTCGGGCCCGCGCCGCCCCGCGCGCCGCCGCCGCGGCAGCGGCTGCGCCGCCGACGTCGCCACCACCTCCATCACCTCCATCCCCTTCTTCTCCTCCCTATTCCCCAATTCAAGTGTCAATTCCGGCCCAATCTATTTGGAATCGACACTCAATTTTGTCTTCTTTGTAGAATCGGGTGATTTTTTTTTGCCTTGCCTTACTCGGATAACAATACACAACAAACCACCCATGTTTTTGTCCTTTTGAATTGTTATAAAAATCTTCCTATTGGCCTTCGTTAGAGAAAAAAAAATATGATTAATCCGTTTAGTTTTTGTTTTATTTCCATTTGAATTCTTTAAAATCTTCATAATTGCCTTTCATAGAAAAAAAAAAACTAGTTTACATTTTTGCTTTTATTTCCTACAGAATCATAGAATTAATGAGATGCTTTGTTAATATATGGTTCTTAAATTATGAATTTTATTTTATCATATAATCATTTGTGTTGATCTTTGCACCGATAGCTTGAAATGATTTTCGGGATACGAAAATCTTTTTCGTGGCGGGGGCACACAATTTGCCCGACTTGGTAAATGCCTCGCCACGTCCAGAATTATTTACGTGGGGGCATTTTTACCGCCACGGAAAATCGATTTTTGCGTGGCGGGCACCTTAACCACGGCGCCCACGGAAAATAGTGTATTTTACATGGCGGGCGTGTTAAGATGCCCGCCACGCAAAATGGTCCAGCCCAATAAGCCCGAGGCAAGCCCAAAGGCTGGCTTCAACTATAAATAAAAAGAAGCTACGGTTTCTTCACTTCATTCTCGAATACCCTCTGCTTCCTCTCGAGACTTAGGCCACACGGCGGCGGGATGCCAGACGCGGCCACACGCCTCCTCCTCCCTCCCAACCTCTCCTCCCATTCTCCCTGCAAGGGCGGCGAATCAAAGCGGTGCGGCGGATCGGCTCGGCGGCGGAGGGCGGATCCTCGGCGGCCGCGCTCGTCCCTTCTCGACGTGAAATACGGCGGCGGCGGCGCCCCACTCCTCTCGGGCGGCAGTTCGCGGACCTTGCGCGAGCACCGAGGTGGGCCACTGCGTGGCGCGAGCTCCAAGCGACGGGATCCCGCGCGGGGCCCTAGGCGAGGCCCAGCGATGGGATCGTCCGCCGCGTGGCGATGGCGTGATCCAGCGGCGGATCGGCCGCGTGCGCGGCGGATCCACGATGGGGAAGTGGCGGCCGGCGGCGCGCGGAATCTCTGGTATGGCGGTGGCGGATCTGGGCGGCGGCGGCATCCCCTACTGGATGGGCTGGCGGGCTCGACAATGGGCTCGTGAGGGCCTGGGCGGCGTTTTTTCTTCTTTTCTCTTTTTGAAATTATTAACCGTGATGGGCATTGTAAAACTCCCTCCACGGTGAGGCCTTTAACCGTGATGGTCCAAGGTGCCCGCCCACGGAAGAGGCCACCATTTACCGTGACCTCCGTGGGTGACGGGCACCTTTGCCCGCCAAGCGTAAAACTAAATGTGCCGCCACCCAAAATAATTTGGTTAGTAGTGTTGTTTGTGGAAATCAAGTGATTTACCTGTGTCCATCACTCGATGTTGTTTTTTTCTTTCTAAAATTCCAGTGAAATCTTGCTCGGTGTCCTTTTTCATCAAAATATCTGTTTTTACCGCTTTCATTGACAATTAGAGAGCAAATTATATACAAGACAACCAACTGTTCGGGGCGAGAGTCATGGAAGGTCATCGTTGCCCGACTTCGGTGATATCGCAAGGGTAGCTCCGACTTCCGACCACACGCCCGCCATGAGTCATCACGATCGAGCTTAATTCCACAACGATACCGCCGGGGAAGGTGTCGATGTCATCGCGACAATGTCGCTCATCCAAGAATGGATGGGGTTCTCACCCGTGGAAGATTGTTGGGAACAAGGCGCCCCTAAGAGGGAAGCGGCGCCCTCAGCGTCGCCATCGCCCGGCATGTCACCGTCGTCATCGCTACCAGCCATCCTAGAGTAGCCTTTGTCTTAGGGGCATCAACACCAAGTCTGCGTCGTAAAAACCCTGCCGACCCGGATGACATGCCGAGGGACCAAATTTTTACTACAATTTTACACATCCACCTTTCGCACATCGAGGCCATTGCCGACCACGACCGCCAGCCCCGACACCCGGCTGCCGTCGCTGGCCGACAAACCTCCGCCGCAAGGATACATGAGGCGCGCGCCCACCAGTTTGGGCACTACCTAGCACTAGGGCCCCTTATCTAGGCGCGAGGCCCCGAACACGGCGACCTCCGCCGACGCTAGCGCCACCTGACTTGACCGTAGCAACCGACGCTAGCGCCACCTGACTTGACCGTAGCAACCTTGGCCAACGTTGCAACGGCAACTAGGCTGATGGGGAGGCGGAGTGAAAAGAGGGGCCTAGTTGCCAGTGGCCGGATTCCCGGTCGCGTGCCGCACTACCACATTTGTCTTTGCCACCACCTCGCCTACCTCCGGTCGCGGGGCTAAATGTCGCCACCGAACCTTTGGGTCGACAAGCCCGATGTCACCATCAAGACCGTAGGAGAGGAGCGATCGGGGGGCGGAGAGCCCCATGGGCGCCCCCGCACCGGCTTGGACTCCGACCTGTCCCCATAGCCATGGCGACCCTTCCCGTTGAGCTTTAGTCACCGAGGGGCCGCCGGCCCCCTCCCTCAGGTGTGTCACCCAGCGTGGGAATGGCCAGCGAGGGGCGGGAGGCAAATTTTGGTCTATGTCACTTAGGTGACAAGACCCGTAAATCACTTTCGAGTGTGTAAATATGATAAGAACGATAGATGTAGGGTGACCGTTTTATGCCTTTTTTTAATTTGAATTTTTTTTTTGCGCGCCTCTCATCTGGGTACAGTTGTAGTATCTGTTCATACACAAGCGCACACCTACACCCCGCACACCACACATTGTACAAAGCAGAACCTCTGACTACACCACGGACATGGGTTCGCGTCCTTCAAGGAACAACGAAGATCGTCGCAATGTTCGTTGAGCGTCCAGCGCCGAAGTGAGACGGTGCGGAAATCTAGGCGAAATTTGGGACTTCTTGTTCCGGTGAGACACCAAAGTTGCGATCCCGGGGATCGAACTCTGGCGGGTAGCTCTCACACCGAGAGGCTGACCATCGAGCTCTGGCCTTCGTTCTTTTTTTTTAATTTGATGAATGGCTTGAATGCTACATTTTCCTTGTTTTAAGCCCATTGCACGTACGGCCGGCGGTCAGTCTAGGGTTTGCATGCGGCCAGCACACTCACGCCGTAGCATGGCGCTCACACTATGACCCAAGATGGTGTGTTAAGGTTTGAAACAGTATTTAGCTGCCCGTGTTTGGTCCGCTCTGCATTCAACAACTGCTGGGCCGCATCCTGATCGATCGACCCAAAGCTGCATGCACGATAACGAAGGGGCTGCTTTCATTCCCGATCGACGTGTCCCCACTATCTCGCTCCGTGCGCACGAGGCCGTGTACTCTCGCGGGCTTTTTTAGCTTCACCGGTCGGCAGGCGTGCAACGAAAAACACGTATTGCGCGCACGCCAGCTAATCGCGCGCACGCGCGGTGCATTCCGCCTGTGATTCATTTGTGTGCTTGCACAACCGACGATAAACGGCCGGGCGCGCATGCACGACCCGATCCCATGCGAATGGAATCTATTGGCCGGCATTGGTGCATGGCTTCGTTGCATGCATGCGAATGCACACAGGCGCCTCACCGGTTAGCCGCCGTAATGTGATGCGTTGTCTGGTGAAAACTGTGCATTCGATCCATGGACACTACACTGTTTCAAACGGCGACCACAGTGGCACGACCATGAGAGTCTGAGGCCGTACGTGAGTGTGATGCATCGCGTTTTGTCCGGTAAAAATTGTGCATCCGATGGATCCAGAGAGGGCTGGGTCTTTGGTGGGCCTGCGACTCCACCGTTTCATGTGCTCGTGCTCGTCCTGGAGAGAGAGAAATAGGGGGGCCACTGTGGTGCAGCTGAACAGCCGAGTCGATGGTCAGGTGATCATGGACTACGGCGTTATTGATTGGGGCTACTCGATCTCCTCGCCGGCCTATAAAAGGAGGCCAGCCTCCTCTAGTAGCTCCCCTACCCAACCATTCCTACTGCCTCGGCCTAGCTCTTTGGAATACCGCCGGCCTCCATTCTTCGAGCTACTAGCTCTCACCCTCACCCCGCCGCCCGGTTCCCACCCTTCATCCAGCTACACCAGCTTCCCATGGCAGATCAGGAGGCACGCGAGGTGGCACGCGCGGTGCGCGAGGTGGCGCGCGAGGCACGCGAGGCGGCCAAGGAGGGTCGGTGGTGGTTTCAACTTTCGATTCGTTGATTTTCCTTTTCTCCCATGCCTCTGATTTTGACATTGCTTTCCCCTGTGGTTTTGCCCCAAGTGGCTTCAAGAATGGTTTTCTGTTTCTGGCGGTGTACGTAGGTCCTCTCAAATTGCTTCCTTTTCATTTGTTCTGCTCCATCTCTTCCTAGCTCTGAACTTTGCTCCACCAAGTGTCTTTAAGAATGGTTTCATGTTTCTAGCAGTGTACGTAGGTCCTCTCAAATTGCTTCTTTTTCATTTGTTCTGCTCCATCTCTTCCTAGCTCTGAACTTTGCCCCCAAGTGGCTTTAAGAATGGTTTCCTGTTTCTGGCAGTGTACTTAGGTTCTCTCAAATTGCTTCTTTTTTTCATTTGTTCTGCTCTATCTCTTTCTAGCTCTGAACTTGTATTCAATTCGGCTGCTGCCAAGCAAGGATTTAGAGTCTGAATACATAGTTTGTCTTCTATCTTCAAGTCTTTTTTTTTTTTCTCCATTTTTGCATAGCTTTATTTCTTGTTTTCCCCTTTTTTTTATGTACTTGGTACATTTCGCGTCATGTCGGCTCTGCATTGCAGATTTTATTTCATTTCCTTTACGGTGATAATTTTTATGTTTTTTTTTCTTAATTCGTTTTCTTTCTTTTTCAGTTCGCGAGTTGGCAGCGTACAGGGCTGGCAAGGTGAAGGATCTCCTTCATCCTCCCCCCTACTGGTGATGACAATTCTATACCCCATTATCATCGGGTTCACCCTCCAGGCCAGGGGCTGGCATTTTCCTTGGCCCATCCACGTCCTGATGCTGAGGACATCAGGAGGGATATGGTAAGGGGTGACCACAATCAGTGGGTCACATTCAATGCTGTAGTCTTCATGCGTACCATTCTCAGTTTCACCTCCTACAGTATAGTGCATATATACCTTCTGGTGCATATGCGCATTGTGGGTCCAAGAGGCTCCACAAAGCTGGCTGCTCCCTACAGCTGGTTCGGTCCCATCTTTTTCGCATTGGTTGCCTTTACCTATTTCTTCACTTACGCCAGTTTATCTAGCTATGTGCATTACTCTCTCCTTTCGAGTTGCTTTTTAAGGTGATGTTTCTTTTTTCTTATATGTTTGTGTTCTTTTTAAATTAGGTATGGCACACACATGGCGGATTGGGCAGCAGTGGGAGGTTTTACTGGTGTCATCTTCATGTTCACTCTCTTCATTAACTTGGTAAGATTTAAAAAAACATCAATCATTTGTCTCTCCCATAATATTTGTCTCTCGTAATATTGATTTCTTGGTTATTTTTTTCTAATATATTGCTTGTTATGTTGATTTATTTAGGCCCCCTTCACCAATGCCAAGCTCATCAAGCATCTTGACCCGCCAGCACACCCGCTTGATCACCAGGAGTAGGAGTTTCTCAGCACCATCAAGCATCTTGACCCGCCAGCACACCCGCTTGATCACCAGGAGTAGGAGTTTCCCAGCATGAGTAGTATTTGAGGGAGTAGTTGGTGGTAGGAGTCTCCCAGCATGAGTGAGTAGTATTTGAGTAGTTTGTGGTAGGAGTTTATGAGTAGTATTTGAGTAGTTGGTGGGGTAGCATAGCTTGCCCAGCATGAGTAGTATTTGAGTAGTCAAATTAGAAATGATGAGTACTAGTAGGCTATTTGACTTGTTTGCTTCTTTATTTGATGTTATGCTAAGTCTTATCTGATGTATCTGATGTATCTGATGTCTCATGTACTCGTACCAAGACTGATTGTTTCAACTCCTTTTTGGGAGTATATGATGTAGTACTAGACTGCTATTCATCTTTATTGCCAATGTCGCTGTTCAACTTTTTAATCAGAGTATTTTTTTCTGCACTTATTTTTTGTCATAATCTAGACCTTGCCCCTCCAAACTCGTACTAGTAGTACATACATACATATATAATCGGAGAAGTGCTCAGTGGACCTTTTCTAAAATAACTTGACGAATCACAAAGCTGATTAACTCTCTATTATCTGCCGTTGCTACCTGGGCCAACCCTATACTACCCAATCCAGTCAATTCCGATCTAATGTTAAGCCAACCGACTCCCTGTTTTCCTCTATTGTCGTTTCTTCGTTGCGCCGCGCTCATGGCCGGCTCATCCACCATGGCTACCAATCGATCGATGAGGAGACTGGCGGGCAGACCAGCGTGAGAAGTTTCAGTCTTATTGAGGCCAACGGCGATATAGTGGCTAGATGGCGGTGAGTTTTTACGGCGTTCACGTTCCCTTCCCTAGTGTCACAAATGTCCATAGACGACATTTCCCTCTGCAGATCATCTATTGGCAGTGGGACATAGGAGCAAGTCAATACTAGGCATATAGATCGATCAGTGAAAGCACAAATCTACCGAACGATTAAGAGCAAGTATTATAAAGGGCTGGAAGCTGGCTGAGATCCTACGTGGAATAGGAGGGAATGGAGCCGACGGTAAGCTTAACGCCTGCTCGAAGCTGGCTGGGAGCGCATGCATGTGCTGCTATTGGCTGTTGCGATTAAATAGTAGTGGGGACCAACACCAGAGCGCCTTCTTGCAGCCGGTGGTGGGCGAAAGCCATAATACCTGCTCTAATCGGCCTCCTCTGCTCCCACGGATGATCAAAGATCTGTGTTGAGAGGCACACAGATGACCAAAGACGAGACGAGGGAGGCTGTGTTGCTGGCACGATGGTGCCGCCGCCGCCCGTGAGCTCAGCCAACTACGCCGGCGCCGCAAACAAAAACGAGGCAATACTTGCATTGACTTGAGCTGCCGAGGCTGGAGTGGGGCCACCGGGCCAGGAGCCCATGAAGTAATTAGTTTAAGCATGCTTTGGGATTCGTGCAGTTTTTTTTAACAAAAGGTCCATATAATCGTATTGTTATTACTACTGACTACTACAGTTCCGGGCCGAACCGGTCATGGACACGGTCGGGCTATGGATCGACACCGAAGCTAACTCGAGTTAGCGCACGCACCTGGACTATTTAATTCTCTAAACCGATGGCCTCTCTCTCTCTATATCCATTTATTTATTCAATCCTGAAAGCCTCGCGCCGGCCGCATACAGGATCAGATATATGACACCAGCCAGACAAGCTGGTTAGTCGACATATACGAGGCGGCTTCACGTAGGTTACGGCAGCAGCCTCTTACCTGCTGCTATGACGGCCAAGCAACAGGCGGCAGCGGATTGTGTCGTCGTAAACATGGGCTTCAGGTCGTAATAGCCGGCAATCCTGCTGCTAGCGACGACTACCACGTCGTGGGCGTCAAAGCTCACCCCACGGGCGGCGGAGGCCTCCATCTGCAGGATCATCGTCACCACGTCGTGGATGTTGATCATGGTCAGGTCGTCGGTGTCCCCTGTGGCGGCTCATCGGCCATGACGACGAGCACCAAATCAAGCCATGTCGAACTTACAACATTCGGCCATGTCGAACTCAAAGCAGAAGAAGGCCATTTTGAAATCAAAGACGACGACGACGACGGTGGAGACAGCGGCAGAAATCCTTGCCTGGTGTGCACGAAGCCCATGAGGTGGGTTGCCGTCGGACGGTGTGGCCACGGCGTTGTGTGCAGCAAGTGTATGATCGAAGTCCGGTTCTATCAGCAAAATAAACGCTGCGACATCTGCGCAACTCACTGTCCTAAGGTCCTCGTTACAAAGGCGGACGGTGTGTCCGATGGACTTGCCACTCTTTTAAAGTTGCCACGATTTGTCTTTCGAGATGGCCTCGTGGGCGGGTATTGGTACCATGGCCACACGGGGGCCTACTTTGAGGATGAGAAACACTATCAACACGCAAGAACTGAATGCCATGGAATAATAAGACCCTTCTATAGACCTGTGGTACGTAAATCTAGCTTTTCCTTACAGCTACCACACACAGTAGTAGCTAGCTCGAATTAAATATAAGACCTCGATCGATTTCGAATCTAATAATTAATTAAATGTATGTATTTTTTGTCTTGCAGTTTCTCTTCGTGATGTATATTGGTTTTCTTATCTTCTGTGGAGCACTTATAGGATCTGCATTTGCAAGTGAGGCAAAGCATGAGTCGTCACGAGTGAGAGCTTATCCCATCAGCAGCATATTCATCGTGTTGTCAGTGGGTGCCTTGTTCTGGTCGTTCTTTTTACTTGCCAAACTGGAGAAAAGATCCAGATGATTTGGAACATTGGCGTAGTCTTCGATCTACTAGCAGCTAGTTGTACAATTCTCTCTCTTGATGTACTCCCGATGAGAAGTCAAATTTCTCTTGATGTAATAAGTTTATAGAAAAATATACAAATATCTATGATATTAAACCGTACCATTTTCATTAGATCGATATACCATGTAATAATATATGGCCAAACTTTTGTGTGTGTGTGTGTATTATAGGGCGATGACATTTTTCTAGACCAACGGAGGGATTCCGACTATGGTGGGACTACATTCTTTGACCCTAGCACCACAAGGCTTTGCCATCTATTGCTAGGCTCAGAGACTAAGTGGGCATACTTCTTCTGATTGGTGAATATGTCAGGCGGACCTCTACTCGCCATGAATGAACTACTCCCTCTGTCCCATGAAGTTTGTCATTTTTGACTTTTGAACTTTATGTTTGACCATCCGTCTTATTTAAAATATTTATGCAAATCATAAAATAAATTAATCAATATTCAAGTATCTTTATTGATAACAAAATAAATTATATTTATGTAAAATTTTGAATAAGGCGAAGCATCGAAAAAAATGGCGCGGAATCAGGGGTGACAAACTTCAGTGGGACGGGGGGAGTATGCACCAACTATTTGAGCCTCATGCTCAAAGTGGGCACACTTCACCTGAGCCCGAAGCTAGAGCCGTTAGCTCCCTCCTAGCCGCCCTGTGACAAATAGTATGGTCGAGGTCCGGTTCTATTGGATGAATAAACGCTGTGGCATCTGCGCAACTCACTGTCCTAAGGTCCTCGTTACAAAGGCTACGGTGGATTCGCCACTCTTCTCAAGTTGCCACGATTTGTCTTTCGAGACGGCCTCTCAAAAGGCCGGTAAGTCTTAACGGTGCCATGGCCACACTAAGGCCTACTTCGAGGATGAGGAACAGTATCAACACGCAAGGACGGAATGCCATGGAATAATACAACCCTTCTATAAACCTTTGGTATGTAAATCTTTTTCGATCTTACAGCATACGCAGTATAGCTATTCCCTCTGTCACATAGAGTTTGTCATTTTTGACTTTTGAACTTCATGTTTGACCATCCATCTTATTCAAAATATTTATACAAATCATAAAATAAATTAATCAATATTCAAGTATTTTCATTAATAAAATAAGTAAGTAACAAAATAAATTATATTTGTGTAAAAATTTGAATAAGGCGAAGCATCAAATAAGATGTCACGGAATCTAGGGTGACAAATTCGATTGGGGACGGAGAGAGTAGCTACCTACCTCGATCGATTCATATATAATAATTAATTAAATGTATGTATTTCTTTGTCTTGCAGTTTGTCTTCGTGACGTGTTTTGCTTTTCTCATCTTTTGTGGAGCAATTATAGGATCTGTATTTGCAAGTGAGGCGAAGCATGATGTCGTCACGAGTGAGAGCCTATCCCATTAGTATATTCATCGTGTTACAGCCTCATGATTTGGAACATAGGGGTAGGGTTTGATCTCTCCCAGCTGATCAATAATAGCTGTACAATTCTCTCTCTTGATGTACTCCTGATTACAAGTCAAATTTCTCCGGCCTGATGAGATCAAGTTTATAGAATAATGAAATATCTATGATATTAAAGTACTTGTGTCGGCGTTCCGAGAGCCGGGGGTGCCTCGGGTGCCGGCAATAAAGAATTTCTAGGCCGTGTGCCTCCTCCCCCAATGGCGTAGCGCAAGATGGACACGGACACGGTGGGTTTATCTTGGTTCGGGCCAACGGGGCCCCTACGTCCGGCGGGTGGTGTCTGCTTTCGTGTTACCTCGCGCTCAAAGGAGAGTTCGTAGTAGGGGTTACAAGCAGCGTGAGGGAGAGAAGCTGGTCTCAAGCCCCACGATCGTGGTAATGGTGGTGGTGGCGGTTGTCTAGCTACGTTTGTGGTCGGTTCGGTTCCTCTTCTCTCCTCCTAATGGGGCATTACTCCCCCTTTTATAGTAGGAAGAGGGAAGTAATGTTTACATATGTGGGTGCCTACACAAGTACAGAACTTCTTTTCTATGACCAAATCGTTTGGTCACGAGAAAACGTCACTTTCGTCACCGAACTGTTTTTGTGACGACTTAGTGACGAATTTAGGATAAATCCACGGATGGGCGTCACATTTGTTCAACCATGACCAATCGAGCAAAATTGGTCATAGAACTGCTTTTCTTCTATGACCAACACGTTAGTGGTCATGGAACTTCTTTTGTTCTATGACTAACCCAAATGGTCATTAATTTGGTCATTAAAGACGCCGCCGCGTGGTATTTGGACACGTGGCGGCCGATGTGGCACGCCACTACGGGTGGCGGTGGCGTCGCGTGTGCCGCGGCTGGCAGCCACGTGTCCTCTTCCAGTGCGGCCGGTGTCCTCTTCTGTGGCGCCACGTGTCCGCATTCTATACGGCCCGGCGTGTCCTCTTTCGGTCTTTGCCGCGTGTCATGCTGCTCTGGTGCCACCACGTATCCAATTCAGGTCATGCCATGTGTCACTTTTACGTCTCACCACATGCCCCTGCGTGGCTGATTTACGTTAAAGCACGAGCAGCGAGAAATTCAACAAAGCACATATAACGGACACACAAGTCACAAATCATACGGGTTTAATACGAGAATAAAAGACAACAAAAATAGCACGCAGAGAAAATAGGCGCCGATCATGACAATTCATCACACAATCAAGTTCAAGCGGTAGTTCATCAGCGACACTAGTTCAAACATAGAACAGACTAGTGCATCACCACGAAACTAGACTAGACATCGAGCGTAGTTCATGGATTGATTTCAACGGCACCCACCAAAGACCAAGTTACACCCAAGAACCACGGTGTGTTCACCATATATACAAAATAGGCACCCGAGGCAGCTCATCAATTTGAAGGACCGGGACCAACAGCGTTGATCATAAGAAGGCCGTGCTAGCGGCGCATTGGTTTCATTCAATGCCTTCTTGTTCTCCTCCATTTCCCGCTTGTATTCTTGCACCTCTCTTTGGGTCTTCTCAAGAGCTTCCTCGTTGCTCTTACATACATTCTTCAAGCACATTCACTTCATCTTTGAGAGCTTCTTTTCCTCTTCACGCTGCTAGTTGTTCTGGAGCGCCCTTTCTTTGGTTGTGGCTGGTTTTGTGGGGCTTATGGGCTGCATACCAATGTTCTTCAGGAAGATGTTGGCGCTATTCTTGGGGAGGACGTTGGAGACAACCTCTACACTTGAGTAATCGGCGACCTTCAAATCTTCCATGTCGGCTGACATAATCCAAATCAAATGTTAATTATTTGGAATAATATGCTATCCAAAAAAGCTGGCATACATAATGAAGGAAGTATAGAAGTAGCGGCAAGTGGATTATATCGGGGCTTCAATCTCAAGATACACTTGACTACGAAGCTATAAAACCATGAGCGGAGAAATAAAGTTACCAAAGAACACACGGGCTCATTCATTAAGCGAGAACAAATTCAACTGCGGCGGATGTATACCATTTAACCAAACATATATTTGTTGGTATTCTTTTCTTGCGAGACAAAGCAATTCACATTCAATTTCACATTATTCTTCTAGGCTGCGAGTTTGCAATCGAGAGACAATTCTTTGATTCAACATAATTAGGCAAGTTTCGAGAGATTAGCTTAATGAAAATAACAACACATTATGCTACTCTATTGAGTAAATGATTGTTCGGCCCAAGAGTTGAACTTATCTATCTAAAATAAAACAAGGCCATAAAATGATTTCAAGATATCTACTCTCTCCGATTCACTATTAGAAGTCCTTTTGGAAAAGGTTTGAGTCAAAAATGTTGGATGTGGGAAAAGTTTGTCTCGGGCTCCGACCTATGGGCTGTCCAAAATGTTTTATTTTCTAGCTTGTATAATTTTGAATAACAATTCAGAATATGAACATAAAAAAGACAATATGAACATAAAAGGACTCATAGTGCAGCTCTAGTTCAAGCCTCTTAATCATGCGAGAATTATCTACTAAAGAAAAGATTCTACACTAATTTTTCTTAAGCACGGTGAGAACTGTGAATCAAAAGAATGCTTGATGAGACCAAAATGGCTCAATATATTAAGCGATTTGCGTGGTGAGCACAAAGCAAATTGTTTACTAAAGAAAAGATCCTACACCGATCCTTCTTTGAACCAAACCAAGGGAATAGGAAAAGAATCGCAATCATATGTGAGTTGCCTAAGATTCTTGTTGCGGTTTTAAAATGGTGTTAAGACGAGTAAAAACCATCCTAATACCTATTACGTAGCAGCATTCTAAAATTCACTATGAAAGAAGTATCCTTTGGAAGAATCAAGAAAAATTCTCATTTGGACAAATCACCTATAACTTCTATGGATGGATTTCACCAAAACTAGCATCTTATTCGGTGGCATAATAAGGCTAAAAATGGTAACAAAAATAAAGACAAATTATTTTCACCATTCTTTTAGAAATAAACAAGTTAACAGTTCTTCACTTACGTACTTCGCTTTGGAAGATATTCATCTAGAATACAAGCCATGTCGGATAAGCTAAGTTGCCTTATGAGTATATAGTGATATTATACTTACAATAGCTTCTTTTGCCATGTCGGTCGGTCCATTCTTTCTTTGGTATGGCATTCTTTGAAGACCTCCTTTGGATCAAGATCTTCCTCGCCAGCGAGGTTCTTCTTCTTCAACGAGGGTCTTCGGTTCTCGGTAGCATCTTCTTGATTTGCACGTGCTTGAGCCATTTTCTTTTGTTTACATTTTGGCATGAAATGAGCGGAGAAGTTAAATTTGTACAAAAGAAGCGGTGGAGTAAAAAGCGGCGATTACGGTAGTGCACTTCTCATACATATGCATGCGGTTGTGCAACATAGCGCGAGAACCCGTCATTTGGTGATACTTGACTTTGGCACGGTTTTGCTTGTTCTTCTCGGTTGTTTCTTTGCAACATGTGAAACATGAATGAAGTATTGCACCGAGACCTAGCCGTGGAGTTCATATAGGAAAGAGCACGGATCGGACTTACCATGTTTTTGGACTCATCCAACCTTTAACCAATTCATTCCACTCTGCATCGGTCATGTATGTTCTGGTGAGGTTGTTACGATCTAGTCAACGGGAATGCTTTGGTGAAGTAGGTTTTCTCGGGGATGTCATTAGGTGTCACCCTCTTTGGTAGCCTCGAGTTTCTCTCGCAATGCACACCGGTGTTCGATGGAAGGTCATGGCGGTGATGAGGTAACAACTCTCGGCTTGTGTGCTTTCTTCATGATCAAAGGTACGACCAACGCCTTGGCCATCGTTGTGTTGTAGCTCCAATCGGATTGAAGTGGGATCAAAGAACAATGGACAATAGTTCGATGTGTTTCCTTTGATGTTCGGTTGTCTTTGCAATAAAGAAAATATGGCATGGTATTACTATCTTCAATGTGTGCTTGAATCAGTCCTGCTCAAGGGGCTCGGTAGTGCTAGATGATAATTTCGATTTGGTAGCATAATTATGTTGGACTCCTTTGGCAATTGATAATTTCGATTTGTTTAGATGAAAATCTTGATCACTTTGCATATGTTGGACTCCTTTGGCAATTGATTTGGTAGCATAATTATGAGAATGCCATTATTCTCTAAATGAGTAGCAACACATCTTTTTCGAGTTGTACGACTCTTACGGCCCGGTTTGAGCCGAGGGGATTTGTTATGTGATGTCTCCTTGTAGAAACCCACATTGATCGATATTTTCGGAATTGAGAGCACATGTTAAATTTTCTCAATACTTCACAAGTAGTATGTGTTTCATTTTATACGACCATTTATAACTTGATCTTTTTCCTCCTTTCTTTGGCGATCATCCTAGACAAGCTAATCATTTGTTTTATGCGGTATTGATTTCTTGTACATCGTGTTGACACAATTTGAACTCAATCTGTGCGGGGCTATAGATCAAATCCGACTGGACCTATGAGAAGAAATGTGTTCATTTGAGGAACCAAGATGCCAAAGGTTGAGCTGCGTTGTCTTTGAAAAAAAACTAGGACAATCGTTAGAGACTTGCACACCGCGAATCACGGGTTTCTCTACGGCGGCAGAATCTATATCCGATAGAATACAAAAGTTACGGGATGAGGCGCAGCCACAACTCGTTGAGTGTTGGAGGGTAAGCTATCTTTCGGTTTATGTATCATTTTGTCTGTAATTTTCATTTCAGTCCGTATTGATGAATTGGTTTGCTCCTTTGCGGCTTTACAAAATCTTGGAAAATAATGGTTGACTCACATGAAACCCGAGGCAGATTATGTTTGAGGTGAATTCATTTACATGTCACGCTTATGGCAAATTGCGTAGCGATGCACGGCGTCATGCAACTCGAAGTTGGAGGTTGAGGCGAGGAATTGGAGATCCTGCTTTATTAGCTATTTCAATGCTTTCGAAAGCATATATCGGCTCTTGATGACACGAAGCGAGAAGGTTGGCGATCTTTGTGACTTCGTCGGGACCGAATTTTGGTCATGCGGTATGTGTAGGTGTAGCTCTTGGTTGTATTTTGAGCCAATTTGGAAGTAGTGAGTTGGTTGATATGTAATTGTAGGTGCGGTGTAGCCGATGTATGAGCAAACTCTTATTGCAATGTATGAGCAGCTTGCTATGCACCCGACTGTAATATTATCTTTGTCAACTTTAATTATCTTTGGAATGTTAATGCAATTTGGAATGAAAGTGCATTGCGGAAAGGGTGTGGACAACATGTTGCGACAATATTATCACTAAGAACAACATATTCCTTCACAATATTACTTGTCAAAATTCAAAGCTTGTTCTATATTACAAGCATTATAGGCATCTAGAAAATAGACCATTACAGATAATCTAGTTCATAGGTTGTCGGTCACCTAAGCGATGGAGTCGAAACTCCATTATATTACAAAAAGAATATTAGAGGCCTAACATGAAGTTGGCCGGTTCACGAGGCCATCACGGGCACCAGATTCCATTATATTACAAAATAGGCATCCAGTTCCACGGTTCCAAATTCCACACCCAAAATAGCTTGCACTGCGGCATCGACTTTAGATCCATGAGGTTTCTCACAACCACAACAAGAGTACACATAAGGAGGTAATAAGTTCAGATTATGCCCTTATTACATGACATGACAAAAAGCTAATTAGTTCAGAATATGCCCTTATTACACGACATGACGAAGCAAACAAGTTGATTACATCACACAAGAGCCAAAATGACGGGCCGCCAGACAACCGCTGCGGGCCACCAACATCGCTTTTCATTGCCCGCCAGTATCCACTCCATCATCTTAGCCGATCTGTGATGCCCGCAATTTAGATCGAAAGTACACTTGTGAGTTTATTCACGGGCCATACATGACAAAAAAAAAACAAAAACAAAACAATGCTATCAATATAGAGGACGACATGACAATTTAGAGCTCCTAGCCCAAACTCGTATTGTGCTATGAAGCGGTGGGGGAAAATTCAAATGGAACTGTTTTGCCCACCTTTTTGTTGGTTCTAGCGGTTTGAGAAATCATCATCATCATTTGCAAACATCTTGGCACATGTCATCTTAGCGTTTTCGTTGTCATTATCACTAAAATATTGCATCACGGTGTCATCTTCCTCTTCCTCTTTCTCCTCATCTTCATCTTCCTCCTCATCTTCATCTCTGAAATTTTGGCTTTGCCGTGTTTCTTATAAGTTCATCTAAGCGAGCTTCAATTCTAGTAGATGTGCCACCATGATTATTGACCTCGGCCTCATCACCAACTAATTCTTTGCACTCCACCATCACCATCACCTTTTTTGCACTTCATGCTCGTATCGGAAGAGTAATCTTCTTGATAAGCGACTTCACTTTTTCAAACACATTATATATGTCCCTTTGTTCAAATTTTTGCACTACTCGCCAATGCTTTCCCAAAGCCGTGTCTTCCATGTAGAATACCTTCTTCGATTGAGTTGACAAAATGTAAAAGGGCCGGACTTATACCAAAATGGTGAATGTTGATGGATGCGAAATGTCCATCATCTCGATGCCTCTTGTCTTGCCTTCTTGATTGTACCAATCACATCCAAAGAGAACCACGGGCCGAGAGTGCTTTGTAGATTGGAGTTATAATGCATTTGAATAATCTCATTAAGGACTCCATAAAAAACAATATTGTCATCATCTCCATCTCCATGAGTCATTATACCGCTATTCCGAGGTTTGCAAGTATTTCTCACGGGACACTGTGTTATACCGGACTCCATTGATAATGCAAAGTGACCAAAACCCCACTTTCGAAGATCGAGGGGAAAACAGGACAAAGCATACAATCCTTCAGTAACCTCTTACGGGACGATCTCTATGCTTCTCGGCGATGCGGGCTTCAAACAAAGAATACAACGTGAATACAACATAACCATCGATTACAACATACATAAAGGAAGTTTTGGTGAATACTACTTACATGGCTCCTAAACCATTTAGGAAATCCATTTTCAAGCCTTTTGTCAACATCATGTGACCCTTCTTTGCAATAACTCTTCCTTGTACATGCTTTGTTAGAAAAAGCATAACCATCAGCAAAGCTTCACTTGCAATTCAGTAGAAGATAATTATGCAAATAAAATAAAAGCGATACTTACATTAAAGACATATGGCGCAACCTCTTGAGAATTATTTAGAACATACCAAACTAGTTTGTTGTACATTTTATCCTCAATGTATGTCTTCCCCGGCTTCTACGAGTTTAACACCATGCTTAAAAACTTGGGGTCACTATCTAATACCACATCTCCTACTGGGGATGGCATCCTTGTTGAATTTGGTTTCAACATCCGCCATATACCTTGAACAAAATGTCAAGGTGTCACTTGCGACATAGGCCTCCATAATTGATCCTTCAGGCCTAGCCCCTGTTCCTCACAAAATTCTTCAAAGTACCCAATCTCCTCTCTCTGGGTACATCCATCCATCTTGAACCGGGCCTCAAAGCAATGCCTCATCGGGTAGATGCACACCCCGGGTGCACCATGACATCAAAAAGGCCGGAGGGAAAATTTTCTCAAACTTGCAAAGGATTCTTTGGGATTTCGTCCTTTAATTTTTTTCACAACATCTATCTTTAGATTTCTACTACACAATTCTCACGAAGAAGTCCCCAAGCTGCAATTGCTTCATACACATCTTTCCTTACCAATCCTCTTAAGCGGCCGGGTAAGATCTTTTTGCAAGTAGTACATGGCAACAATGGGTTTTCGGCCTCCCCCGCAACCTAGTACCATCTCGCACTTATGAATCTTCCGGGTTTGCTGCATACCCCTCCGAAACTTCGGACCTTTGAGAAACTTCTGAGAATTTAACTCTGTTATCCTTGTTCAATACATAGAAAGCCTCCGGCTTCCTAGTCGTCTCCATCCTCTCACAAGTGAAATTCATGTCTAATGCCCATATCATACAAATCCAACCTTGCATTATCGGTGTCCTTGTTCTTGCCCTCAATTTTGAGTAATATGCCAAGGAGGGCTTCACAGATGTTCTTCTCTATGTGCATAACATCAAGATTGTGTGGCGGCGGCGGGTATTTCCAATATGGTAGCTTCCACAACACGCATTTGCGACTAAATATTTTGGGGCCCTTGTTACGCCGCGCTTCCTTTTCTTGGGATTGGGATTGGGACTGGGATTGGGATGCTTTCCGGCCTCACATGTTTCACCTTCTCTAGTTGCTCAAGGACCTCTTCAATCTTGAACTTGAACTTGCGGCGCATCCCCTGTTTTCACAACGGCCATCAAAATCCAAGCTTGTCCTCCATTCATGATCCATTGGAAGAAAACAACGATGGCCAATGTAAGCAATCTTGCCCCTCAGTGCCCTTGACAAAGGATTTTTTGTCACCGGTGGATACATGCATAATAACCTTTCGTGGTTCGCATACGACAAGGTGCTCAATCTTTGGAAAGTCATGTACACACCAAAGCCGCGGCGGCATGAAGATCAAACTTTTTTTTGGGTAACGGCATCATAAGTGCTTACTCCACTCCCGCAGTTCAAGTAGTTCTTCAATTAGAGGCTCAAGAAACAAGTCAAAATCTTTTCCAGGAGATGTTGGACCGGGATGAGCAAACAGATAAAGCGGTTCTTTGAATTGACACATTCCCATGGTGGCGAGGTTCAGAGGTGTCACAAGCCAGGCCACATGCTATATTGAGTGCTCATGTTGCCAAAAGGGTTGAAACCATCTGTAGCTAGAGAGAAAGCCTCAAGTTTCTTGGATCTTTTGCAAAAGATGGAAACCGCCTATCAAAGTCCTTCCATGCCTCCCCATCATTTGGATGACTCATTTCATTGTCGGTGGCTTTCTACTCACCCTATGCCACCGGGTCTCCTCGGATGTTTGTTTCATGGCAAACATCCTCTTGAAAACTTGGTATAAGTGGAAAGTGCTTTAAGACCTTATGAGGAACCCGCCTTCCACCATTAGCATCTTTCCATCTAGATTCACCAAACTGGACATTCTTGTAGATTGGCATAATCTGTCCCAAACACCTCGGACTTACGGAACAACACACAATTATTCTTGCACACATGGATCGATTCATATGCAATGCCCAATTCACGAAGATACTTTTTCCTCTCATCATAGGAAGTAGGAAATTCACACCGGGGAATCCATCGGACAATAGCTTCATCATTTCAAGTAAAATATTTATTGCTAACTTCGATAAGCGAGACTTGAGATAGAGAAGTCTCACTATAAAAAGAAATCCGGAATGCTGCGATCCGGGCATAGTGTCCGCTTGGCATCGGCAAGAACTCGCAGCAAAACTAGGATTCCCTCGGTTTCCTCTACTGGCGTGTACAAATCGCTATCATCTTTGTGACCCCAAGATCATCTTGGTCATCATCTTGGGTATCCTCGCTGAAATGTGTCCCTCCACCATAATCATATTCATCATGTTGCACCTCCTCCTCTCTCGAACTCAATAACTTGGGCATCTAGAGACTCTCCATGATGAACCCAACGAGTGTAAGTAGAAGACATTCCAAACATGAGTATATGGTCCTCCACTTTTTCTTTGAGGCGGTAAAGTTTGGTTAAGACATTCGCGACATGGACAATATATATCAGCGTCTGCAGGGAATTTTCCTCTAACAAATTTCATGAAATCTTCCACTCCGTTCGTGAACGGAGTTGTGAATCGTTCGCATGAATCCAACTTCGATCCATCCGCATGTGGAATAAGGACAATTTAAAACTCGTATTAGGCTCATTTGAATGATTTATAGTAATGTAACTTAACCTCGTAAAGGTGGAAAATGGAATATATTGCCCCCAAAAATTACGAAACAACTCACAAGCATCATGAAAAAGTAAAAATTAAAAAAATTTGCTAATTAGTTAAACTAGAACGGTCGCTTTGATCGCCAACACTACTATTAAAATTCAAAACTAATGCCTTGTAGACTGAAAGCTGTACCCATATGGGCGTTCGTGAGGAATCGAGAACTAAATCAACCAAGCACTTTGAGTGTTGATATTTCTTTGGGGTTAGACACAAATACGAGATGGATCATATAAATTTTGGTTAGACATGCGAGGATTGAGTGTTGATATTTAAAGGGTGTTACTCATAAATTTCTATCCTTTCTACATGCAAAATACTTGGAACACGGGCATATATGTCACTTTGATTAAAAAAAAAAAAAATCAAACATTGAAATCTGATGTCACCATATGCACATACTTACGTTACCGCAGCGCCCGGCCTTTGCTCTGTCGGCTCCACACACGAGGACAACTCTGCCGCCGCCTAACACGTGCTAGGACGCCGCCGATCCTTGGGATGCGCGACACCGCCAACTCGGATCGCATTACGGTGGGGCGCCTCGTAGGGATGCCGCGAGGCTGCCAACCCTCGGCGTTCTTCGCGTGCGTTCACGTCACGGCGCTTCGCCTATGGGGACCGCGACAACGGCGATGATCGTCCGCCGCCTCGCCCGATCACCTCTGACGTCGCCGCCACGTCGAACACGTGGGTCTGCGGTTTGGTCGTCCCTCGCGCGAGTCTGGCGTGTGGCCGTCGCGCCCGCGGTTGGGGCGAGGGCGGGAGGAATCGCCGAGGCCAGTCTGCGTGTGGCCGTCGAGGAATCGCCCGGGCGCACGCAGTCGTGATCCGGGACCTCGGTAGACGAGAGGTTCGGCCGCCGTTACTATGTACATGTACATGTACAAAAATCATCCTTTTATTCTACAAATAAAATACATAGTACGGCTTGGACACAAATCAATGAATGGTGCGGCGGTAAGGCATAACAACTGTGTTACGGCGGTCGGTTCAAGCTGTGAGATTGCTCCTTTTTTGCGAATAAAATGAATAAAGCTTCTTGGGCGACGAGTGGGTAAAGCTTCTTGGGCGGTGCTGGTTTGGGCCAAATCTTTTGCGGATTTTTCTTCTTGGGCGGTTCTTTGGCTTGGGCGGATTCGGCGGATTTGAGCCAAATTACTAGCCGGGCTTGGCAAGAAGCGGGTTGTTGGCCCAACTTACTGGAATGCCACGTGGCGGTGGGACCATTATGTGGGTCCTTGGCCACGTGGGCGTCGGGGGCATCTTGTATGGGACGCATGCGGGACCGAGAGGCACCTCGGCGATTGTTTTGTGACGATGACAATTGTTGTTTTATGACCAAATATTATGTCCGTCATTGGTTCACCACGATCGAGGTGGAATAAGTCATTTGTGACCATCATATTTGATGTTACGTGGCGATGCCAAGATTTTTGGTCATAATTTTTAGTGGCTTTGGCGCCAATTATCGGTCATCTGTGATGAATTCATCAAATTCGTCATGGAAGAGTATACTTCCATGACGAAATTTCATATCGTCACTAGCAAATCGTCATGGAAGTGAGCTTTTGTACTAGTGCTAGGTGGCTAAATCTGCGAGGCTACACTTGTTGCATGTCTTGGCGGAGGGTTGGTTGGCTTGGGCGTCGTTTGATGAAGACCGCAGCGTCGATCGATGGCAGGCGACGCGTGCGTTTCTGAAATGCGGCCCCAAAAGGGTTTGTGAGGCGTCCCTCGCGGTCCACGTGGCGGCGGTCGAGGCGGCGGGCGTGGCGTGTCATGAGCCCGTGGGTCGGCCCAACATGGCGTCTTAGCGGTGTTTACGGGAATGAACGGTGTTGTCCTGGTTTCCCGTTGGGCGGCGTAATCGTCACGGCTTCGGCTTTGTGTCCCATCGGTTGGATTGGGGGAAGGCGATTTGGCGGGCCGATTTGGATTGGCGTGTCGATGGCCCCGGCGCCTCGTCTATTTGTACAACCGCATTAAATCGACCATTTCCCTTCCTTGGGACGGAACCTCCCATGCCCGAGGGTCGGCGACCCCGGGTAGAGTTGGTTGGGCCACCTCGCCCGAGGATAGAGGCTGGGTCTCGCTCGAGGCGAGGCGGAGATTCTCGCTCGGGTGGTGAGCTAGGCCACCCTCGGGCGGCGAAGGACTCTCGCCCGAGGGTGGTGAGCTAGGCCACCCTCGGGCGAGGGCGGGTCCATGCGCCCGAGGGCGGAGAGTTGTGTCTTCCTCGGGGAGAGACGGAGGTTGGGGTTGAGTCCGAGCCACGGGTCGGTTGGTGATGGCGTGGAGCGTTACGGTTCTCCGTCTTGTAAAGGTTCACGACCTTGTCATTCTTGAGCGTAGCGAGCTCCCGGTTAGTGTCCTTCGTCGTGGTGACTCCTGTGGGCCGCTTGTGGGCCGACTCGGCTTCATGTATGCGCCGTGGCTCTTTGGCAGTCCGTCGCTGTTGGGCCGTTCTTTGAAGCGGGATGGTGGCGGGTTGGGTTTTTTTGGGCCCACGATGGGCGGCCAGTTCTTGTTGTTTGGAAAATGTCTCGGGGCCCGATATTTAGGTCCCCGACAACTTGTTTTCATCGGATATATACCATGTAATAATATATGGCGAGGCTTTGCTATGATACTCGAAACCGATCGAGTGCGACCCGGTCGTAAGTTTTGATGCGGCACCGTGCGGCTTAAACTAAAAAGCCTAAGATATATAGAAAGTTGTGCACATATTGCAAGTTTTGCTCGCAATTCACACCTGGATAGAGTCGGTGGAATTGATTTATTATCATTTCTGACCTTATCTAAACCAGATCTAGCAAGCACGATTTGCCACATTTTTACCCAACTAAAACCACCAACACCAAAGTACAAGGCCAAGCGGCACATACATATTTTGCCACACTTGACCACAAGTCGAAACATCCGATGGTCCTAAAATGTATTACAGCATCGGCAAGCTACGGTTGTCCCTTCAATATACAAGAATTAGAAGAACTAGCAACCCCTACAAAGTCACCGATCACGGATGTCGCCCGACCCTAACTACTTTTGACTCAACTCCCCGTGCAAAATACAATGGCGAGACGAAGCGTAAGAAATAATTGTGCGGTGTCTACATGTCGTGGTCTAGTACCACCGTCCACGGTAATGTCGGCTAATGTGTGCTTCGATGGCTAGCTCTAGAGACAATGACCACGGGATTTATCTGGGTTTGGGAACCGTCGGGCTCCCTACTCCAAGTGATCACTATCAGAGCTCAAGCGCTCATACGGGGCTAGTACAAGCAAGGCGAGAGGGAGGGAGCTCCCAAGTCTCCCGGTGATTGAGGTGAGTGCCAATATCGAGGCGAGAGCGGAAGGATGAGTGAGAACTTGGGAAATCTAAAGTCCTTGCCCCAACCCAGAGGCCTTCCTCCCCTTTCATAGTCACAAGGGGCGGGAACACCGACTTCCTCCGGGACCGAGGGCTTGGGGAGTAGAGAACGTGTGGCGAGTATGGAATGCGGTGAGCTCTCTCGGATGAGCTCGGACGTAGGGCGAGAGGCTGTCTTCAGCTCTGGGCGCTTTGGATGCTGAAATTGGTCGTCGACGCTGAATCGTGGTTTGGGCGGTGGTCGGCGTCGCCTTGACCCCCTAATCGGAGTTGGAACCTGTCTCCTCGGTATGGGATGCGCCCATGCCATGTATGGGGATATGGTACCGGTATGTACTCGCCGGCCAGCGTGGCGGAGAGGCTGTTAGAGTCGATGGGGGTACGACCGGTATGGTCAAATGACCTCTCCCCCGTCTCGTGACCCGCGTATGGCTACGGTGTCCGTCGGGGGAGCGGGTTGGGTTGTCGAGAGTTGTTGGCCAACTCCACGCACGCGCAGACTCTTGGAAGGACGAGCTCTCCAGGGTTGCTGCGTGGGGGCTCGTCGCGCGGGGAGCTCGAGTGGTTTGAGAGAGGTCAGGAGGAGGAGGCTCACACTGTGGGTGCAGAAAAACCTCCCTTGATGAGAGCTCGTTTGAACGTCCGGGAACCTCAGAGGCGAGCTCGCGTGGGAGAGCTCATGAGGTCCCTTACGTATGCGAGGGGAAGCTCGTCCACGGTGGAGACCTCGCGTGCGGGAGTCGACGATTGTGCCTTGGATCCCGGAAGCGTTTTTGTCCGTGGATGGTGGCTTGAGACTCCGGGCAAGGGCGTCGAATGATCGATCCCCACACTACAAATCAAATCTAGTTAGTGTTTATGACGTTTATCACATGTGCAAGTGCCCGCACGGTTGAAATGTTTATATAGAGATTGATTTTGTGGGTCTGAATATTTGGATAGCGGGGCAACATATTTAGAACATATGACTAAAGCATAAGCTCAATTACGGTGGGCAAGCATTCACACAACAAAATGGCACAATAGTCGAAAACACTTGTGTTGTGAAAGCAGCAGAACTAGCAAGTTGCTTTGGTCAAAAACTCTTAGTTCACTTGATGTTTTGAGCTCCATAGTAACTCTCCTTGATGGTTCTTTTTCATTGTCCCCATAGCTCGATTTCGCATGGTTTTGCCCAAGTAGCTTTGAGAATGGTTTTACGTTTTACGTCATTTAGGTCCTCTCGGTTGCTTCTTTTTCATTTGTTCTCATCCATCGTGCCCTAGTCTCGACTCTTGTGCGCCAGCGTTGCTTATGCGAATCCGTCTCGACTCTTGTCACCGATCTCCTTCTCTATTCTTGTATCATCTTGGGCTCTAAATGCATACGCTATTGCTTATTTTTTTTTTTTTTATCACGGTGGATTCTCATGACATCTTTGCTCATTGCTTATTCTATCTTGATCTTTTACTTTTATTATAGAAATAGTAGCATGTGTGTTTCTTTTTTTTCCAGTCGTGAGTTGTTAAGCCCTCGAGGGCGAATAAGGTATGCTTTCATGATTTCCGTTCTTTGTTATTTGCATATTTAATTGTAGTTGACTTAGTCTTCTATTTTCCTTCTATGTTGTTTTCTACTCAAAAGGTCAAGGAGCTACATCCTCCCATGCTAGCCTTTGCAATACTCTACCTAGTTGTGATTGGCTTTACCCTCCAAGCTCGTGGGGCATTTTTCGTTGGTTGCTTTCGGGAGTTCGGAGGGACCACAGCGAGGGGTGGGGTGACCTTCAATGTTAATGTCGTGTTCATGCGCACCATTTTCAGGTTTCATGTCATACACGATGGTTCATATGTACCTATTGGTGCATATCGCATTTGGCACCCGGAGGAGGCTTGAGGCTATCTGCTCCATTTTAGTTGGTTTGGTCCACTCATATTTGCTTTGATTGGCTTCACCTATTTTTATATTTATGCGGTTTATCGAGGTAGTACTCCTTCTCTATTTCTTACTTCTAATTGTCTTTTAAGATAATGTTGTTGCTTATTGTTTATAAATTTGTACATGTTTTTGAATTTCATCAGGTATGGCACACATAGAGGTGATTGGGGAGCCACGGCAGGTTTCACGGTCTCATCACCTTGTTTACTATCTTTCTTCTCATGGTAAGTAAGATCATTAATCGCCTTGTCTACTAGCTTTTCGCCAGTTTTTTGGTTAATTTTTCTCTAACACATAGCTTGTTATATATTATATTGCTTTAGGCCCCACCATCCAATGCCAACATCACCGAGGAGATTGACCCAAAGACATCGGGGGTAGCAGGCGCATAGCGGGAGTTCAAACATCGGGAGTTGTAGCGTTGCCCACCCCCGCAGTACTACTTTATATTGGTCTAGTTGGAGTAGCTATGAGTACTCTTGGGCTATTTAATCATTTGTTTTCGTTTGCTATCTGCTGTATTTTAGTTTGACTAGTAGGTTGTTTTAGTTTGACTAGTCCTGGTAACTCCTAATGTAGACTTTGATTATTTTTATTGTCGAAAAATTCTTTGTTTAACTTTTATATCCGGAAAGTGTTTTCCTATCCCTATACGTTATATGGACCATTCACTAACTAGTAGATTATTACAAGTACAAATTAAGTGTAGCTGGTTTGCTATGATTTGCTATGATACTCAAAACCGATCGAGTGTGACCCATTTTGTAAGTTTTGATCACCGACTGCCGTGCGGCTTAAACTAAAAGCCTAAGATATATAGAAAGTTGTGCACAAGTTTTTTTTTTTTGTTCGCAATTCACACTGGATAGAGTCAGGTGGAATTGATTTATCTAGAAAATATGTTTCTAAGTCTAGGATGTTGAAATAGACCGTTCTAAATAAGAGACAAAAGGGGAGGAAAGAGCTTCGAGTTGTAGAGAGGGGACACTACAATCTTGAACAAGTGGAACTTAGTGGGAGGAGAGGTCACTTGCCACGGTGTCTTTGGGCATTTATATAGACAATGGCTATTTACATGTGATCTCTTGCTGAACTACTAGTTGGGCCTCTTCTATAGGGAAACTTAGCCCATACACCTCATAGACTCCCAGAACATTGTGGCACACTCTTCAATAAGATGGGCTTCATTGGGGGTCTTACCATCATCTTACGAGATTGCAATGAAACCTTCGATGCGAACAACTAAAGGGATTCTCCAACAGATTCAACGTCAACACTCATGACATATCTTCATCAATATCTTTAATGGCTACAACAACTTGCCTCTATCAAATGTTTGGCACGAGGGGCCGTTGGTTTCTTCAAATTTACTACCACAATGCCATTTGTCACCACCTTTGGCATGACAACCTTCACCAACATCTTTAGCATTCACAATGACTTGCCTCAAATTTAACACTTTGGCATGAGGGTCTTTTCTAACATCATCTTCTCGGTTACAACGACTCATCTTCACCAAAACAACGTTAGAAGGGGCTTCGCCACTACAACGACACAAGAGCCTTTGTTGACACATTTGACATCAACTTATGACAGCCTTGCCTTCATCGCCTAGTTCAATGGGGCTACATCAACTTGTTCCGCATTGAGGTCCACTTCACCTTCCTCACCACTTTAACTCTAGGGGATTCACCAACAACTTTGATGCGAGCATCTACTTATAAGCTACTATGGCTACTATGAATAAGTCAATTACAACATGCACAACTGAATGTTGTCTTGACTTCAAAGACTACTATGGCTACTATGATCCCTTCCACACATCACTTACTATTCTCTTTAACCTATGCTTCTTGGTCCCCTACTATCTCTAATTATATAATGCTTCCACGTGAAGCAACTTCAATTTATGCTCCCATCTTACTAGCAAGTGAAAACTCTCCTCATATTTACCATGAATTTGTTCAAGAGCTTGCTTCATACTTGTCTAGTCCTTAGAATACTTCATATCTTGATGTCATAATCTCCTTCTAGTCTATCCTCAGCGTTGTTGACACCTTTTTTGTTTGGGTTCTTTTTTAAACCAATCTCTTGAATTTGTGCGGGACACCATTCCGGCCTTCTAGGGTTACCATTTTCTCTTCCCTCAATTCTGTAGTAGATTTGTTGTGATCAAAAGCAAAACTTTTACTCTTCATGTCAAAGGGTTAGATGTTAACTAGGTCAACAAACTCTATTGTCAAATGGTTACTTGTTAACCAAATAAAAAGGGTACTCAATAAAACACAATACCCAAGTAGTATCTGTATTGTTTTTGCCATCAAAGACCTTTTGGGGCATGAATTCTCCATGGGCACCCCTACATTGCACTTGCCAATGAATCTTGTCTGTTGTTAGTCTTTAGACTAGCAAATTCAAACCCTCTCTTCACAAACATAATTCCTAATAGCTTTCCTAAATGTTATGATTTTAGGAAACAAGGTTTCCTTTGAGAATACTTGGATTTTTAGGATCATTCACTTTTGCCTCAAGAGAAACAAGGTGCAATGAATCTGTGCAAGTGGAACAACGACATAAATATGCTCATCATCAACTCCAACATACTCTTCTTGGTTGTCAAACATGTCGGGTTCCCCTATCAAGCTCAATGTATGGCTCCTTTTTCTCTTGCATCATCGATTTCTCGGTTCCACAATTTAGTCACTACTCTTATTCTTTCCTTTTCTCTTGCATCATCGGTTTCTGGGTCCCACAAGTCTGTTACTACTCATATTCTTTCCTTCATCTACTTCAATTTAGTGGGAGGAGAGGCTCTAGTGGAGGGAGCTAGGTGCCTACGCTGGGGAGCCATCATCTTGGGAGGTTCTCCGCACCAAAGGGAGGAACCCTTGGTGGGGATCCTTTCTCGGCGACCGCCCCACTGAACATGATCTTGCCCACACTAGAGTGAGCCATGCTGGAGAGAGGGTCTTGCCACACCCGAGGGAGCTGCTCTCTCTGCGCCTAAAGAGGGAGATGCCTACGCCGTGTCTTTATTGTGTGAGAAGTCGCGGAGAATGAGTTCAAGGCATGCCTGACTCACGTGAGTAGACCGCGACTGATGGCGTAGGCGCCGCGTCGGGTGTGTCCACACCGGAGGGGTTGCCCACGCAGAGGAGCCACCGCTTCAAGAAGGGTGCCAACGTGGGGGTGCATGTCGTGTCGATTGGGGAAAGTGCTCAATGTGGCCTTTGGGATGAGATTTGAGCCACCTATTTTTTTTTTTGGGGGGTGTAGGTAGGGGATCTACTGGGGTGAGTTTTCTTTTCTCATTACTCAAAAATAGGATAAGAGGATGACCTGTAGGGATGCTCTAACACAGAGAGGTTCGATCATAGTCATCATCAATTCCGACTAATTTCTCGCATATAGGGTGCCTCGAAGCAAATGTCTTTATGTGGTCTAGTATATAAGTCCATTATGGCATGGTCACGTATAGTCTACAAAATGATAATTTTACAATATCTACATATAAGAGTATATCAAATTATAAAATAGAGTTTTTTTTTCCCCTCAACAATCTAGGGATGGTAACTTTAATTAAGGTGGTTGACCTATATAAGGTTTAGGTATTCATAGTCATACTTAATATAAATCTTGATGAACTTGTATTTCACTATTTGCCTAAACGTCCATTGTTAGCCGTTTGTTACTAAACTCTACACGCTATGGTACGTAATCAGCTGTTTATTCCGCTTTTTAGCTTGAATGGTGAGTAAACGGCAAGTGACCAACTAGTGAGTAGTAAACTCTACACGCTATGAAGTAGGTGGTGCGGCGATTCGTTTTTTTTTCCTGCTTCCAGCAGTTTCTGTTTCACTCCGATCCTGAGCTTGCATTGTTTTTTTTTATACTAAGCGCGGGCAGCTGACACTGTACACGGTAGGTAGTAGTTAAAAATCAGAGAAGATGTGTATTGTAACAAACTCAATGTGTGTGCTCGTGATTTCACTTTGAAATGTATTTATAGTGTACAACTGAATAGTTTGAAATGACCGGCTGGAGCAGAGGCGGTGTTGGAGTGCCAGCAAGTAGTAGTGTCGAGAGAGGGGGTGGGGCACGGTATTTCTGGAAGCGCGGAGGAGTGGAGGAGGGGGTTTACTACGTTCACTGTTCCAGAAAAGTAAAATGAGAGAGGTGACGGAAGTTTTTGTTTCTACAAAAACTATAAGTTATTAATTATATTATAGATCAGAACAGACACTGATGCGGACTGATGCTGCACATCAGAACAGCGCGCGCGGCTGGGATCGGAGGCAGAGGTAAAAATGACTGATAAAAATCGAGCCTGGCCGCCAGTTTCCCACCCTGCAGCTGAAGTGCTCAGCAGCTCGTCTCCTTGGTACCCGTGGGCCATGGCCGATGTCCAGCCCATTTTTGCCTATTGGGCGGCCCATTGACGGTACGTCGATTCCTATGTCACCCATTGACCAGGCGGATTAATCAAAACAAGAACAGATTTCACCCATTGAACTGGGCGATGAAGGCAAAGCTATCATAATGCTGATGTCAAAGGTGTCAACGAAGGCTCTTGTGTCGCTGTAGTGGCAGAGCCCCTTCTATCATTGTTTTGGTGAATATGAGCCGTTTTAACCGTTGAAGATGATGTTAGAAAAGACCCTCATGCCAAAGCGTTTTGCTGAGGCAATGCTAAAGATGTTGGTGAAGACTGTCATGCGAGGTGTTGACAAAATGGCGTTGTTGGTGTAAATGCTGAAGAAACCAATGAAGCCCCTCATGCCACACACTTTTTAGGAGGCAAGTTGTTGTAGCCATTAAAGATATTGATGAAGATATGTTATCAGTGTTGGCGTTACAGATGCTGGAGAATCCCTTTAGTATTTCACATCGAAGGTTAGTCATTGCAATCTCGTAAGATAATGGTAGGCCCTCATGGAAGTGTTGGTGTGTGTAAGTTGTTTGTAGTCACTAAAGCATTGGTGAAGCCCACCTTATTGAAGAGTGTGCCACAAACAATGTTGGGCAAATCCACAGGTGTATAGGCTAAGTTTCCCCGTAGATGAGGCCCGCCTAGTAGTCCGACAAGAGATCACATGTAAATAGCCATTGCCTATATAAATGCCCAAAGACACAGGGCAAGTGACCCTCCTCCCACTAATTTCCACTTGTTCAAGATTTTAGAGTGTCCCCCTATCTACAATTGAGCTCTATCCCTCCCCTATTGTCTCTTATTTAGAACAGTCAGTTTCAACATCATAGACTTAGAAACATATTCTTTAGATATTCATTTATTTGTATCTGTGTTTATAAATTTTTTTTGCCTAGTTCAAAGTTTGTTTGCATAATTCATTAAGAATACAGTCTTTTGAAAGCCACCATGTGAACCAATATTTAAAATGAATGAGAAGCATACGTTCTTTGAAAATTTGAAATAAGCAAGATACAAAGAAAGATTTGACTACATTTCAGAATTTAAGATAGTTGGAGACAACCTAGATGAGTCAACTGGGTTTGCAGCATAAGCTTCTAAAACCATGTCACATAAGTTTTGTGAAATCATATGTCCATCGATGTAATTATGTGTATCAACAAATGCAAGAGCTGCAAAAGGGACAATAAACGAAGTGAAGCGTGCTAGTACGCCCATAGAACCAAGGGACCATTCCATGTGGCTACGATACCCATCGATCTCTAGAGGCGGTGAGACAACGGATAAGGAGACACTCCTCGAGAAGGTACAATCAATGAACCAGTTTGGTTATTGATCTAGTAGAATGCATCTACCTGCGGCGTAGATGTGCCGCGTGGAGACACCCACAAGAACAAGAAGGAAGTCATCACAGATGTCCATGATTATCCATACTCCGTCTCTGTGTCCTCCTCCACCGCCGCGAGAACCTCTGTAGTGCCACGGCCCCGATGGAGAGACGAGAGGAACGACGCCAAACTTGTCGATCTCACGTCAACTGCCAAGCTTGTAGCGCGAGGTGGTGGTGGTCGACATTCGTCGATGTGGCCGAACGGTGGGTAGGCATTGCATGCAGCGATCTTCACTTTTGTTGCACGTAAACACTCCGTGTTGGCGGCTGTGAGCGAGTAGAAGACGAATTTCTGATGCGAGAAGACGTGAGAGCGTTGTTGAAATTGTAGTTGTAAAAGTACTATCACATAGTTTCATAACCTATATGAGATGACTGAAGCGAACACAATTAATTGATAGAACATGATTTTAGGAAAAAGTAGAAAAAAATCATCAAATTTGGAGTTTATATGTAGGAGAAAGACTAGTTACATTTTAACTAGAGATCAGTAAGAAAACCTTGTGTTCAGTTCTAGGTTCTCAGATTTGGGATATCTATGTGGATATAATGTTCGATGGTATTAGAAGTCGTTTAGGACAAGCGATACGGTCTTCAAAATATAACTTTGACCTCAGATATTATAAAATATATGTATACTTTTATCAAAGTATGTTTTAAGACAAATCTACTCATATAATTTTTACATTTATAAACTCAACAACTTAAAAGTTATTGATGATTTATATTCTCAATGTTTGACTCCAAACCTTGTTCAAAAATGACTTCAAATACCATCCAGGAGGGAGTACTTAACAAGAAAAAAGAACCGACTTTGTCACAAACGTAGGAATATGGTTGTGTGACTTAGTTGCTTTGAGAGGTGTAAGGTTTGATTCCCACTCACCACACATTTTTTGAATACCACATATTTTATAGATTTATTTCTTTCTCAATTAATAGATAAAAACAGAACGCCCCTTTATATCTTAAATAAAGACATGTCCTAGTGGTTTAGGTTAAGGTGCCATGTTTTTTGTTCCAAGGTGAGCCTCACCACCAGTTTCCCACCCTGCAGCTGAAGTGCTCAAGCAGCTCGTCTCCTTGGTACCCGTGGGCCATGGCCGATGTCCAGCCCATTTTGCCTATTGGGCGGCCCATTGACGGTACGTCGATTCCCATGTCTCACCATTGACCAGGCGGATCAATCAAAACAAGAACAGATACCATACGTTGCCTACATACATATACATATGAAGCTCGAGAATAACGATCGATCGATCGCCTGATAAGTTTTCTGACAGTATGATTGATGTACAACAGAACAGACTAGAATCACGAGATATGCTCTGCCGGTGGAATTGAGAAACATTCTGGGCCATAGAAAATATATGCAGGGAACTGAAGTGGCACCAGTCCACCCAAACTCGGATCGCGAGACGACGTGCTCTTCGGAATATATGTTAATTGTACGGACTACTCGATATATCACTGTCTTCTAAACCACACACAGTTTCTGGCATTATAGATTATAGTATGGTGATGCGTCCATCTCTCTTATCTTTTGAAATCAATCAAGTATAATAATATGCAGCATGCATGCATGCAGGTAATTAGCAACAGTAGTGCTCATGTGACACTTCAGTTTCAGTGATCTTCTGAATGCATTATTATCATCGATTATTGCTGCCCAAAGACCGAAGATTCCTTGAGTAGTGCACAAAAACTAAATTCTAATTGCCGTCCCTGATCGATGACGTCTTCAGTGATGTATGGATACATCATACATCATCGCTCTGACGGCGATGCCTTCTGTCGATCGATCTCCTTGGCACTGCTAGCAAACTGTAAGAATGCGACCGCCGTTTGCGGCGAGCCAAGGCCAGGGAGGGATGACCGGTGAGTGAGAACCGTTAAACCTGGCTCCGTCCACGAAACGCATACAAACATGGCTGTCGATGGAGGTCGTCTTCCTGGTCCTTTCCCCTTTGTTGCGTTGTGTGCGTGTGCCTCTTGTGGTGGTCAGAATCGGATTCTTCAGCCTTTTTTGTTCTGTGTGCTCTCGCAGTCTATCAAACTACTCTACCTGAATTAATGTTAAAAAAAGAATTCACCTTCAGAGCCATGTTCATTTTATCCTCAGTGAATTTCTGTTCCTGTTCAAGCTGCTCTGGTTGGTTCAGGATTTTAGGTTGGCTTTGTTTTAACAATTGGAACACCATATTTTTAACCCTGTTGCAAGATCTGTGGTTGAGAGTTGAGACATGTCTGGCTCCACTAGTAGTGGTCCACTCCAATACAAATCGATGGTAACGCATATATATATGCATGGATATGGATCGGTGGACAATCGATCTGGCCCACATATATTGCCTACTTTTGTTTGCATTAGAAGCTAGATAAGGATGAATGAATTAGATGTAATAATGTTCTTGATATTCAGTAATCTATTCCACTTTGGTTGGTTGCTTACAATTAGCCCTGCAACTCATAAGGTGGGTAAGACCTACGACCACTAATTGTTGTTGAAGAAAGTAACCTAGAATTGATCATTTATATGATATACAATTGCTAAAGTGACCTGACACCATCCATATATATGTCTCTACTATTACAAAATTACATAGTTAAAATTATAGGCCAATGCTTTCATTGATTGAAGCAAGTGACCTGACACCATCCATATTCCTCTACTATTAGAAAACTAGAGGAATTCCCCGTATGGTCACACGGGTAGGAAGGAATATGAGCTTATAAATCTATGAGTCACCCCTCCTTTTTTTTCCTTTTCCCTTTTATCATTCACTTTTTTTTTTTTTACTTTACTCTATACCAACTATCATTAGTAGGGCCCACCTATAATTTATCTAAATATATCCATATGAGATCTTGTTTTGAAGGATTTATTAAAACAAATTCAATGGTGTAATCGAAATTTAATTTGGTTTTTGGTTTGTGAGTTATAACTTTTTAGTTAGTTCAAACAAAGAGGGCTCGCCACCATGCTACGGTGCTTAGTGAGTCTGGGCTGAGGTAAGATGCCAGATGTCGATAGAATCTCGCAGTGAGGGTCTACATACAGTGTAGTAGATTACATAGTTAAAATTATAGGCCAATGCTTTCATTAATTGAAGCAAAGTGACATGACACCATCCATGTCCCTACTATCACAAAATTACAAAAGTTAAAATTACAAAGTCAAAATTATAGGCCAATGCTTTCATTGATTGAAGCAGAGCTCT